>WOXC01007855.1:0-567676 GCA_011680675.1 Gymnobelideus leadbeateri | reverse complement strand
ATATGAAAAATAAGGAAAATGTACACAGATGTAATTCAGAATGAGTGATAAAGAGAGCAGGATCAAAATAATATAAGCAGTACTGAATAGTATAGGGCCAAAACATCAAAAAAATAATAAAAAAGTAAAATAATGTATAACAAAAGTCAACATGGAAAGGCAAAAACCATTCTAGATGCATATAATGAAGAACATTAATAAGATACTGTCAAAGTCAAATTATATTTCTTCTTTTGTTAATAATAGATAATCAAACTTTTCTTGGAAGAAAAAGCATTGTAAATGAGTCTGTGTGGATGAGTTATTTTTTATCTGCTTTGTTTTTGGAAACTTTATGTCAAAACAAAATGGAACAACAGAGTTTGGGAAAAATGTATATTCATACTGAAATCTAATTATATAATGGCAATAAAAATAACTAGGAAGATAAAAATCTATATACTTTGTAATATATGGAATCATTGACTATCAGTGGAGCATTCTTTCTGAAGTATTACTTTATCCAATTTCAACACACAACATTCCCAAATGTTTTAAGAAAACAGGAAAGAAATCAAAAAAGAAAAATCTAAATCATAGAAGAACTCAACCTAGTGGCTTTAGTATAGGGTGATTAAAGGAACTAAAGATATAATTTAGCAAAGAATAAACATTTATGAAAATTTGAAAGGTGTGAAGAAAAAGAAAGGGAAAGAATTATTTATCATGGCTTTGGAAAAAATAAGATAATATCAAAGAAGAGAAAATCTATTTGAAAAAGTCCTTTAAGGAACTGGGGGGGAGAGGGGGAAGGAGAAGGTGGGAAATGAACTAAATGATTTGTTAGGTACTTGACATATTTGGTTGTTTTGATTCCATTAACATGATTACTATACTGTTCCTTTTTCAGCTCAGGAATAATTTGCATATGTTTTCTCTTCTCTAGCTTCTTAATGTCACTGGTTGCAAGAGCTTTGTCTGTAAAACAGACTATATGCTATTCACCAAAGTAGTCATATGCCTTTTCCTTTTTTCTTTTTTCCTTCCTTCCTCCTTCCCTCCCTTTCCCACTCCCTTCTCTCCCTTTCTCTCTCCTTTTCCCTTCCTTCCTCCCCTCTTTCCTCATTCCCATCCTGCCTGCCTGCCTTCCTTTCTTCCTTCTTTCCTCCCTTACTTCCTTTCTCACTCATATAATTCCTGCTTTCCTGCCTTCTTTCCTGCCTATCTTCATGCCTGCCTACCTTCTTGCCTCCCCCTCTCACCAAAATGTTTGAAAAATTCATTTGAATCAATATATCCACATGGACACAGTTTTGTATATCATATATACATATATATATATATATATATACACATATAAGGTTTACACATGTAGGCATATGTTTGGAGGGGAGGGAGGGAGAGACAGGGAGATGGAAACAGAAGATTGGCACTAATACCTCAAAGTGGTGAGCTGTCAACTAATTATATGGGGCATAGGTTTATGTCCATTTGGCTAATGGTCACAAACTGAGCACTTAACTCTAATAGGAGAATGTGATTCCTATTATAATGATTTCCAGAATTTTCCTTAGTCAACTAATATTGAAGTATAATTGTTTTTAATTCATCAGGAAAAAAATGCATATAAAATTTAATTGAATTCTATATAAAAATAATTATTCCACATATAATTTGAATTTACTAAAGTGCTTTTATAGTTTATGATTAATATAATTAATAATATATCTATTGGCAAAACCTGATAAATTTATTGGTTTAATATAATTTGTTTAATACATGTATGTCTATATGTAGTTTTACAAAAAATTATCACCAGAAAACTCAGCAGGCATTTTATCTATTTGGGAAAACTCAGTTTTCTTTTATTCAGGTAAGCATCTAATGGTAAAAGGATTCTTTTCCACATCAAACCCCTCTCCCCATTTTCCCACGAAATTTACCCCCATTTGCTCCCTGGTCAGGAGAGGAAGGTGAATGGGAACAAAGCAATCTTCCTGAAAAAGTTGCAAACCACTGAGAAGAGCCTCCATTGCACCGAAAAAAAATCTTGGGAAAAAATTGGAAGGCAACTAGAGACCAAAGGGCTTTGGAAACATAGAGGAGTAAGTACCCAGACTATGAATGACCAGTAAGGAGATTTTATTTAAAAATATCTAAATGTTCTGGTCTAAAATTATAGTTTGTTTTTAATTAGTTACATAATTCAAACCAGAAAATCCCTTTAACCTAAAATAGCCCTGCAGGGTATTCAATATGAGTTAGATAATTTGCATGTGTAGGTGTAAATAATGAGAATTGCTGACATCTGGTATATAATTATTGGTATCATAAGGACACTCCTCCCTGTCTACCTTCAGGAAATGCCACAACCTATCATGCTTTAGGGAATATGTCCACTATGATCCCTACAAGGAACATATAAGTAATACTTGATGGAGCAGCTTATGCTTAGGACTAGGCCTAACTAAATGCATGAATGATAAAGAATTAAGCCCTTACCATATGCCAGGGACTGTTCAGAATTCAAACGGAAGAAGGATTTCCCATCTATGACAATATCCTTCCAAGTTTTCTGTTTGCAGATGGTTTTATTTTGGTTGCATTTAAACCCCAGAGTAGCCAATGACTGAAGAGACTTCACAGTTTTGAAATGATGCAAAGATTATTGCAGAAATACACATGTATACATGTCAACCAGACAATCTCTCAGCAGTAAGGACCCTACATCACAATCCCTATACTAGCAGCATTAAAAAAACATGCATCACACTGGATCTAAGATGGCCAAATGCAAGGGATTTGGTGAATCTCATTAATAAATAGCTGGGAATGTATGAGAGCAAGTGGAACTACTGCCCAAGAGCTAAACCCCTCAGAATCCCCACAACTTAGCAACTAGGTACTACAATGGACAGAATGCTGGGCTTGGAGTCAGGAAGACCTGAGCTCAAATCCAACCTGATACACTAGCTGTGTGACCTTAGGTAAGTCAACATCTGTTTGCCTGTTTCCTCAACTATAAAATGTGGTTAATAATAGCATTAGCACCTGCTGCACAAGGTTGTTGTGAGAATCAAATGAGATAATATTTGTAAAGTATTTATCACAGTGCCTGGCACACAGTGGGAATTATACAAATGCTTATTCCCTTCCCTCTTCTCTTACATCTAATTGAAACCCCTTATAGAAGAAGACATTGGGGCCAGAGTGGATTAAGTAACTAGTCTCATTTACTTTTTTTTTATACAATAGCAAAGATAAAAATGGGAAGGGCTAAGGGAAAAATCCAGTGAGCAAAACAAACAAAAATTTTTCTTATATTCTGGGAAGGACCTAAATTGTCCTATTTCAAGAAAAAGGGAACCTTAGTTTATGGCAAAAGAAAGCGACACAGGAGCCTGGGAGGTTTATTGTTATATTTTTTTATTAAATAAACATATAATGTGTGTTTTTTGTTATATTTGGGAGGTTAATGAGAAAATTTAGGCTAGTAAGGAAAGAAGGTTAATGGAGGCAGTGTGGTATATTGCATAAAGAGCCAGGAAGATCTGAGTTAAAATTCCACTCCTGATACATAGTCATTTAATTTTTGAGTGCCCTACACAACTTTGAAAGACTATTAGTTGTTCAGAAGGTGTCAACCTGCACTGGCAAAGGGTATTCCTTTATGCCAATGAAATAAGAAGTCCTGTCCCTTTCCTGGACAGTTCCATGCTATGTCGCTTCTACTTAGACCACAACTTTTAGCCTAGACTGTGCCCCTGGGTCCTTCAGCCCTGAAAAGTCAACTTCTAGCCTATCTTCCCAGGATCTAGGCCTCCAAAATACTTTCCAGACTGTTCCATGCCATGCTGTCCCCTTTGTGCACCACCTTTTCTTATTGTAATATGAGTTACTTCAGGCAAAGACTATCTTGCTTTCTGATACGGGTATTCCCAAATCTTGGCACAGTGCTTAGATCATATTAAATACTTAATAAATGCTCACCCTATCTATTTATCTATCCATCTATTTGTCTATGTATTCTATCCCTATTTCAAGGATAGGTTAAATGGAGCTAAAGGGGAATTTGGTTGACCAGAGGATATGGGGAGAGGAGGGATGATAAAGAGAACTGAGGAGTTTATCAAGGAACTTATAATGTTAATAGTGGAAATTGAAGGGTTAATGGGTGTTTTGAAAAGTTAGTGAAAGGGCTTAGTATGTTAATGGTGGTGTCAGTCAGCTAATGGAGGTTAATGTGATAGAGACTCAAGTGAAGAGATTGATCTGAAATATATGAGACAACTGACAATTTTTAAAATGCCAAAGAAAATGCTAATGAAAGAGGGGGTAGGAAATAATGAGGGTTTCATGGAGTGAGACCTGAACTGAGCCCTGAATAGAGCCTTTCCATCTCTGTACCTCTTCATTTTTCTTCCCTGTCAAATTAGGGAATTAAACTACATGGGGATGTTTTAGGGATTTCTTTCAGTTCTAAATATTATGAGGCAGAAACAAAAAAGGAAAGACACAAAAACCCAACCCACCAAAAATCAGAAGATTCTAAAGGGCCAGAAGTGATAGACTAAAAATAGAGAATGAGATACATTTTTGGACATGAATAATGCATATATATTTTTTTGCTCAAAATATTTGTTGCAAAGATTTTGCTTTTCTTTTTCAGTGGAAAGAGGAGAAAATGAATGATTATTAATGTTTTTTTTTAAAATACTTTATCTTTTCATTGAAAAGTCTCTTAGAGAACATCTAGATTCCAGAGTTGTCACTTGAAAAATGAAAAAAGGGATTGAAGAAGTCCAGAGAGATTAAATGTGCTGTCTAAGGGTCAAATAGAAGATCAAGGTCACAACAAAACCTAGGACACAGGTCCCTTGATGCCCAGTCCAAGCCAGTATGTTTTCCTCAAAGAGTATCCTGCCTATCCCAATAGACTAGCATGATTAGGTTAGTTATTGATTCATTTATTGACTTTAGATCAATGGGTCTATGTTAGCTAATGTGGAGATGGACAAGCTAATTTCTCACTTTTGCGGCTACTCCTATTGTGGGGCAGAATGGTATCTAGGTGTTACACTGACTTCGTAATTCCACAGAATTATTCAGTGAATTACTGATATAAACCCAGTCAACAATAGCAATACTAGGATCATTTAATGTTCCCTTGTATTTCTTTACTATGATTTTTTATGCTCCTTTATATGATATAACCAAACAATTGTACTTTCTTGAAGGCCTGTTTGAAGAAAATAAGTTCCCATAAAAGTTGGATAAATTTGGAAATGATTAATTCAACAGAATAAAATTCACAAAGCCTATTTAAATCTACCAATAATGGCCTAACATAAGACACAAATAAATTCAGAAATGAAGCCATAGGGTTTTTTTTGGCTTAAATGCAAACAATATCCCTAGCTGATAGTTAATTTTTGAGAAAGTCTCACAACCTAATAAATGAATCTTTCATTATCAAAGAAATCCCCAAGTGGTTCAGGAAACAATAGAAAAAAAGTATCATATTTTTAACAGATGCTCTCTGACATGTCAAAAGTGTGAGCGTTCTCATGGGATTTATTTCACTTCTCATCTTTATTTCTAAGTGACCTCGAAGTGGTTATGCTGCTTTTGTAGTTTGTGGTTGCTAAATAAACCTTTCCTGAGTTCAAAATTATCACAGAACTTTAGTTTTGCATTCATAGCATCTCTTGAATATTTCATACAAATTGCTTCTCCAAATGCTCTCATTAAAAAAAAGACTTGAATAATATAGCCCCTGTAAAGTACTTTAAAAATATGAAGCTCTGTGTAAATGCTAAGTAGTATTTTTATTAGCGTTAAACATTAAACAATAGCAGAGGGAACAATAAACTCAATTTACAGTGTGGCCAAGGAAGAAAAATATTTTCACAAGTGATTTCAAAGGACAGTAAAAGGAAACAAGGAAAAGAAGATATATGAAATCTACAAGAGAATCCTAGAATCATAGAACTGGAAGAAAACTTAGTGATCCTTTGATTCCATCATTTCATTTTGCAATTGATTAAACAAGAACTTTATTCTATAAACAAAAAACATTAGTTTGAACTGAAGTTTAATTTCAACCATGAAAATTGGACTTCACATATTTCTTGAAGTGGAAGAAAGGAGGGAGTTATCTCAGAAGGTATGAATTAGAGAAGCAACATGGTTGATATTGGGATATCATCTCATTATGCAACATTGCAGTATGTGCCCAGACCTCAGACGGGGTAGTATAGTATGATCTAGTAAAAAAAAAAAGTCACCTGCTGTTCCTCCACTCCACCAAAGCTCCACTGCCAAACACTCAAAAGTATAAGGACAACACACTACTATGAAGGAAAAGATAATCAGGAAGGTTTGACTTTTTTTAAGTTTTTCTTTTCAATTAATAAGTATTCATTTTCTCTCCCACCCTCTGTCACTAAAAAAAGAAAGAAAAAGAAAAATATGTTAACAACTATGCAAAATCAAATAAAGCAAAATTTTCATTGGTCATGTCTAAAAGAATGTGTGGCTCACTCTGGATATTTAGTCCCATCAATCTTCTTGTCAGGAGGTGAGTAATATGCCTCCTCTCCATTAGTCTGGAATCATGGATGGTCATTGCATTCATCTGAATTCTTAAGTTTTTCGAATTGTTCATTTTCAACAATTGTTGGTGTAGCATAAATGGTTCTGCTTCTGCTAACTTCACTATGCAGCAGTTCCTGACTCTCACAGTTTAGGTATCCAGGCATAAGGAGTTTTAGAGACTTCTCTCTAAACATGGCATTGTCTCTCCATTTCTGGAATTTAGGCCACTGTTTACCCACAGAACATTTGCTCCTCATGTAGAGACTATTGAGAGATCAGGAATGTACTATTCATATCTCATTGGACTTCCTCATTGTAAAACTTGAATAGCTGGATGATGGTGGTAGTGGTTGGAAGAGTGTGCCATTAAGACACAGAATGCCTCACAATCAACATATTCTCACTCATATTAAGTCATGGTAAACATCTTTAAAATTCCAAATAAACACTGAATGTCCTCTAAGTTACTCAACTTTCTGTCTCCACTTTCTCCTTAATCCTACACATAGAATCATGGTGCTTACTCTATAGTAATATACAAACCTACAGAGCTCCAGACTCCTAAGACTATACTGACTCTCATCCATACTATAGTACTTTCTCCCATTCTCTGCACTAATTCCATTAACCAAACTACAAGGATTTATTAGTCCCCTCTCCTTTTCTTTAGTAGATTATACCCTCAAGTATCCCATCTTGAAAATCTTTCATCTCTCTGTACCTAGTGGTTCCTTTACTATTGCTTTTCAACATTCTAAAGTCTCCCCATCATTCAAAAATCTTCACTAGATCCTACCATCTCCTCATTATTTCTACCTGACTCCTAATGGAGAAAAACTTCCCAAATTTTTCATCTTCACCTCCATCCCATTCAGGAAGATAACCTTAGAGGAAAGATAAGTGGGGAAACGCTTGCAGCAGCAAGCACCCTAACATACCCAGGATGGCTACTAGCACAGGCTCTTTGATCTGCTTTTCTAAAGGAAACTCAAAAGGAGTTAACAATCTTACTTTTATCAAATATACATCATTTACCTAGTTCACAGGAAAAAGTCAGCACCCTGAACATCAGAGAATACAAACAGAAGCTACAAGCAGACAAAAAATACAGACAGAGAAACAGACCAGCAGATAGGGCTTCCAGCTGTCTGACCGTTACATCCATACCTAGTTAGTTACCAGAGAAAGAAGCACTTAAATTTGGGTTTTCAAACCCAGAGGGGGGGGTAGGCAGAGGGAAGGATTCAGTGGCTGCCCAGAGGCTCATTTGGCCAAATCACACAACTCTTCCCATGAGTGAGCCCCAAAGCAAAAACCTCACATCAGGGTATATATAGCCTTCCCCAGGGTCTAAGAACATCACAACCCTTGTAACCCACTGCCCAATCACAAAGTAACAAGGTGTGGGCATTCCTGAGGAAAAAACAAGCCTCCTACCACAGGTTCCATGTGACCACATTCAGCCTATTAGGGGACAGAGTATATTTTCAAATCAGAGGGGGTCCTCAAATTCACTTAAGCCTATCAAGAGGCAAGGAAGATCTTCAAATTCCCATTCCCATTACAACTCTTGCTGAGGGTGAAATTTAAACTAGTCTTAAAGAAAGACAGGAAATCTAGAAGGTAAAGATTAGGAGAGACAGTATTCTGGGCATGGAATATATGTATTGTAGGATAAAGGTGGAAAGCAATCAGTTAAAAGGCACCAAGCTAGGACACAGTCAAATAACATTTACAGTTATCCCTTCCACATCATGACATTTTCCATCATGGTTTAGATTTATCATGGATTGGCATAAGAAAGTAAATGGGAGGGGCAGCTAGGTGGCACAGTGAGTAGAGTGCCCGTCCTGGAGTCAGGAGGACCTGAGTTCAAATTCAGCCTCAGACACTTGACACTCAACTAGCTATGTGACCTTGGGCAAGTCACTTAACCCCAATTGCCTTGCCTTCCCCCCTTAAAAAAAAAAAAGAAATGGGAATTTGGGTGGGAGTTTAGTGGAAGCCACAGATGACACACAAAGACCAACAAACAACAAAGAAAAAGATTAGAAACTCAGAAATATATTAAATATGTATATAATATTGTATAATATCAACATATTTTATCTTTTAATGCCATAATAATTCAGACTTCTCTGGTATGAAGGGAGGGTGAAAAAATGTTATACAGATTGTCGGGACTATACCCCTAACCTCCACAATGTAGAAAGGATAACTGTATTGAGTGCTACTGTGTACCAGGCATTGTACTAAGTTCTGGTGATAAAAATTATGCAAAATAAAGACAGCTCATGCCCTCAAAGGGTTTAAAATCTAATGTAGAAAAATAACACACAATGGAAAGATGAAATGTTGTGTAAAAGGAAGGGTACCAGCTATGGGGATATGGTAAAGAAGCCAAAAAAGTCTAAATGAGGTCTACCAGAAAAGTCCAAAATGAGTTCAACTAGGTGGAAAATCAGGTATCTGCCTGTAATGGAAATGCAAATTTAAAGATCTTCCCTGCCCCTAGCTTAAGTGCACCTGGAGCCTGTGGTGGGAGGCTTGTTTTTCAGGAAAGCCCATACCTTGATACTTTGTGATTGGGCAGTGGGTCAAAGAAGTTGTTACAATCTCTGAGCCAGGAGAAGGCTATATAAACCCTGAGGAGAGGCTTTGCTTTGGGGCTCACTTTGAGAAGTGTTGTGTGATTTGACCAGATGAAACTCTGGGAAGCCGTTGTTGAGAGCCCCCCGGCTTTGAAAACCCAGATGTTGATGCTTCCCTCTCTGGTAACTGTGATTTGGTATTGATATGATGTTTGGACAGTTTGGAAGCTTGTCTGTTTGATCTGTCTGTATACTCTGAAGTTCGGGGTGCTGACCTTTTTCCCCTGAACTAGGTAATATATGTTTGTTTGATTAAAGTAAGCTTGTTAACTGATTTTGAGTTGCTTTCCTTTAGAAAAGCAGATCTAAGAACCTGTGTTGGCAGCTACCCTGGGGATATCGGGGTGCTTGCTGCTACACTGCCCTGCCCCACTCTTTAAATGGAGATTGAAGAGTTCATGGCTCTACCTGCCATATCAGGAAGTCAAAGTATGCTGATGAAGTGTGAGTACCAAGCTTAACTGGATCTTGCAGGGTGATATTTACCAATGGTAAATTTACTGAAGGAATGGTGAAGCCAACAAAGTCTACACTGTGTCCAGAAGGAGATGAAGTATCATGTTCAAAGTATTGCAAGAAGGTCAATACCACTTGTTCCTAGAGTACATGAAGGGAAATAAAGTGGAAGAAGACTGGAAAAGTAAGAAGGGGAGAAGCTATAAAGGATTTTAGATACCAAAAAATTCTCTATTCAATCCTGGAGATAATAGGGAGGCACTTGAATTTATTGAGTAAGCAGGGAACATAGTCAGATGGACTTTAGGATAATCATTGGCAGGTGGGGAGGCTAGGTAGCACAGTGAATAGAGCACCGGCCCTGGAGTCAGGAGGACCCGAGTTCAAATTTGCCCTCAGACACTTAACACAAAACTAGCTGTGTGACCTTGGACAAGTCACTTAACAATTGCCCTACCTTTCCCCCTCCAAAAAGCACTAAAAACTCAAACAACCAAGAACTGAGTGGTGAGCAACAATGCTTTCAATTGGCACCTATTTCTGCACAAGGTGGCAGTGCCTCAATGGGTCTAAGACCTTTCTTTTCCCTTGGACAAAGTCTCAGTTCTCTTTCAGCACTGGACCATGGAATGACTCATTCCTAGTTAGAACCTGTCCCTAATGTCCACAGATTTTTCTGTCTCCCTATTTTGACCTTGACTGGAAAAAGAGGTTATTGTGATTTCCTTGGATTTTCTGGTCAGGATTTTGGTGTTTTCTAGATGTTTGAAGGTTTTTTTTTTTTTTTTCGGTGGTGGGGAGGAGGTGAGGGATAGAGGGTAACTTCCTGTGGAAAGCAGGTTCTGCCTCTTTCTAAACCATTTATAATGTGGCTTCTGATGCCACCACTTGACTGAAATTGCTCTAAGACTCCAAGGTTATCCATGGATCCTCTTAATTGCTATATCTGATGGCCCCTCTTCAGTCCTCGTTATTCTTGGACTCTCTAGTTTTTGACATTGTTGATTGCTTTTTTCCTCCTGGATACCTTCTTTGTTGGCTTTCCTGACACTGTTCTCTACTGGTTTTCCTCTTCTCTGACTTCTTCTCCTCTTCTTCTTAGCCTCCTTTGCTCAATCATAATACTTCCTAACAGGCCTTGTTTCTCAAGGCTGTCCTGGACCCTTTTGTCTTCTTAGCTCCTTGGCTTTATCTCTTTGTAGATACTCATAAATATATTTGGTTCTAATTTCTCTCAACTCCAGCCCTATATTATCAACTATCTGCTTGACATCACCTGAAAATGCCATAGGTAAAGTGGAACTCGTTTTTCTCCCCAAACCTCTTTTACTGCCAAAATTCCTTATTTCTCTTGAAAGTATCATCATTTGGGTTCACATCTTTGGAATCATTCCCAACTTTTCATTCTTCCTCACTCCCCATACCCAGTGATATGTCAAATTTTGGCACTCTCTTACTGTTTATCATGCTATTTCTCAATCTCAGCATTACACATTCCACCTGTGTTTCTTTGCACAGGCTGCCTGGAATGCATGGGATGTACTCACTTCTTCCTCTTGACTCTTAGAATCCTTAGCTTCTCTTAATACTCAAGTCCTAGCTCTTATGATAGGCCTTTCTGGATACCCTTGGTTGTTAGTGCTGTCTCCATTCTCAAATTATCTTGTACTTATTAACATGTAGAAATGACATATCCAGTAGAATGTAAGCTCACTGAGGACAGGAGCTTTTTTTTGTCTTTGTGTCCCCAATACCTTTGCAACACTAAATGCTTAATAAATTTTTGTGGAATTGATTTTATTTTCAATTGATGATTTTGAGAAGACCCCATCTATAGAGAATCTATCTTTGACTTGGGATGTGTGGGACATTCTCCATGACAGTGTCAAATATTTTTGGTAAATATTCCTGTTTTGTGATTTACTTGATTTTCATAATCGGAACAAAGTTATCTCTGTTGTTAGGTTTTTCATTCTTTTATGAAATTGATGTGCACAGGAGACACCTTATTGGAGAAGAGCTTTTAAGGGTTTTGCTCTGCTGAGTCAAATGTTTAAAATTGACAAACATGCATGATAGGAATCTTGTGGTTCCTGTATCTTTCAGTTGCAATGCCAAATTTGGCCAGCTGTGGGGTATCCCATAAAGAAGCTTGCCTGGCTTTTAAAACCCTCAAAACCCGAGCCTTTTCCTCCCTTTCCAGTCTTCTTACGCCTTACTCTCCCCTCCACATACAGTGAATCCCTTTGGACTTAGCAGCCTTGCTGTTCCTCACATAAGATTCTCTGTTTCCCAACTCCAAGCATTTTTACTGGTTGTTCCCCATGATTAAAGCAAAGTCATCTCTTTGTCCTGGTTTCCTTCAAATCTCAGCTAAAGTCGTAACTTCTGCAAGGAGCTTTTCCCAGTCCTCCTTAATCTTAACATTTTATTTTATTTATTTATTTTTTGCTTTTTGGAGGGCAATTGGGGTTAAGTAACTTGCCCAAGGTCACAGGACTAGGTTTTTTTGTTTGTTAAATGTCTGAGGCTGGATCTGAACTCAAGTCCTTCTGACTCCAGGGCCGGTGCTCTACTCACTGCGCCTCCTTAATCTTAAGTCTTTTCTCTGAGACTACCTCTAGTTTATTCTATATATATCTTGGTTGTACATAGTTTGCATGTTGTCTCCTTCATTAGATGGTGAGCTCCCTGAGTGTTTCTGGTTTTTCTGCTTTTTCTCTCTATTGAGAGAACTTCACTATCCCTTTAGCTTCACTGCTTAGCAGCACAGTGACTGGAACATGGTAGGCTTAGCAAATGGTAGTTGACTGTGCCCTTGTAATATCATCAAGAATGCTCTCAATGAGTGCTTAGTCTCGTGAAAAATCTGAAGATATGGAAAAGTAGAAAAAGGGATGGAGAATTGATATTTTCAGTCACCTTCCTCTGCTAATAAGGTCTGGGGTTTCCCCCCCTTCATGACTTTGATATGCTTTTCTCTTTCCCTCTTCCACTTTCCTCAAGGTCCTTCAGATGCTTCCATTTGTGGGATGGTGTTAGGCTAATGAGTCTGTTTCTAGTTGTTACTTTGCTTGTATCAAGTCTGGATTTGCAAAGTCACTTAATGATATCACTCACTCAAGTGTTTGGCCTAACTCTTCACACAGGAAAAACCAATGAAACTGAAGACTGCCTTTTGTTCAAACTGGGTTATGCAAATGGATACATAAGCCATAGTGCTCATCCATAGCATACATATTTTGGATGGACATAGCAAATAGATAAAATGAAACCAGAACTGAACAGGATGATGACAAACAGGTTAGACTACTTCAGGAAGATTTCACAATTATCTCAACAATCCCAAGTTTCTCTCTAAAACAAAGGTATTAACATCATATTATTCTAGTTATGACAGAATGTATAATCTTCAAAGGTTTTGGTACTTACCCAAAGGGCAATGGAGTGCTCTATGGTGGGCATGAGCAGACTATAACACGCTGCAAATGTGGCATAGATAGAAGTGGAGTCAAGCATGTCAGCACAGACAGGAAAAGAAGGCAGACTATTTGCATGTCCAGAGTCAGAGGCAATCTGTGGATGGCCCACATTTTCCATTGGGATCCATAAAATGTCAGGTAAATTGTCTCCATCGAGTTGGGTGGATCCAATGTGGCAAATTTATGGGAAGACAGAGATGATGGGATTTTGTAGCCTGTAACACTGGGATGATTTACCCACTTCAGTTAGATCAGAGATCCACTGGCAAGGGCTTTGTTACTTTTAGATTGTGTACAGCAGCATCTTATGCACATTTAGGTATTTAAAGGATACACTGAATAAAAAGAAACTGTAGTGGAAAAAATACTCCCTGTATCCCAGTGTAACAGTGTTCAATGTATTCATTAGTGTTTATCTGTGAAATCCTTGGCTGAGACTCAGCCTCAATCTCATCTCATTTACCCAACAGCTCAGAGAGGCAGCCCCAGAGCTGACCTTCCAGTGGGGAGGCTTTTAAAGAAGGCTGTTAAAATGGTTTTCTTGCCAACCAGAAACATCTCTGTGTGAAGATTCAGCTCTCACACAATTTGACACATGGGCCCTGGTGATTCTACAGCCTACGCTGGGAAGAGGAGGAGGACAGGGATATTTCTTTGTCTTTTGAAGTTCACATTATTGGCAGTAGGGTGGGAAGAGGAGAAGGGGAGATAAGGGAAGAGGCAAAAGATACATTTGTAAACAGGATTTAAACAAAATGAAAAGGAGTATCAGCAGGGAAGAAATGTGAATTCTGCAGCTCTACTAAGTTCTTTGGAGGCAATACCAGTGCCTGTTAACTTATAAAGGAGGGAAATTAAAAACAAAACCAAGACATCAAAAAACAAAAACAAAAACAAAAACAACCCAACCCTAACTAGCAAAACAATCTCTGGATAACTGTAAATGGAATACTGAAAGGTAGCTGATGTAGGAACAAGAGAATAGATGAGCAATTGGGGGGAAAATTAGGCCAGAAATATAATGGGTCCTCAAAATAACCCAAAGGAGACTGTGTAGGAATCTAAAGGCTCCATTTAATCCCTGGCTTAGCTAACACAACTAAAAAGCCACTTTAAATATATCTTCTGTAAATACCAGGCCTTTGAGTTCCAGATGAACCCTTCCAGCCCTCAGAATTAGTGAAGGGTTTTTGAAGATTTTCTTTTTTCAGGTCTGGTGATAGATTAAGCAGAAACTACATCTCTGGGAAATGAGGGAATTCACAGGGACTGCTTTAAGCATTTCAAAAACTGCATTTGATCCTCCCTAGGAAAAAAAAAAATTCTCAACTTGCTGGGATATTCTCTCTTACTGTCTGCTTCTCTCACCTCATTTAGAAGGTCTCAAAGAATATTTAAAAACCAGACATAATAATAGTGAAAGTTCAGCATGATCAAGAGAAAAACAGCAGGCATGAAATATGGGTTCACAAACTCCGTCATCTTCCTCAACAGAATAATCACTTCCCATTTAAAAAAAAAGATAATTGACCTCAATCTGCCTATAAAAGCTTACATCTGAAAACACGGATATCTTCTAGAACCGGTCAATGTTTTGGACACAAATTATTTGATGTTTAGATTATCCAGGTCCAAGGTTTCTGCTTCTTGTTATCCGCTTTTGAGGCAAATATCAGGTAAGATGTTTGAAATGATTACATGTCATCTGAGGAATGTTTGTATTGTCTTCCTGCTTCCCATCACCACATTTAGATTCCCTAATGTGAAAGTTGATGCCTTGGGATCATATGACTGAACCAGGTAACACCTCAAATGAGAGCTAGTTTTTAGTGCCTCTTAAATTCTCCTAAAAAGATGACAAACTGGTCCAAATCAGAGTTCATGATCTTTCTCCAAAACCCTCATGTCTTCCTAACATTTCTCTTTCTATTTAGGGCACCACAATCCTTACAATTCCCATCTTCTGAATCCTCAGGTCACCACTTCCATTCTTTGCTTACAGATAATGGGTTGCCAAGTTTTGTCAATTGCACTTATAAATCTCATGCTCACATCCTCATTTTTCTACTCCTGCAACCTTGTTCAGGTCTTCATCACTTCTTATCTGGACTGTTCCAATAGCCTTAAATTGGCCTACTAGTCTCCATTTTTAACCCCCTACAATCTATTGTTAAACTGACATTGCTTTAGTTTGTCTGTCACTTCTCTGACCAAGAAACTCCAGTGACTTTCTACTGAATCTAGAATAAAATTAAAAAATTGCTTTGATATTGAAAGCCCATCACCTGGCCCCAGCTTACCTTTTACAGGCTTATTGCAGCTCTTCTCCCCTTCATCTGCTTGATATCCTGGCCACACTGGTCTATTTGCTGATCCCAGAATACAAATACCCTCTTGCCTAGAATGCCTCCACATCCGTCCATCACACAAGTCTCCGTGTGCTGGAAGCTCTGCTCCAGTGTCACTTCCTACAGGAAGTCTACCTGACCTTGCTGTTGCTTGATAACCTCCTGTTACTTTGTATGTTCTTTGCAAAGATTATTTCCCCCCTTAGAATACTCTGAATGCAGAATAAATATTTTTCTGAAGACATATTTCCCCCAGATTCTTACTATGCAACAAGAAATTTCTCCATGGTGTCTTCAACAGAAACTTCAGAATGCAGCTTCCCGTAATTTCCAATTTGTACCTTTTCCCCTAAAGTTCTAATGAGAAAATGGTATAAAGAAGCTAACAGATCCTAGCTCCCCTTTCTCCTTGCTGTTGTTCAGTGAGGTCCAACAATTCATGATCCCATTTGGGGTTTTCTTGGCAAAGACCACTGGAGTGATTTGCCATTTCCTTCCCTGGTAAGGCAAGCAGAGGTTAAGTGACTTACCTAGGGACAAACAGCTAGGCTAGTCTGAGGCTAGATTTGAATTCAGGTCTTCCTGACTCCAGACCTAGTGCTCTATCCACTGAGCCACTGGCTGCCTCCCTCTTTTTCCTTGCCCCCTCTCCAAATGGTAAACCTCAAATCCACGTGTAAGCAAACAAGTGAAACAGATTGACTTGATTGAAAGGTACTTTATTTCAATGTGAGCACACAAGTTCACATAAGTGTTCTTCATGCAAGATTGGGCTTTAGTTCCTCATGTAAAATGTGGGAACTCAACAACTGCCGTCTTTCCTTCCAGGTCTCCCCCAAACCCTTCACATTGTTTTAAGTTTCAAATAAAGCAGCCTCTAACAAGGTAAACACAAATGCAGATCTGCTGACCATATGGCTTTTCTCCTGGCCTAAGGTGTTTCTTTCTAGATGCAAACAAGTCTCAGATTTCACTGTTGAGTCTCACCAGCTATGAAGTTGTAAGAGTTAGTAAGCTGGACTTGGACTGAGAAGACAATTCTTCATTCTGAGGTCTTCATTCACTTGGTCTAGAAGGACAAGCCAGCTCATGTCTATTTGTTAGGATGAAGCTGATGATTAAAGTCCCTTGAACTATCAGATTGCTTCTGAAGAGGTCAGGATTGACAGAGACTATGGATGTGTTCTAAAACACTGAAGCACCATGAAGACAGGGCTCAAAGAATGAAACAGCAGTATCTTTCTCGGTGTTTAAAACCTGTTTTTATCTTCCTCTATTATCTGAACAATACAAGCACACAATAAATTTCCTTCCCCCAAATTTGTCAATATATTGAAGACATTTTAAAATGTCATACAAAATGTCTTGAATTTTGCAAGCTGTCCCTTTACAGATAGCCATAAGCACAATTTTATCTAATTGGTTTTTGCTCAACTTGAAACTTAAATTGAATTTTGAAAAGTGCAACTTAAATGTTCCAATAATGCCAAAAGACACATACATACACATATATGCTTTTTTAAAAAACATCGAGACTAATTAACACAGCTACTGTACTCCTGCATCACTGAAATGGTGCTGCAGTACATTATTTTAAATTAAATCCAAACAAATGCTCTCCTTGTTTTGCTCTGGCAGAGCTACCAAGAGAACTAAGCAGCACTTATCACCTACATTTGTTTATTCCTAGTGAGAACATTTGCAAATCACCATGGCACTTCCAGCATCCCT
This sequence comes from Gymnobelideus leadbeateri, assembly GCA_011680675.1. NCBI lineage: Eukaryota > Metazoa > Chordata > Mammalia > Diprotodontia > Petauridae > Gymnobelideus > Gymnobelideus leadbeateri. Next base: position 550,432 of record WOXC01007855.1, on the reverse strand, counting down.
GCAGGGAAAAGCAATCTCACCAAAAAGCAAATTCTCCTCAGAGGCTAATCCCAAAATAAAGCTAGAATACAGAACTGAGTCTTCTCTGGCCCATGAAGATTTGGACCATATTTATAGCCCAAAATTAAGTGAAGCCCTTAACTAGCAGCACTAACTAGAGAGGAAACGCAAGTATTTATCTTTCATTCATATTCCAAGGACAATGCTCTCAATAAATGAACTCCAAAATCAATGTTCACAGTGGCTTTTCCTTCAAATTCCTGAAGTCTAGTCAAGTAAAGCAACTTTTTTTTCTTTTACTTTCTTGGGAATCTATTGGTCTCTAAATCTCTAAAACACCTACAATTAAGCCCCTGAACCAGCCAAACTGGCTATTTTAATCATTCGTTTATTGAAGAAACCAGACTTTAGATGGCCTGCTCCTGAGTGCTGACAATTAACACTGGCAGGTAACATGTGGGGAGAGCTATTCACACTCCTGAGGGTCAGGCTACTGGTAATTAGTCTCAAGAGGGGAAGTGCGAAACAAAAGGTATTCTGGAAGTGGGGTGGGCAGACACATCCTCTCAAAAACAGAAAGGGTTTTCATTTGTCCTTTCTGAATAATAGATACTAGAGTGACTTGCCCTGGGGATGCCTGAAAATCCAAAGTTGTTATTTCCCACCCAATCCCCTCCGTATGTCCTATATACTATGAAAAGGAACAGGAGTTACCTGCAGTGAAACTCTACCATCTGCTTTCCCCAAATTGGATAGCAGTTTTGGGTCTAACAGTATTCTGTCAGATTAGGTACCCCCCCCCCCAACTTTATAGCAATAAAGTTCTTGTTCAGTCTTTCTCTCACTTCCCCCACTAAGTTAATCTATTATGTAGTGCTGATTGACCCTTAAATATGAGAAGGCAGGAAAAGGGGGTGGGAGGGGGAAGAATAATGGGAGTATGATTTCCTTCCCAATGAAATGTTGTCCTCCCCAGAAATACCTATTTCCCCACTCAACCAACACAGCTGAAAATGGAAATGCTTTATCTTCAAGTCTGATTCTGGAGTTTGTTCCCAGATCTTGGCTCATTGTTGTAGCTGGGTTCTACAATACCTGCCCTCCCAACCTCTTATCTATTATTGACAGAGATGGTTAGAGCAGATAATTTTCAGACTCATTTGTTATAGAGCACTCAGGGCTCCTATTGATGCCAAATCCCCAAAGTCTTTATGCTAGACAACGCCTGAATAAGGTTATCAAAGGAAAACTGGGCCTTAGAGATGAGGAAGTCTCCACATAAGTTTGATTTACCAAGAAGATGCTGGGTTCATTCCCTTAGTCCCAGGCTGGGACTAAGTATTGTGATACACCCTAGGAAGTCATTAAGGTCTTCATGCATTTAAGCTTTGGAGGTTTTTGAAATTAAGTTAATTTCACATAGAGGTGGTAAGACTATCTCCCTATTACATATAGAATTGATATCTCCCTCCCTCCACCCCACATCAATATTCACCTTCTAATATGTACCTTATCTGACAACTAGTACAATTTCTTTTAGCAACTGGGGAGAAGTTGAAGCAGAAAAACCCCATGTGCTTTGGGAACAGTAAGATACTTTAAAGGAAAGCTACCCAAAATAAGAGAGTTTTTCTATATGAGCCCTATCCATATTTTAAGGATCTTATGAACTGGTGGACCATAATTGTCCAATTATGTGAATGCTAAAACACACCAGGCCTCTTTGTACTATACAGAGATGCACCTGGATTAAGTGCCACTACTGTTTCTAGCCCAAGTTTTCTGCCTACTGAACTAGTTTAGGTGAATAGCTTCAAATCACTGTGTCCTACACTGAGTAGAAAAGAGGGGTTTTGCTTTTAGGGCTGCTGACAGTGTTTTCAGGGCAGCTACTGGGCCAGCCTTAGTACATCTGTGGTTTATTTGGAAAAGCTTTCTGAGGAGGCATGGCAGAAAGGGCCTAAGTGGTAGAAGAGAGGAGAAGAAAAAAGGGAACAGGTCAATCAGAGCCACAGACAGTTTATCTTTCCAAATAAGATTAGGAAGAGAAATGAAGAACCCACTGGTAGTAAGTAGCAGGAAGCAAAAGTGTCTTCTTGGGTCTGTCATCTGTAATTAAACAGAAAAAGAGTTCTTAGTACTTATCAATGAGATCATTGCTAGTTTATCTGACAAAGGTCCATGAAGCCATGGTGAAATTAAGACCACCTCCTGTCAGCCTGCTAAGGTGGTTGCCTCCTGCTTTCTGCCAACTCTGATCCTCAGGGACACTCCAGCACAGTGATAGGCACACAAGAGTCCAAGAACACCCTCTCTGAAAATATCCACATTCACTCTGCCTAATCTCCCAGATGTGCTGGGAGAAAGAAAGGAAACCACTCTGAAATTCTTTGAGGCAAACTGGTTTTGGTTTTATTTTTATTTCCTGATTAACTGCAACCCACTACTTACTGATTGTGAGGACCTTTCATTCTGTTAGATGAAAGGGATTTGTGGCTGCTTCTGATAAGGACTCTTTCTCTAGACAAATACTTCTTTCCTTTTTCTAACTTAAGAGTAATACAGACTAGTGACTTTTTAGTTGGTAAAGAGTGAATTTCCAAAGGAGAAAAGCATCAGTCGCTAAGTACTGAGGGAGGTAATTTTTCCTTGTTTCTCTCCTTACAAGAGGTACCTTGGCCAGCAAAGTTGCCATGTGTATGGCCACCACATATCCTGTGGAATACGTCAGTGGGGAGCTCAAGGTCAGTAATTCATCCGGCCTCCTCAATTTGTGCTTTCCTGACACTCCCCAGGCTATTGTATACCCTCTCTTTTTTGGAGCCAAGAACATTTCAAGAATTCCATTTTCTCTTTTCCAGACATACTGAATAATGTGGCATCAGAATCCATCAAGAAATCAAACACAGGACAGTAACAAACTAGGAAGCATTAGTTCTCAAAATTAAGGGGTTTTAGCTTTAAACAGATTACATATTTTCAGGAGAATAAGAACTAAAAAGCAAATGACCTTTTGTACAAAATAATGATTATTTTCTGGCTCCATCATTATCCAGAGAGAGACTAGAACTCATGATTTGGGCCAATCTTATTTCTCTGGAATAGTATAGCTGGTCGTATAAGATCAAGGTAAGGTTTGAAGCATTCAAGTTGGTTCTGCTGTGGGGTGACCTTGAGAAAGCTCTTCATTTACGAAAAGGCCAAAATTTTGAATTCTTCCTAAGAGTTTTAAGGACCTACCATACCAGTGGTAACATGAGGCCCATGGAAACCAATAACATCTAAGTGTTTGTTTAAAAAAATGATTTTTTTTTATGAGTGTTAAACTGTATAGCACTGGTGAAGAACTGCAGGGTCATGAAGCACAGCTGTCTGATTAATCTCAGTCCATTAGAGAGGCGTGATATGTTTAAAATGCAACTTTGATAAAAATGAAAAAACAGGCAATGTGTACTGACGTTAAGGAAAACAACTTGGCATGTTAACAGAATTCCAATTTAACCAGCAAATGCCTATTCATTAGCGTGTAAAGCCATAACTGAAGCTATATACTTAGAAACACACACACACACACCCCCCAAAGCTTTAATTTGGCACTATCATCTGAAAGAAAATTGGACCTAAATTGCTTTATGTCCAGTTAAATCCTGTTACCATCTGATGAGATAGTGAAATAAAACTGAAACACTTACTTGATGAGATAGATTTTCAGTTACTGTGAATTTCCATCTATGGAGTAGAAATATTTCAAAATACATACATCAAGTCAATGGAAATATAATCTATCCCCTACCCCCAACTAAACATGAACCTCTACTTTGATATATGAATTCTAACTACATTAAAAGACTTTGAAAGTCAGTGACAAAATGATCAAAAAAAGATCAATTCAAGTCTCTAGGTAATTAATCTGGTAATAGGCCTCCCACCAAAAGACAATTTAAGAGACAACTAAATACTCTAAAATTAGTTCAGATACTAGCAAAGATAATTGATACCAAGGGCATTTGAATTTAGAAGTTATACTAAGTTCAAGTGTGGGCATTAAATTGGAAATAAGAGGTTTATGGTATCCTGGGTATTTGATATATTAGCAATAGGTCCAGGATTAAGAAGTAAAAGGGCTGGGGACAGGGATATTTTTTTAACATGAACTGACAGGGCAAACCAGGAAAAAAAAGCCAAAGGGTTTAAGAACACGAAAATCTAGTTTTGAATCCTAAATCTAATATTTACAACCTTTCTTAAGGCTTTGGCCAAATCATTTAACTTCTCTACCTTCCATTTTTTTTATCTGTAAAATGTGGGCGCTGGACAGCTGGTCATGTCACTTCCCTGATCAACCTTCAAGATCTTTTATACACAATCTTATCCCAACCTATCTTCCCAGTCTTAGTCCTATTCTTCATTACACTATTCCCTTTCCACCTCAACATTCTTGACATTCTACCCAAGGTGACTTTGAGACACCTCTGTTCTTTTTAACAGGTGACATCTTTTTCTAGCCTTTTGCACAAACCATTCCCTCCTTTCTCATACATTCCACTTCTAATCTTAATCTGATTAAATCCTACCTCTATAGTTGAAGACTTGGTTCTTCTATGAAACCTTCTCTGATTTCTCCCAGAAAGAAATTTCTCCCTCCTCTGAACTCTTGCCCTATCTTTACATCTTACACTATCACTTACACTTACATTCTACCTAGTATCAGTTATTTCTGTGTGAAACCCTCATTTTCAAAACTGCCTCATTTGCCCACTTAAGTATTAGGAACATTTTTACTACATGTGGCCTATATGCCTCATTATGTAGCTTAAGTCCATGTTCCCTGTGTTTTATTCTCATTTGATATATAGACTAGCTGGGTCATCAGTATTCCCCAAATGAAGAACTTTATCATATTAGCATTTTAGGCTGAATGATTCTAATTATAGTATAAATTTCAGCCATAGTTTTCCTCTAATCCTTTTGTCATCTCTGGCTCTACGTGCTCTCCCTCTGGGAGGTTCTCCACAGTCTTCTTTAGTTGCAGATCTCAGAACTGGGTTCTTTACTTCAAAATGTGTCTGATTAGAAACTGGCATAATGAATGGATCATCTAAGATTCCCTCCAATGGCACAGAGTTCAAAGAAAAAAAATTTGGGTAGCACCATGAAGAGAGTAACATTTTCAGCTCAGCACTTACTGCTTTTCCATGGTAGTACATATGGCAGAGACTTGGGACCCCGCATGCCTGAAGCCAGGTTACTCTTATGTTCCACAACTACATTGTTCGAAGGGCTGCAAAAAGAAAGAGGGCCTTGACTGTCTCGGTACACTGGGGTCACATAAGGACTAACTTTCAATTTCACAGACATGAGAACATACAGGCCAATCAGGATGTGTTTCTATAACCTAAGGGAAAAACAACAACCCACACAGATCTGAAATAAAAATATTTCCATCAAAATTGGCCTTCTTGCAATTAGAATAATTATTCGCCTTCTGTGAATGGCTCAGTGTTCTGTACTAACATTCAGGAAGGTCTAGTCATTTTTACTGTTCAATATGTTAACTGAAATTAAGATACACAGGGATGCCATCTACTGTTCAACTTCATGACAGGCCCGTCAAATCATTCATTCACCATAAAAGACAAAGAAAAGGGCCAAGATGACTAAGTCCAAGGCAGTGAGCCTCATAAAACGAAAACAGGATAAAAGCTGTCCTAATGGAATTTATTATTTAAGTCTATATGATTTTTTACCTCCATGAACTTACAAAACATAAGACACAGTTACTATTGACTTTGGAGGCTGGGCATCAGAAGTCCCAAAATAGTCCATTTGGAAAAAGAGAAAAGCACAAATAGGAAATTTAGTATCCAGGGGACACTTTGCTCATTTTCCAACCCCAGATTCTCCCTTGGGTTTGCTACTTAAATTTTCAGCCATGATATGTGATATATATTTCAAGAGTAGAGCTAAAATGTATCTTATTCCTTTTAAGTTAGAAATAAAACTAGTTTAGAGATGGGTTTTCTTCTCTTCCCTTTAGGAATTTTTAAATCTCCCTACCTGGAAAGCCTACTACTTTTAAAAAGACCTTAAAATCTTTGCTTGTCACTAAAGGGAAAAACCATCAATTTGTTAAAGTGAAGAATTTTAAAATACCATTTATAACATATACCAAGAAAAATTATAAGCAATAAAACTATGTGGGGTATGCCAGTGTTACAAAGTACCACAGACACCAAAGTACCAAAACACAGACCAGGCTGCAGTTTAAAGCATGGAGCCACCAAGACACATTCCAGAAACAGCCTGATACTGAAGAGAGGACTTTAAAACAACAGAAAATTCAGTATGAAGGAGGAGCATCAAGAGTCACACCATTTTCATTACCTGTTATTGCCACTGCAGTTAGCAGTGCCCCAGACGAAGGTAGTGCTGGACTGCTCCCACAAATCTGCCAAAGGAAGCACAACACAGCTTGTGACACTTATTTAAGAAGGCACGAGTGTGAGCTAGCATGCAGAAGCTGTGAAATGGGGAATTAAGTGCCTGAGTTTAAAGAAGGGAGTAAAAATTGATCAAGTGTCCTGACTAAGTGACAGTGTAGCAGGAATTTAATTGAAAGATATAAACGCACACAGCATAAATAATAATAAATGTGTCTATTAACAACTAAACACAGATGGCACAACACAATTTATGGAAAAAACAGATGTGAGGAAGTGTTTTTTCCCCAGAGATAGGCTGCTCCACGTGTCTAGCACGTAATACAACAGCACTCATTCTGGGGCCCAATAAAAATTATCAGATGTCTTAAACAATATGGTATGTTCTTAAAAGAGGGAAATCTTCATTCTGTGCTTAGAAGCCTGACTATGGAGTGAGAGGCTACGAAGAGAGAAAAGAGTAGAGGCATCTCACCTTTATCCCAGTCTTCATCACAAGGAGGGCACTGCCATGTGTTCATGGTCAGAGCCTCGCATCTGTAGTTCCTGGACTGGCTGACTGAAACAATACAAATTCCCACTTGAGCATACGGCACTGGCAAGTTATATTGCTTTAAGAGGTTAGGAGGCAGGGCAGCCAAATGCTTCTTTGTTTTTGAAAGAAGGACAAGTCTAAAATCTAAACAAAGGGACCTTATCTTTTCCCCCTCGACGGTACACAAAGGGGCTGGGGGGGGGGGTGCCCAAGGAAGGAGCAGAAAACAAAGAAGGCTAGCATAATATTTATGGCAATAATATGAGATTTTTATTTTTAAGATAAATTGTTAGTAAAAATAGTCAGGTTGTTCAGAAGAGAAAGAAGTCTGACAAATACAGCATGACAGGTTATTCCTGCTGGGAGATAAAATCTTATAAACAGAAAAGTAATGACCTTTTAGAATGGAGTGGGACAAAAAAAAAAAATCAAACTAATCATGCAGTATATCAGTTTTCTAGGTGCTAGGTCCCAATATCAAAGCACGTTAGCTGCTGATCCTTACCAACATCCTGTTCAATGCAGCTTTTGTCATCGCAGCTTGAGATGTGGTGACTGATTTCAGCCCGGGGAACTTGGTGTCGAGCGTTGAAAGGACATGTAGCCAATTTGTTTGCAACATCAGGGTGGTTCTACCGAGGCAAGGTCAAGGAACCCATCAGTTCCTTAGCCCTCCTCCAAGAAGGGTTTGACTTAGCTTTGCTCTATAAATGCCTTATAAAAATTTTCCTTAGTTAGTGGCTTAAATAGGGTAAAAATCCTTAGTAGAAAGTCAAAACGGTGATTACTTACCACTCATAGACATTATGGGTTTTACCTAATTAATCCTCACAAACCCATCCACAATTTAAGTTTAATTCTACTCATTGTAGACAGAGCTTTAAAAGTCTCTAAGAAGAGACTAAAGTGGCCTACCAACAGAAAGACAAGTCAACACAAAACTATCTGAACAGAATTCCTAATCTCCATGTTTACTTCTCAAGGTCATACACTTTGGAGGGGAGGGCGGGGTGGAAATTTAATCTGAAATTGAATACAAATCTCTGAATATCTGATTGCTGTTCTTTAAGATCAACAGCAATAGTAAAAAAAAAAATACCCACAATCTAGGCTGCAGTAGAGGCAGATAAAATAAGAAGCTGAGAAGGAGCTCTTGTAGCTGCAGTAAAGGACTGTTCAGGTTTAACATAATAAAATCCATTTAAAGTCATGAGTCCTAATATAAAGGTCAGAACAATCTGACCTTTACTGCAGTCATTTCCCTTAGGAAGAGTTATCAAAAGATAACTAGTGACCTGTTCTTGAAATAAAGTGTATGGATGGGGTCTTTCTACTCAAATCCTATCATCAAAACAAAGACAACTGGGGAGCAAAGAAATTCAGTTTGACTTCAAACACAGGATTAAGAAGACAAGAAATGAGAAGGGAAAAGGATAAAGAAGGGATTGTGGGAAGAAGGGAAGGAGAACAAAGGCACAGGAAGAAATTATAGACATGGGAATTCCGAGTGGGAGTTACTTCCAGTGGGTCAAGACTTCAACTGGAGAGGAAGCCATTGCTGTGGCTTCCAGGTACCATTTGTTTCTTTCCCATCATCAAAAGTGTCTGAGGGTCAAGGGAAAGAGAAACAGGACAGCTGCCACCTGGAGACCAAAGCATCTTAGATAGCTGATGGTCACAGAATAGGCTAGGGACCCTGCTCTAGAGATGAAGAGGGAAGAGGATATTAATCAATCACATATTTATTAAGTGCCTATCATGGTACTCGTGGGCTCTTGCATTTCAGTCAGGTTATTATTAAACTTACTGCTGAATTTACTGAATTACTACCTGAATTAACATGAACAATATTTCCATAGCATAAATCTGGGTAGAAGCTATACCTCTTGTCTCAGGTTGCTTGCATTTCAGCAACCATGATAGTATGTCTTCAGGAATTTACCAACAGTAAGGTTAGCCCTAGCCATGTTTCTACAAGAAAGAAGGCTTGGTAAGTTCTGAAGATGCTTCCTGCTCAAGCTTAGTGAAGCAGTTATTTTTAGGAGAATAACATTTTCCTGGGGCTGACCGCTAAACAAGTAAAATTTCAGTTAGATATGCAAATGAGAATGAAGTTGTAAATCTTCCTGTAAAAAAAACCTGAAAAACTTCTAATACCATCTGACTCTTACGTTCCCAAACTACGAATAAATCAAATTCTAAGGCAGGAGGGGCTTTTCCTATTGCTTGCAAAGACTGGCGTTTTGTGTCTTCTGTCTACAAAAGGTGGAAAGCACTGCTTCTTTAGAGTTTCTCCTGGCACGTCCAAACAAATATGCCCAGAGGAAAAGAAAGGCTCTCCTAAAAATGCGGTGACATAAGACAGATGGAGATTCATCAGACAATGCAGGCGGTCCACGAAAAATCATGCACCGAGACGACTTGACGTTTACTTATTAGAATAAGATAGGTTATGAGGACATGAGAGAGCAAATGAGGAAATCAATCCCCCACCTTTCTGCATTTTATCAGATGATAAGGGAACCTGCAGGCCCTGATCTGATGGTTTTTATCATACGGGCACTGTATCAGCTTCTCCGGATCCAAAGAATCAACTATAAGGGAAGAGAGAAAACAATGAACATAAAGCAAAACAGCATATGTAAAAACTGCAGCCCTTGATGTTGGATTTTCAAGGGATCAGTAAGGTTTAATCAATGAAAAACATTTCTATTTTTCATAGTTCATGATATAAGACAATTTAAAAGACAAATAAGGTATCTAAAAAGTGACTATATTTTAAAATGGAATTCCAGCTTAAACAGACAAAAAGGAGCCATCATAGAATCTTAATGAGCCTAGCAGAACCACATACACTCTGGATTGTTAATTCCTTTTTGATTTTATGTATAACTGCTGATGCTATTAATTTATTTGTAGGCTGTAAAAGCAAACAGTTAAAAGAACCTTCCTTTTCTTTTTGAGAAATATGAATGCAGGTTATTACCGTAACACCTTGTCTAGTCACATACCTTATATGTGTGCTCAATAAAAATTAGTATGAGGATGTTCTTTTGGTTTTGCTTTTTCTTTTTGTCTTTTTGGAGGGGGGAAGTCAGGGCAATTGGGGGTTAAGTGACTTGGCCAAGGTCACATAGCTAGGAAGTGTTAAGTATCTGAGGCTAAAGTTGAACTCAGGTCCTCCTGACTCCAGGGCCAAGTACTCTCTATTCATTGTACCATCTAGCTACCCCAAAGTTCTGCTTTTTCTAAAGGTTATTATCATGAAGAGTTCTTAATCTAAGCTACTTAAGTTTGCATACTCATTTAAAAAAATTTATTAAGTGCCTAATTTATCATGTGGAAGGCATTGTACAAAGAAATGAATTCAACTTATTTCCTGCTCTCAAGGCATTCAGAAGAACTTAGTAAATTACAATCTAGTTATTATTTAAATGAAAAGAGAATCTAAATCAGATGGCATCTTTTTTTTTTTTTTAACATTTTAGAATATACCTAAGATGGGAATGACTTAATCTGCCTTAAAACAGAGAGGCTATATTAGTTTCTCTGGATCCAAAGAATCAAACTGAAATCAGCTTTATAAGAGATCAGTGATAGAGGTACAAAATCAACTTCCTCAAGTTATAAGTGATGTGGCTAGTTATAATAAATGTATGCATATTCATATCCAGAGACCTTGATTCTGGTTCACAAGGTTCACAAGATGACCAGAAGTGAACACAAAGAAGATTGTTAACCTGAAGCAAAGAAGTCTCAGGGAGACATACTTGACAGTGGTTTTCAAGCACCTTATAGCAACATCAGATGTGGAGAGGTCATACTTGTTCTGTTTGGCTCCCAGAAGACAGAACCAGGAGCAATCAGTAGAAGCTGCCAAAAAGCAAATTTAGGATTGCTGTCAGAAGAAACTTCCTAACAATTCTAGAGTACAGAGGGATGCTGGAGGGCTAGCGGTGCCCCCTCCCCAACACCTCCTTGGAAGGTCTTTAAGAAGAAGCTGGACCAATTAAAGGCATGTTAGATTTGAAGGATTTGAAAAGTATGAGTCTGATTTGATGGACACTGAGGTCCCTTCCAACCCTCAAATTCTGTAATACTGTGGAAGACATCCAGGTGGTATCCCAAATTTGGAAAGAAGTTAAAAGGTAAAATATATTCTTAGTGGATTATAACCTAATAACATGCCCTTACCAGCATTGAAGGTTTGATAACAGTGAAGTAAGATAAACCACTCACAATGAAAAGTTTATAAGCCAGAGGACAGCTATGGAAATCAGGAGTCTGTAGAGAATTGAAGCCGACAGTTTCACTGGAAGAGCGGTAAACATGGAATAAATTGCTAACCATGATCATGATGCAAATGAGCCAGAGAGGAGACTTGAAGGACAGAGAGCACAGAAAGAAATGAAAGTCTTAGAGGACGGGTTTATTATGCCTACCAACCTTTTCTTGATCAGCAGTCTCCTTAGAGTCTAATGTTCCAGGACATCAAGGGACAGTTTACAGATGTAAATTCTGATTAGTTTCCCTTCATTTGCTCTGTTCCATAACTAGCAAAATGTTAGACTATGTCACTAGCCGACTGAATGGGTATCATTTTATGATTCATGCCATATAGATGTACACGTCAGACCTGACAGAATGACGGTTTTCCACTATAATGTTTTCTTCTCATAATTTAGGTGATCTCCAATTTGCTCTGCCTGGCCTTTCGGGCAAAAGACTAAATTTGGACATCCTAGCAGAGTAACCTTTATTTTAAAACTTTGCTCAGAAACACTCACTTGGATGTTTCTCAGACTTGGGCAATGTGCCAAAGTGAATGGTGAAGAAATGGACCACGAAGGAGACTTCAAAGCCAAATTCCTTATGAGCCACATGACCCCAAATATATCCCCATATGAGATCAAGGGATTTAATTCTTTGTCATCTTGCTAAAATGTCCACCACTCACAACAATATATCTCCAATTTCTGGGACTTTGTACAGATTGTGTCTCTGCAACAATGCAGTACTTTCTCACTTATGCCCCTTAGAAAGACCCCCATTTCTTTCAAAGTTTAGCTAAAACATCACCTTATACAAGAAGGCTTTCCTGATCCCTCCCTCTGCTAGTGCATCCTACCCATGGTCTCATCTTTATTTATTTTGTACATTTTCGAATATGTACATGTTGTTTCCTCCAAAGGAGTAAAACCTACTTTAAAGGGAAGGACTTTCTTTTTTGTCTTTGTATCCCAAACCTAGGACAATGGCCATCACTTAGTAGATATCGAATAAATGCTTACAGACTGAAAATTTGAAAAACACATCCTGTGAAGCATCATTACACTAGAAAATAACCAGTAGTTGGCTGCTAAGATAAAGTAATGAAAACAATGTCTAGAAGAGCTACAAGGGAAAGGAAGCTTAAAAACAAAAAACAGGTGGTTCTAGGTCTCTAAGAATGAACAGGAATCTCTTTTGAAATATAAATAAAATTTTTAAAAAGGTATTTGTGGATTTACTGTGGACACAAAGGCAACTATTCTAAACAGATAATAAGAGTAACTTCTGTTTCAATTTAATTTTTTTTATCTATTAAATTAACTTAACATTTCTTTCCCTTATTTTAGTGATGAAACTTTCACTGTTGTTTAACCCAGGAGGCAGAAAAAGGCTGGAATCAATTAGATGGGGATTCTAAGTAGTCGACATTTCTCTAACTTGGGTGACATTAAAATGTTTAAACAATGAAAAATTCTAGTTAACTAGCTGTGCTAACTTTGCCTAGGTAACCTTGGTGAGGGCAGTGGTATCAAGCTCAAACAGAAATGGTTACCTGCCAGCTGCAAGTGGACTTAAAAATTCACAAATTAACATTATTTATGCTGTATTGTATTTTTTTTTTGGCTAAAATTTTCCCAATTATATTTTAATGTGTGTTTGACACTTCTGGAACTAGCCAATCTCTACAAGTTCTTGCAAGTTCTAAAGTGCTTTCATTCTAGATACCAGATTCCCTTTGGTTTCCTGGAGGCCTCAGGACCATTGAAATTCTATCCAGGAATTCTATAATCTCAAGGACTAACTGTACTTCATCCTCAGCTACTTTATACCTTTTTATCATCCCTGTACACAGAAGGGGCCATAAGTTATTTTACCCATGCCCTAGTTGGGAGAACTGAATTCTAGAAAGGTTAAATAACTTGGAACACTGTAAATTAGTGAATTAACTAAACTATATCTTCTGTCTCTTGGAAGTTCTTTTGACTTCAAATATCCCTCGTGAATCAAATCCAAAATACTTTATTTCTTTTTCTTTTTGGAGAGGAAAAGGCAAGGTAATTGAAATTAAGTGACTTGCCCAAGGTCACACAGCTAATAAGTGTTAAGTTGTCTGAGGCTGCATTTTAACTCCCGGTCCTCCTGACTCCAGGATGGGTACTCTACTCACTGTGCCACCTAGCTGCCCCTCAAAATGCTTTATTTCAAATGTGAGTACTTCTAAAGATTCACCATCATTGTAGAAATTTTACCCAGTCTCCTCCTGTGCAATGTCAACTCAACCCAAGCATCACTGACCAACACCTGTGCTATCTTTTCTGACACCTATAGTACTCTAGAAGTCTTGGTCAGTCATAAAGAATAAATTACTAAGTTTTTGCTTTCTATGCGCAAGCAGAGATCTATTTATCAGTAAGAACATACCATAATTGTCTTCCATGTCTGCAGTGTAAAGGAGGGAGATCCAAGTGCTCTCTCAAAGCTGTGATTCAGGGAACCAGAAATGGCATCCACCAAATGGCTCCAACTCAAAGAAACAGAGTCAAACTGGAATTAAAATCATATTCAACTTGAGCACAAGTGAAAGAACAAAAACCCCTCATCAAATCTCTTGAATTTGTATTCTTTTAAACAAAGAATTTCTATAATCCTGCCTGATTCATATTCACTGCAATAAGCAGATTCTCAGGCCTTCCAACACTTAAGGAAAATGGAAGATGACAACCAATTCAAATTGTATTCAGGTGATAAACTGGCAGGCTTATTTTAACTGTTATTACAACTACCTGTCACTCTTTACCATCTTCAGTTTTGAAATGCTGTTAAATGTTACAGAATTAAAAAAAAAACAGAAAAATACCATGTTGTTTGAGCACCTGATTATAAAACTTAGGAATAGAGAAACATATTTTTAAACTCCCTGCTCATCTCCTTAAAAGGGTGTGTGTGTGTGTGGGGGGGGGGATGGGGAAAGGAAAGGAAGGACTCCTTTCTAGTAGCTGAAACTAAAGACACCAGTGCCAGGCCCCTGACTTCCCCGAGGGAGAGGGTCTTCCTTAAACACGGTTGGGGCAGTCCTCTAAGAGAGCTACCCCCCGGGCCTCACGCCGAGCTTAACAGCGGTGATATTTAAGATCCTCCAAGCCACACTCCTCTTGGTTGAGAGGGCTGTCCATTCCTAGATGATATCACCAGATGGGCGCCGGTTTGTAACCGATACCTCAGAGGGGCAGACAATGAAGTGGGCCTGGGGCCCGAGTACTCTTCCATAGGAGGAGGTGGCTCCTTAGTGGGTATTGGGATGAAGCGCGCTCAGCGCCGTGCGGCCGCGGGCGCCTAGGACTCCCAGATCGGGTTCTGGGGGGGCCGCGTCCCCGGGCCCCCTCCCCCGCGCTATGGCATAACCGTCTTGGAACGCCACGCTAGAGAACGCCGGGGCCGGGATGTTCCGCAGCCGCCAGCTTCAATGACGCCCCCTCGGTGCCGCGGGCCCCCCCCTCCCCCCCAGCTGGGACAGCCTCAGCTTCGCTGCCCGGGGGGCTTTTATACCGCTCCAGCTTTTAAATCTAAACGGAAGGGGCGGCTTGGGGGCGCCTCCAAGCTGGGGGTGAGGAGAGAATAGAAAAGGCCAGGAAAGGAGCTTGGGGGCCCTTTCAGGGAACCCTGTTATTGGACTGAGGGATGGGAGGAAAAAACTCCGTAACGACTAATCGCCCCCCCCCCCCCCACTTTAAAGGAGCGAACGGAATAAAGGTTTAAACATCGCCTCCCAATCCCGAACCTTCACTTCTGGCAACGGGGTGAATAATTTTCTCTCCCCTCCCCCCAGCTTTTAACCCCGGGCGCCCCCCCTTTTCTTCGTCCCTTAACTACTCTCTCTAGCATAAGTTTTATGGGGTTGGTTTTATATATACAAAATAAATATAGAAATTAAAATTTGGGAGCGAGAGAAAGGCCGAGGGCTGCCTGGGGGAGGAGGAGATGGGTTAGCTCCACTTAGGCCCGGGGATCTCGGCGGCCGCGGCCCCTCAGAAGTTGCTTCCCTTAAAAAAAAACAAAACAAACAAAAAACACTAATAAAGAATTGAAAAAAAAGGTGCAGGAGGGGCTGAGACCTTCGGGACCGACAGACGAAGGCGGGCGAGCCGAGAAGAGGGAGAGGCGGGAAGACGCCGGGGAGAGGGCGGGCAGCCCGGGCTGAACGCGCAGCCGCTGTCGCCTCCTGTGGTAGCGGCGGCGTCGAGAAAAGGGCGGGAGAGGGAAGAGAGGCGCGCCAGAACGAGGCACATGGACTTAGACTTTAGAAAAGGAAAGCGGGGCTGGGCAGGGCCAGGGCCACTCGAGAGGAGCGCCCCCGTGAGCCGAGAAGGGGAATTCCTTTCAAGGGAAAGAGGGCTGAACGGGAAGCCCGCTCCCGGCGCATGACCGGACCCTACCTCAGAGCCAAGCCGCACTGCCAGCTCCCAGTTGTGGTAGCCGCACCTCAGCTCCCAGGCAACGCCCACTTCCGGCCCTTGGCGTTAGGGCGGATCCCACTTCCGGTGGCGAGCTGGGCTTTTCTCTCCCCGCCCCCTTCCCCTTCCCTACAACTCTGTGAGGATGAGAGCGAGGCTCCGCCCCCTTCCTCCCACCCCCAGCCCGAGAACCCAGAACGGAGGCTCCATTGTTAGCGTTCTCGTTTGTGCTGGAACGCTTTAGTGGGGGTGGTGGAGGGGCTGTTTCTAAGAGGTGCGAAGGAGGAGGGGGAAGAAAAGGATTGAAAGAAAGGAAGGGATAAAAAAGGGGGGAAGGAGAGAAGTAAAAAAGAAGAAAAAAAGAAAAAGGAAGGGAAAGAGGAGAAGGAGGAGAGAAGAAAGGGGCAAAGAAAGAAAGTGGAGAGGAAAGAAAGAAGAGAGGAAAAAGGAAAGAAAGGCCAGTAGAGGAAGAGGAGGAGGGCAGGAAGGAAAGAGGAGCAGTTTTCAGGGGCTGAGCCTGGGCCAGGAGATTCCCACGCCTTGTGTCCCACGCCCCCCTGAAGCTGGGGGTCTCTGGGGGCCTAGGGGCCGCGTGATGGCGCGGAAGGAGGGGAAAGGGCCCCCCAGGGAGCTCCTACAGTGTAATCCAGTTTGTTACTCCGGAGCCCTGAGAGCCAGAAGGGTCCTTCAGTGCTGCTTTGAGAGCAGGAGCGAAGTGGGCTTATTACCTTCCTCCTTCTGTGTTCTGAACACTATTTACTTACATCAATGAAGTCCAAGCCTGCCATGTTTGCTGGGAGTTTCTTTTTCTTTTTCACTTTACCATCCCAGAATCTTAAAGTTGGCAGGGACCTCAGAGCTCATCTGGTTTAATCCAAAGCACATTCACTGATTGCTGGGGATAGCTTTTTTTTTTTTCAAACATTTACCTGAAGACCAGCAGCTAAATGAATGGGTTACTTCCTGTGGCATTTCCTTCAATTTCTGAATAATTCTGATTTTTAGGAAAGTTTTGTTTTTTTAACTTCACTGCTTATTCTTTCTGGGCTACAGTTGCACAGGAATATAAAGAGTCCATCATTAGAAAAGTCTCTGCTATTGCTTTGGTGTAAACAGTAGTTTCAATGTGTTTCAATTGAACAAGCCTTCATTAAATGGTTATGGGTTGTTTAGAGGACTATGCTAGGTTCTGGAATACCTAACAAAGTTTAGAGAAGGCCCTTGTAAATTTTACAGCCTGGTAGGAGAATTATATACAAATACATTACATTCTGTAGAAGTCTTGCTTTGTAGACTTCCAGCAAAACTCCAAATACTCATGAATTTAAGCCTCTTCTTACTGACCTCTCTTGTTTTGTTGGGTCAGATTCTTGGATCCTGTGTCAATCAATCAAAAAACATTAAGGATCAATTATGTACTAGGTACTACCGCACAAAGACAAGAGGCTAAAGTTTTCATTCTTAAATGTGTCTGTATGTGGGGTGTTTTGCAATGTACTTGTAGATAAATGAGTATAGGCCAGAAACCTCTCCCCCCCCCCCCCGCAAAAACCCCCCAAAACATTTAAAGAGATGGTTTGGGGGGTACGGGAGCACTACTACTTGGGGGAATTAAGTTTCTTAGAGCTGGGATTTTGAGCTGATTCTTGAAGGGAGTGAAGGGTTTTCTATCCTTGGAACTCTTTACTGTCATCACCTAAAATTCCCCAAGTCTTTTTAAAAATATGAACCTTTATCTAGCTACCTCAGCTCCTTTGTCCTGTGCAGCCAGCTGATTTTTTTCAACTTGTTTGCCAGAGCTGTCTTTTTAAAATTTCATCTTGTTAGTTTTATCCCCTTGCCCCAGTGCCTCAAAACCGTTTTTGAATCCTTAATTTTGTTATTTAATTTTACTTTTTATTCCATATCTTCTCATCTATAGATCTAATGAGTTCAAACTTTGTATCTATCCATGCTATTGATAAAATGTTGACATTGAATAATGAGTGGGTAGAAACCACTTTGCATGAGGGGGGGTGCAGAAAGCATGCTTACTTTACTTGTGGCTCAGTTCTTTTCTCTCTGGATTTTACCTCCTCAACAGCAGACTTGACTTCCTCCTCCTGCCTTTCAGTCTCTCCTTTATGTGGTGTCTTACCCATTTCTATTGAAATACAGTTATAAAAATATATGGATATTTTTAAAAATTCACAGACCCTATGTTAAGAACTTGTGTGTTACAGGCCTTTTAGTATTTCATGAATACCAGGGCAGCGTTTAGACTATTTCTTATCTCTGACTCATGGTACAAGATAGACCTACTCCTTTTTTTCTGATTATATGCTTCATTGATAATATTTTATGCTAGTTCTAGTGTATAATTGATTATTGGTAATATGCTATAGCTCAGTGGTGTCAAATTCAAATAAAAAGGTGGGCAGGGTACTACTAACCTATAGGTAAGGACTTCTATAGATGCCTTAGTTTAAGAATATAATATGATCTATTTTGTATTTTAATTAATTTTGTTAAATGATTACTGTTTTGGGGGTTGAGTTCAGGGAGTCCAGGAACCCCAATAACCAGAGTGCCTGGGAAGCAGTCTGGAATGAATTTATGGACTCAAGCATTCTCTAAGTCAAGGTGGCAAAGATTTATTATTATGCTATACAGAGGGCAAGAGTTCTTAAGGAACCTGCAACCTTAGAGGGCTACGGTTAGTTTTTATAGGATATTCTATAGTAAAACCTGTGCCAAATATGCTAAGTAGGTGAGTCAGGGCAGGGTTAGGGAAGAGTTAAGGAGTGGTCAGTTCTTAAAGGAATATACACTTTTAATATCTACTCTGCTGGCGTATTACCCAGAGTTCACTGGGAAATAGCCCAATGGGGGGGCCACATGGAAGTGTGGTTTTAGGCTTAAAACGTCACTAAGTCAGGTAGCAGTCAGGATTGACCAAGCTGCCACCCATCAATGTCATGTTTGACAAGATGGATGTTGGGAGTTTAGTATATCCCAAGCTAAGGAGGGATTCAGGATGTATAAAATGAGCTAGGCAGTATCCATATGACTAAGTTGAGAATATATACAATAGTATGACCTAGTACACAGCTGGGTCAAACTACTAAATTCTATAGGTACAGCTTGTTAGGATGTATATAATGAGCTAGGGAGTTACTTATAATCTAGTGAAGGATTCATAGGTGCAACTTGTTATTGTACCAAGGGGAGATAAACATTTGGCTGGGGCTTGATCATGAATGATTGCTAGGCAGAGTACCGGTGTGGGGAGAAACAGGCAGAGATAATGCTCTGAGGTTGGGAAGAGATGTGATTTTACAAACTGGGATTCAAGCACCCCATCAATTACTAATTACATTTTAATTGAGAAATTAAAGTACAAACGTTTGACACTACTGTGCTTCTGTTGCAGGCTCTTAACATCACTTATTTATACTTGCCATGCATCTCTTTCTATTATCCTTTGGGTCACTTGCAATTTTAAGTCTTCGTGACTATTCTTTCATGATTCATAGCCACATAGCATTCATGGGAGAATATTAGAGTTAAAAAGATGGAGATCTGTGTCAGGGAGCTGCCTGATATTCGAAGTGCAGCCCAATTTTTTCTTATTTATTCTTATTCAATTCTTGGCTAAGTTCACTGTCCATTTGTACTATCTGTTCAAGATACATTTGATGCTAATGGACTAATTAATGGATTGCCTATCTATATGCATGTTATAGCCTGAGTAAAAGACATTCTTTATCTCTAACTGTATTCTATGTATATTTATTCACTACATATATATACATATACATATATTATATATATAATATGTATATATAATATATGTATATATATATATAATATATGTGTATATTGTCTCCTCCAATAGAACGTAAGCTTCTCAACATTGGGAATTGTTTCATTTTTTTTTTGTCTTTTAATTGCTGTACCTAGCACAAGAGTTAGCACTTTATAAATGCATATTGACTGATTTATTGGTGCAATTGATGTGATCATGTGTAGACTGTTAGGATAATTTCTTTTGAGTAGCTATAGATCTCTCTAGCTAGGCCTTGTAGTATTTTGAGGTTTAGTGAAATTCGTGCAGTGTCATCAAAATAGGAACATCTGGAGAACCTCACCAACTGTAAGGAATGTTTCTTCCATTTAGGCTCCATATGGGAAACTTAAAAGGACTGTGGTGAACACCCTCCATAACCCATTTGATTAGAGATTAAGAGTGTTATCAATGTGGTTGAATAGAGGGCATGTAGTCTCTCCCAGAACAGCAGAATATGATATAGTGACTCACAATACTTTGGGATATTGTCTGAAAGGCCCTGACTCTGTGTGCTGTATTATGAAGCCAAATTACTAGGGTCTGAGGATACCAGGGAAATACTTCTACAAAACTAGACTTGAGCCTCAGCCCCCTGGACCAATCAAGTCTTGGAGAAAGCTTCTTTCTTCTTTGGTGAGGAAGAAAGATGTATAAGCATTTATATAGTATAGAGGGAACCCTGGCAGCTATTGATCCTATCACATTCTTTTTATGTGTGTGGAAAAAATATGTGTGATTGTGTATTTTATTTCCCTCCACAATGCCATAGCATTTGAGTTAACATTCATATGAAAAATGGGGCAGGGGCATTATGAGCACTTTTGTCCCCTTTTGAAAGAAACACAAAGCCATTCTGTCATTACTATACAATTTGAGGCATAATTCACTAGAAAAATATCTGTTGGCAATCATCCTATACACCTATTTATCTTAAATGGCTTATAGTTTTCACCTTTGAAACCAGCTGAAGAAATTTCCCTAATTATAACTTCATAGGTCTCATACTCTCATCCCACTCAACTGATTGTTGTTCTTAGAGATTTCAAAGATCTGAAAGCACAGGTAATACATAATGTACCTTGATTCCTACAAATTGTCATCCTAGAATGCTCCCCTGTGATTCTAACGTGTCAAAAATGGCACTTTCTCATCCACATGGGAAGCTATTTGGAGGAACTCCCACACCACCATTCCCAATCTGGACACAGATTTGGAGGACTGCAGCACCCTCATCGAATTTCCAGTTTCTTATTATGAATATCTTTTAATCTCTTAGACATGTCTTGGGTGGGGGATTTTCTTTTTTTTTTTTCTCCTCTAGGGTAGACATTTGTTGACCACATTTGGGGAGGCATTTGTCACCAAATGTAGGAATTTTATTGAGTAGGAGAAACTGATAATCTCATCTTAAAACTCTTTAAATTGATACAAAGAACCCTCATTCCAATAGTAGTCTTAATTTAGTAACTGGTGAGGAAATGAGGTTAGCCTGGCCAGACTTATTCTCAATGAATTTGTATTGCTTCATAGTTAATATCCTCTCTTTTCCACAATCACTCCTTTTTAATGATCTTCTAATTTTTTTTTTTTGAGAAATGGATATCAGGCTTACTTGCTTATAATTTAAAGAATTCACTTCCTTTTTAAAAATAGGGACGTTTCTGTTTCTAGTCCTTTCCTGCTATTTTCCATGTTTCCTTAATGAGTGATGACAGTGGTTCATTAATCATACTATGAATTAATTTTAGTATCTTGAGATTGTGTTCCTCTGGGCCTGGAGAATTGAACTCATTGAGGACAGCTAGACCTCTCATCATACTTTTACATACCACGAGTTTCAGTTCCCTTGTGCACAACAACAGGTGTGCCAAGAAGAGTGGGCTGGACAGGAAGTACCTGCTTCTGTCCACTTCCTTCTCCATTGTGGAAAGGATTTGAGCTGAAATCTCCCAGGCCTTGCCTACCTCTTCCCATGGGGCAGGGTCAAGGTATGTCCTTTCCTTTGCTCACTGCCCTCTCCTACTTGCCTCTTTACTCCCTCATCTCACTGGAGATTTAATCAAACATCCTATTTAACATAGTACTTAATTCACTTTTAGCCTATAGGTAATATAATAGTCATAATAAAAAAGTCCAATAGTCTGTGTGGCCCCTTTCTCTGTCATTTTGTGGAGTTTATATATTAGTTGAAAAGTTATTAATAAAATCATAATTCCTCAGAGCCCAAAGTTAGGAAAACTTCTAACACTGGGTCAGATTTATTTCATTACTTTCATTAAAATTTTGCATATTTCTATCTATCGGATGGCTTTCTCTGTTTTTTTTTTTTGTGGGGGGCACAGATTAAGTTTGTATATAAACATTAAGTAAAAGCTTTTGTAACTAACCATGTTTTTTTTTTTTTAATATGAAGCAAAAATCAAGGTAAAAGGAACAGCTTAAAAAGAAACAAGGAGGGAGACCATAACAGTACTTATTATCAGACAAGCACAGAGAAGGAACATTTAGAAAATAATAGACCCTTTGGAACTTTGGTTCTCAAAAGAGGAGATTACCACTGGCAGTGGTCAGTCCTAGTTCATTGCTTCAAGATGCTTCTGAGGTTCTGATGTCTCACTGTCATTTGTCCTCTCTTAGTTGCATATTGGCTCTCGTCTCAATCTCTTTCTCTGAGATTGCCCATAATCCCTCATCACCGTGTCTCTCCAGATACACTCATTAATTCCCTGGTGGGGAGGGACATGGGGAGATGGGGACGCCTCTTTTCCATTTGTTCCTGTGCTCACTTTATGCAATTCCCAAGAATGCCTTAAGCCTGAGTCACAGCCTCAAAGATTGTGTTGGTCTAAATCTCACTCAGGGGTGGCAAGAAATTCTTATCCCTTTGAATTACAAATTCCAGAATGCCAGTCAACTGCCAGTGCAGTCCCTTGTTGTACTTTGTTAACAACTTTTCCCCCTATCCTTCCCCTTCTGGACTTAATTTTCCTTGGTAGAAAAAAACAGAAGTAAAATAGTTGAGTAGTTCTATATTCTCTCTTCCTTCTGTTGTCTTTCTACCCTCTCTCTCTCTCTCTCTCTCTCTCTCTCTCTCTCTTTTTTTTTTTTTTTGCCTTTTGGAGGGCAATTGGGGTTAAGCAACTTGCCCAAGGTCACACGGCTAGGTTTTTATTTGTGTGTGCGTTAAGTGTCTGAGGCCGGATCCGAACTCAGGTCCTTCTGACTCCAGGGCCAGCACTCTACTCACTGCGCCACCTAGCCTCCCCTCTACCCTCTCTTAATGGTGTTTTTATCCTTTCCTTGCTTCCTGTCATTAAAAAAAATTTAAAATTTGATATACTTTATTTTAATATTCATCTTCCTACCTCCAATCCCTCCCCTACCCATTGAGAAGACAAGCAATATATCAATAAAGTGAAGTTATGCAAAACACATTTCCATATTACCTTATAACATGGCATAATATGCTGCTTATCTTGTTTCCAACATAACACAACCACCATTGCATCAGTGGCAATAATAAAATCTTTGCTTACCTTGGCATTTTTGCAAATAAGCATTTGCCTTAGTCTACATTTTTAGCTTTCCTGACCCTGTTGCATAGGCTCATGCCACTGTGCAATTATTCTCAGTTGCCCATTTTAACTTCTATACTTTAAAGTCTTTTTTTTTTCTTTCCAAAATCTGAGTTGGCTGATGTTCTCCCTATGCATTTGCCCACATTTTTCATCATTGAAATTATTTATATTTGCATCATCAGAATCTTGTTCTTGATATATTTCCATCATTTCTCTTGAATTGCCTTCCTTTTAGAATCCTTAGAATGCCATTCAGCATACCAGGAGTTAATCAACATCCTTGAAATCTTCATTGAGGACAAGACAAAAAAAATGGTGCTACATCAGCCTTTATCTCTCTTATTATTCTAAAACATGCTAGAATTTATTTAGGTATATCTGTTCAGTCTTCCAGAGGTGTAATCACTGTTGCTTTAGTTCTCTTTCCTTTTAGACATGCTTCCCAGTTTTATTTTTACCCTGTAGCATCATATTGGGGCCTTTCTTGCCCACTCTTGCTCGTTTCTTCTTTCTATTATTTTTTCTATAAGATTTTTCCTATGGAGGTCTTTTTTTTCTCTTTCCTGTCCTCTCTATTTTCTTCTCCCCTTTGTTCTCCTTCCTGACTATTAGGCCATCTTGCCAAAAGCTCTTCTCATTCCTCCCTTCACCTGCCAAATTCTTACCCATTCCTTAAATTAAAACCGGACTCAAAATTCCACCTCCTTCATAAAGTCATCTCTGATTTTCCTGGTTGGTAATAACCTTCCTCCCTGGGCCTTCCCTGGCAGCTTTGTTCTGAAGCTTGTTAATGTACTTAAACATATCATTCTGTCTAACTTTTGACCAGACCACCCTCATGATGACCTTTTGAACTCACTGGGTTATGAGGTTCCAATCATTTCACCTAGAACAGAAAAAGAACATAGGAAAAAGCCAAGGACCCATGTTAATTCCTTAGGGGCCATATGGCCTCAGAGGGCAAAAAGGCCCTCATGGTCTCTTCCTGGGCACTGTGTTGGGGGTGGGGAGATAGGAAGTAGCTGAAATGAATGGGTCCTCTCAAAGTCCCAGATAGTTATGACTCCTATAACCAGTCAAAAATGGGTCCTCCTAACCATATCATTAGTCAGATAGAACCCATTAAAGAATGTCCATATACCTTCCACAGTTTCTCTAAGAACTTTCCTCACATGTTGTCATGATTTGCAGAACAACAAGCTTCCCAGGTTCTCCTTGTGGGGAAGTGTAGCTCCAATGCAATATCTACAACACCCATGATCATGATAAATATACCCACTGTGACTATAAATATTCCTGCATGGCACTCCATCACAAAATATAACAAAAACTCCATATAGAGGACAGAGGCAAAGCATTTATTGAGATACCAGAAAACCGAATCCCCAAACCAGTAAGCCGATTCCATCATAGTAGCAAAGAAATTAATAAGCCATGACAACACAGAGAGCCACAGAATCCTCTACCTTCCCACAAACCAATATAAGATCAATATTTACTCTCAAACTTCTCTATCTCCTTGCCTGAGCACCTCTCTCTCCCACCATCTCTCTGGCTCTGCCTCCCAGCTTCCTGTGGGCTCTGCTCCACCCTTCAGCAAACTCCTCCCACCACAGACTGTGGTGACTGAATGTGACTACATTCAGCCTATTAGGGGGCAGAGTTTGTTTTCAAATTAGGGAAGATCTTCAAATTCCCATTCCCATTACAGGAAGTTGATCAGCTGAGCAAGCTGATGGGGTCTGCCCATGAATCAGATGCTTGTTACACATAATTCCTTTTTGAGTCTTGCCCCTCTGATAGAACTCCATGAGACCAGGGACTGTTTCTGTATCAAAAGTTTCTTTCCTAGGCATTAACACAATGTTTTGCACTAATGCAATAATCGATTTTTCTTAAATCAAATTGAAATACTAGAGGGCAGTTAAATATCTGCCTTTAAGCCTTCTATTCTCCAGACTGTAGTTCCTTCAGCTAAATG
Organism: Gymnobelideus leadbeateri; assembly: GCA_011680675.1. Classification (NCBI taxonomy): domain Eukaryota; kingdom Metazoa; phylum Chordata; class Mammalia; order Diprotodontia; family Petauridae; genus Gymnobelideus; species Gymnobelideus leadbeateri. The sequence continues at coordinate 525,346 of WOXC01007855.1, read as the reverse complement.
ATATGATTTCCAGGCCTGTCATCTTCTTGGTTTACCTCTTCGAAATACTCCATCTTATTACTGTGCTTCCTAGAACATGATGTCCAGAACTGTCTATAATATTCCAACTGGTCTGATGAGGTCTGAGTACAGTAGGATCCGGAAGGACATTTCTTGTTTTGGGTACCAGGCTTCTATTAATGTATACTTAGGTCAAGTTATCTTTTTTTTTTGGCTCTTATGTCATACTGTTGACTCACAGAGAACTTGCCGTCTACTGGAAAATCCCCCAGGTATTTTTCACATGAACTTTTGTCTAGCTAAGCCTCCTCTTTCCTTTACTTGCATAATATTGGGAGAGAACTTGGACTGGATAACCTTTCTGATCTTTTCTAATTCTGAGATTCTATAATAATGATGAGGTTGGACCAGATGATCACTAAAGTTATTTTTGACTCTAAAATTCTATGAGTCTCTCTCTGTAAGCCTTTGTAAACTATTCTGAGGATGAGACATGTACAAGAATAGGGAAAAAAAGAATGGGTGAGATGTTTCAAAGGAAAAAGAAAATCACATGACCTAGTGACTGATCAGATGTGGTTAGAAAAAATAGACAAAAAAAAAATCCCAAGCCTACCTTTCTTAACTTAGCTTTTGTTACTCTCCAGCACTGTTTTAGCTAAACTACTCCACCCACTTTAAGTATTTCCTCTACCTAGTATGTTCTTCTTTATCTTCTCTACCTACCAGTCAAAATTATACCCACCCTTCAAGGCTTAGCACCTATCATAATGTTACAAAATTATGGAGTTTCCAAATTAGAAGGCTATTTAGAGGGCATCTAGTCTAAACCATATCTGAGTAAGAATCCTTTTCAACATATTCAGCATGTGGCTTTTGCTTGAAAGATGTTCAGTATATATAGAGTTAGGGGCTCAATATTTGGTTGAATGGATTAATGAAAAAATAAATTAATAGAAACATGTATGGTGAAAAGGGAAGAAGATGGTTAGGACTGTAGGTCATATAAATATATCAGCAGATTCCATGCAGAAAATTTCCTAGGCTTGGCCAAGGCAACTTAACAGGGTGGGACCTGGATAAGCCTTAAATGAAAAGGATGTATGGTCCTGTAGTCAAGGTACCACACAAAGGAACCAAGCAATATAAAGTTGAACTACATGTCAGCATTCTTCAGTATTTTAACAGAGTGATGCCTTAGGTTTGTTTCCAAGTTTTTCAGTTATGAGATCATGTTTAGGTATGTTAAATTGCCTTAATATTAACTTCAAATAAAAATTTAAATATTTGACTTGGGGGATAAAAAAAGGAGGCTGAGAGCCCTGCCTGTTAAATGTATAATGACCATCTTTATCTGCATAATAGCAAACTTTATTTTTGATACCATAGCTCAGACACTGTAATACTGAGGGTACAGTACTTCCATTCTTCCAGGGTACTGAAAGTGGAGCTCTGAATATTGTATCTATGGAAGAAACCCAAGTGATGCTTTATGAAAATGCTGTGACCTGAGCTTGTAAAGCTCGTTTTCTCCCCTAAGGAGCATGGGTAGGCAGGTGTCTTGCCAGAGAAGAGGTTTTTAGGGATAATTGCTAAAGTTGAAAGTTTCATGTTAGCTTTTTTGTTGTGTTTTGTTGATTAGTTGTATCTGACTTTTTGTGTCCCTGTTTGGAGTTTTCTTGGTAAAGATACTGGAGTAGTTTGCCATTTCTTTCTCCAGCTTATTTTATAGACTAGGAAACTGAGGCAAACAGGATTAAGTGACTTCCCCAGGGTCACACAGCTAGTAAGTGTCTAAGCCCAAATTTGAACTCAGACCTTCCAACTTTAGGGCTGGGACTTTACCCACTGTACCACCTAGCTGCCCCCATGGTAGCTTTAACCCAAACCTTTAAAAAAAATTATAGCTGTATCTTCAGCAAACTTTTTGGCAGATATTTTAAAACAATCGCTTCCCCTAGACCCCCTCCCCCAAATCTAAAACCAACCCTTATGAAACCCTAAGCTGCTTAGTTTATCATTGCTTTAACTGTGCAGAATTGTTAGGGCCAGTGTGATTTGTCTCCAGATGCTGAAGATTTTTCAGGCTTTAAATTGCCGTAATCTTTGTGAAATTGTTGACACTGTTACTCTGTGACCCATAAGCACTATTCATTCAGATTCGTGCAGTTTGAAATTTCTGACGAAAGAATAACTAAAAAAAAAAAAAGGGAAAACAATGCAACCAGGCTTGACTGAATTCAGTAATGTCTCATCAGGGTGACAGAAGCCTCAGCTGATAAAGCAGTTCCATTTAGCCCCAGTGAACAAGGCCTACCGTAGCAGCTTTTAGAGGAAAAAAAAAACTGGGCCTGTCTTTCAGCAGAGATTTTTAAATAACAGTTCCCAAAGTATCTATTCTTATATTCTTTTTTTCATTCCTTTTCCAACCCAGAAAGTTCAATACTTGGTTTATTTGAGGTTCCTGCTGTGCTGACTTTCAGTAGGTATTCCAGCTAGGCTGAATATATTTTAAAAGAGAGGGGGAAAAGGAGTGGTCAAGTATGTTATACAAAGGTCCTTCTTGGAGCCAGCTAAGTAACCTACCTAATTCTGATTCATGCTGGTTAGCTTTTTTTTTTTTTTTTGGCAATATGAGAATTCATGGTCATCTCAAAGATTCCATATTTGCTACTATACTTCACTGATTACCTCAGGCAATTTCTGTGTGTCAGCAGGATCTAATGCTTCCAGTGAGCCACAAAATCCTGTTTTGGGTTTTCTAAAGAACCCCAGATTTGGCAGACTGTCTGGGGTTTAATTTATGACTTGATCTGGTATTGAGAGCTGTTTGGAATCTATAGATGCCAGCTTGTGTTTAGTTCTGTGTTGGCACTTGCACATTCAAATTTTTTTTAAACCTCTTTGTCTTTTTCTTTTTTAGTCTTACCATATGCTTTCACTCCAGAGAGGTTCAAACAGACCTTCCAGATGAAAGACAGCTGAAGGTGGTCTAAGCCTGCCAAGATCAGAAGTCCCTGCCCCAGAGATGCTGGGGAACTGGAGATAAAGGGAAGGGGCAGATAGGGCAAAGAAAACCTTGCCGTTTAAACAAACAGGCAAACCAAAGAACCCCCAGTGTGATAAGCAGTCTACAGCTATGACATCTGTATTCAATTCACAGTTAGTATTTCACCTCCAAGCAAGAGGAGACAGACAAGCTATAACTTCAAGCACGTCTGTACTGCCATGCAAATGAAGCTAGCTTCAGTACCATGTTTCTGACATTAGAGAAACATTTATGACATTGTCCTTTTTGGCCACATGTTCTGTCCTGCCATACTGAAAATTTTTGTGTGTTCTGTATTTTAGGTATGAATATGGTGATGATTCATAGGAGGGGAAAATGTTCTCCCATCTACCTTAGTCTAGTCATTCCCTGGAGGAGAATGAGAAAGATGGGGAAAATAGAGTTAGGTATTCAGGTCAGGAGGAAAAGTGGAAGGAGCCAAGGAGAGTTTAAAGCAGAGGAGTATTTTATTGTTTAAATAAGAGGATTTGGGAAGGGAATCTCCTGGGGCAAGAGATACAGAATGAGTAGATCCAGTAAAAATATATTCATAAGGTTAGGCTTTAAATCTATTGCATGAACTTCTGTGGCCTTATTTGAACACAGTCAATGCCTTTATTCTCTTTACTGCCTATCATGGTTACAGATAGACTTAAGATTGGACAGAATATTCACTGTGAATCAAATGGAACTATGATCCCAAGACCATAGCTGACAATGAACCTCCATCCTCCCTCTCTGGTGATGGAATCAACGGCACAAATTAGCAGCCACAGATTGTTTAGCTGGGCCGTTTCCACCAACCTGTCACAGTACCTGCAATCACACTAACGGATGCTCTTGATTTTTTGTCTCCCTTTATGTACTAACAGCCGTACTTCATAAGCCCACACGGATGTGTTTCTTTTATCAGCCAACCAGAGAATATGATAGTTCAAAGCAAAAGATATTTCAATAGCATACATGACCAAAAAGATTTCTTCTGTACATACAGGAGCGTGCTCTCTTACAAATAATGATACCACCAGTATGGGGGAGGGGGAAGAAGGACTCCACATGCAGAGAATGGAGACCCATGGTTAGGCAGGGGTGGGGAACCTGCAACCTCGGGGCTGCGTGTGGCTTTCTAGGTCCTCAGGTATGGCCTTTTGACTGAGTTCCACGTTTACAGAACAAATCCTTTTATTAAGGGGATTTATTTTGTGAAGTTTGGATTCAGTTAAAGAGCTATACTTGAGGACCTAGAAGGACACATGTGGCCTCAAGGCCACAAGTTCCCCACCCTTGCCCCAAATAGGTATCTGGGGCAACTCATGCTTTTGGTGATCTCATTACGCAAGCCATTTCTTCCCTTGAATTGGGGTGCCCTTTGGCTCAGTGCTCAGTGCCTAGGTAAACTCTTTACCCTTAAGGAAGTCTGATACTGCCTGCTTCCTTTAAATCTGACCCTTAATCCCATCTTTTAAGGGATTCCTACCCCTTCCACGGAAGGCTACTAGTGGTGCATTTATGGCCCTTTCCCTATACAGAGGTGGAAATTTTAGTCCCCCTTAAAGAGGAGGGGAGCACAGATCTCAGATTCGATATCTACCCCTCCTCTCCAAGCATTCTGTGTTAGAAGCATACTATATCTATCATCTTTAGAAAGGATTGATGGACAACAGTAGACAGGTAGGTGGCGCCATACACATAGTGCTGGGCCTGGAGTCAGGAAGACTCATCTTGAATTCAAATCTAATCTCAGACACTTAATAGCTGTGTGACCCTGGGCAAGTCACTTAACCCTGTTTGCCTCAGTTTCCTCATCTGTAAAATAAACCAGAGAAGGAAATGGCAAAGTATTCCACTATCTTTGCCAAGAAAACCCCAAATGGGGTCATGAAGCATTGTGCATGACCGAAAATGACTGAACAATACCAACAACAAATGGACATAATAACAATTCCGTTTCTGATGATGCTTTAAGGGTGATAAAGGTCTTTCCTCACTGTGACCTTGTAAGATAGGTCACATACAAAACATCATCCCTATTTTATAGATCAGAGAATAGTGGCTGGGAGAGGTGACCATGTCCATGGTCACAGGTTTCAAACGACAGACAGATTTAGCTTCCAAGTCTCCTGCCTCCAAGTCCAGGGCTCTGACAGCTGAGAATACCAAAGACAACAGTTTGGAATGTGGGAAAAGTGTAGGAAAAGAAGAGCATTTCAGGGAGTCAGAAAGGGAAGGAAAAACGAAGAAGTATGTTAAAGACAAATTTCACCTGTCTCCTCATATGGAAGGCAGCACGGTATAGTTCAGAGGTCTTTTGGTGTGGTCCCAGGGCTGTGCACTCAACCATTTGGAGGGTATGAAAAAGAAGTTGAATCCCATCCTCTCCACAAAAACCAGTTGTAGGGCTTGTCCCTTGAGACCACACCCATCTTTCCCCATTTCTTTACCAGCACATTCCTTTTTTTTCTTTTTGGAGTGGGGAGGGCAGGGCAATTGGGGTTAAGTGACTTGCCCAAGGTCACATGGCTAGTAAGTGTTTACCAATTCATTCCTCCTCCCAGTTCTGTAGGAGCTTACCAGCATCTCCTTTTTGCTCCTGCCACTAGCATCACCATTCTCATAAGTAAATATTATTATTATTATTATTATTATTATTATTATTATTATTATTCTTTTAGTCTCAGGCTGACCTGACAGCTGTTTTAAAATTCCATTTCTGTGTTTTCATTGTTTTGTCATTTTGCAATAACATTTATACAATGGTTGTTTCCTCTGGAGGACTCAAGTATATTTTCTCATGAGCTTCAGCAAATGCAAAGCCCATCATTAAGTGTTCTGTAAAAGGATATAACGGAAGAAGAAACCAAATCACTTCGACTCTTTCCTTTCCCTGTTTGATGCAGCACAGCTGCCTATAGAACCCATATGAAAGGCCTACAGAGACAGAGGCAATTGCTATGGGTAAAGACATGGAACCAATGGATTAGGCTCTGGTATGTGTCTAGGACATAAATAATGGTGTCTCCATTCCCCACCCCTCCAACAATTTTCTACACAGTTCATACTATGGATAGAGGGATGGAAACCTCAAAATCCCTTTGTTTTAAGGAATCATCATGTTTGGAAATAGTCTCATGGCTACTTGATAATCAAGACTTTCCAGTTAATTATGTTTTGCTTTTTTTTTTTTTCATGTTTTCTTTTCTTCCCCCCCCCCCTTTTTTTTTGCTTTTTGGAGGGCAGTTGGGGTTAAGTGACTTGCCCAGGGTCTCATGGCTAGTTTTTTGTGTTAAGTGTCTGAGGCCAGATTTGAACTCAGGTCCTCCTGACTGCAGGGCCAGTACTCTATTCATTGTGCCATCTAGCTGCCCCCTTTTTTCATGTTTTCTGTTTGGGAAGCAGGATATTGATAACCAAGAGTTTTGAAAGATAAGTAGTAGGCTAATGAGAAAAGCTGGCCTACTTAGCTACTTGTTAGACCCTAATACTATGCATATAAAATATAGTGTTGTTTTTTAAAGGAGGAATCTTTTAACCAAATACAACCAGATTTCTGTTAAGTGCTTATCTTTACATGCCATTTTCCCTTTGTCTACTTAATACTAGACTTTGGCAGCTAGGTAGGTGGTGGGTAAGAGCATTGGATCTTGTGAGTCAAGAATAAATGAGTTCAGATTGGACCTTAGGCCATAAATCTCTTGATCTTCTCCAGCCTCACTTTCTCATCTGTTAAATGGGGATAAGAAAAGTCCCTGGGGTGGCTAGGTGACACTGTGAATAGAGCACTGGCCCTGGAGTCAGGAGGACCTGAGTTCAAATCCGGCCTCCAGACACTTAACATAAAAACTGGCCATGTGACCTTGGGCAAGTCACTTAACCCCAATTTCCCTCCAAAAAGCAAAAAAAAAAAAAAAGTCCCTAACACACTGGGTTGTAGTGAGCATCAAATGAGATAACATAAGCACAGGGCTTTGCAAACCTTGAAGTGCTATATGGATGCTAGCCATTATTGTTATAATATCTTGTGTGGCTACCACTCTTTTTAGACCTTATCTTTTCCAAAGTGCTGTATGTTAATTTTCTCATTGGATCTACACAAAAACCATTTGATCTAGGTGCTATTATTATCCAAATTTCCCAGTTGAGGAAATCTGCACCCAGAGATGATGTGACTAATCTAGGGTAGTAAATAGCTGAAGCACATTTTCCCAGTTCCAAGTACAGAACTCTATCCAGAATTGGTAGGGACCTCTAGGACCAATCCTTCTCTGAAAAAGAGTCCTCTGTATGACATAATCAACAATTAATCAATCAATCTGCCAATAGACATTTATTAAGCTCCTATTATGTGCCCATTCGAAGTGCTCTGCTTGAACACCTGGAAATAAAATTTAGTCTGGAAACTCAAGAGAGAATTCAACATATTTCTACTGCCCCTTGTTTAGACACTTTTTTTTTTTAAAGGGCTGATATCTTTTGTCTTTATCTCACCTTCACTTGGTAATGTCTTTGTCTTTTTTCATCTTTAACCAGCCTTTCCTTAGGCAAAAAATAAGAAATCTGAAAAAGACAAGTTAGCAATATTGACCAATTTATCAATTGAGTCTGACAGTAGCCTTCTCTCTCCCTCCTCTCAAACACATATCCTTGCAAAGAAGGGAAGAATCCTAGACCTGATGATTTTGAACTTTAAGGGGCTTCAAGAGCCCTTTGTCCAACCCCTCAATTCAAAGATGCCCAAGGTTGCACAAGGGAAAACATCTGGGCTGGGATTGAAAACCATGTCCTTTGAGTCCAGAGCCAGTGTTCTTTCTACTGTGTTGTGGAAAAAAAAATTTATGCTCTGCATTTTAGCCCAAATCTTTTAAGTTCAACAACAAAGTCACACAAAGATACAAAATTTAAATGTAAAGTTTTTGATTTAGCAAACATGCTAATAATCATGTTAATGCTAGAGTACCCTTGGGAAAGATTTCTTCCTGAAACCAGTTCCATCTTCTCTAAGGATTCCCCTTGTAATTTGGTCAAAGGTAGACAAAGATTCAAAGTGAATTCACTAGAATAGAGAAATCTAGGAAGAGGAAACTCAGTCTACCTAGGTAAGCTAGCACCTTCTCTTTAAGACTTAGAGACTTCCCTGGAGGCACTGAGAGGTAAGTGACTTTCCCAGGGTCACACAGCCAGTAAGTTTCACAGACAGGCTTGGAACCTATGTCTTTCCTGGTTCTAAGACCACCTCTGTCTCCACCATGCCATTCACTGCCTCTCAAATGGGGAGATTTTTCTCTGAATTGGACAGAAAGACATCTCTACTCTTACTTTGGTCACCATAAATAAGACAAATTCCTTTTGAAAATGTGAGTCTTGGGTGGCTAGGTGGTGCAGTGAATAGAGCACTAGCCCTGGAGTCAGGAGGACCTGAGTTCAAATCTGGCCTCAGACACTTAACACACACACACACACTCACACACACACACACACACACACACACACACACTAGCCGTGTTACCTTGGGCAAGTCACTTAACCCCAATTGCCCTCCAAAAAGCAAAAAAAAATTTTTAATGGGAATTTAAAGTGGATATTATTTGTATTTTAAAATTATTGTATTACTAAGACACTGTATAAAGAAATAAAAAATGTAGATGACAAAACATTTTGACTTTAATGAACATTAGGATGAATATAGAAAGATGTATACATCATGATGTGTGGGTAGAGTGAAACTGAGATTCAGGAACTCTAGTTTCTCAAATGAAACCTATACTCAGCTAGAAAATCAAAACATTCTATCTTAGTCTGACATTCACGTTGACTTCATCCTAGTGGATTTTTCTATTTCTATATTCTATTACTTGTTAGTTACCTAGTGCCCAGTAAGAACTTAATAAATACTTGTTAATTGAATGGTCTCATCAGCAACCATGAGTTCAGTTTTCTTTGCTGATGATTCCCACATTTGTATATCCAACCCTGGTCTTTCTCTTGAACCTCAGTCCTGCATCACTAAATACCTCTCTAGTGGACATTTCAAATGGATATCCTATATGCATCTCAAACTCAATATGTACAAAGCAAAATTCATTATCTCTTCCCAAAATGACTCCTCTTCCAACCTTCTCTGTTGGTGTCAACAGGACTGCCATCATCCCGGTCACCCAGATTCACAATTTTGGTAACAGCTTCAACTCCTAACTCTCATTTACTTCATATATAATCAATTGCTGAATTTTGCCATTTCTGCCCTCATATCTCTTGTATACTTGCCCTTTTTGTATATCTGTCCCTGTTTGAGGGCACATAGCCACTTCCATAATTTGGGTCTTTATCACCTCTCTCCTAGACCCCTGGCTGGTTTCCCTTGTCCAAGGTTCCCCCACTAAAATATCCTCCACACAGCTGCTGAAGTGATTTTCCTAAAGCCTAGGTCTGACCGTGTCATCAGCCTACTCAGTAACTTCCAGTGGCTCCCTACTGTTATGGAAATGGGAGTCTGAAGATGTTCCCTCCCCCTAAGTCCTTTGATTGGTGACTCTCAGAACCTTTCCTGATTTGAAAATATACTCTGCCCCCTAATAGGCTGATTGTGGTCACATGGAGCCTGTGGTAGGAGCCTTGTTTTTCAGGAATGCCCACACCTTAATGCTTTGTGATTGGGCAGTGGGTCAAGAGGGTTGTGACATTCTCTGAGCCAGGAGATCTATACCCTGATGTGACGTTTTGCTCTGGGGCTCACTTTGGGAAGAGTTATGTGATTTGACCAGATGAGACTCTGCGCAGCTGTTGAGTCCCCCTGGCTTTGAAAACCCAGATGTTGGTGCTTCTGTTTCTGGTAACTGACTAGGTATGGATGTAATGGTCAGACAGCTGGAAGCTAGTCTGCTGATCTGTTTCTCTCACTGCTTGTAACTTCTGTTTGTATTCTCTGAAGTTTGGGGTGCTGACCTTTTCCCCCTGAATTAGGTAAATGACATATGTTTGATTAAAGCAAGATTGTTAACCCATTTTGAGTTGCTTTCCTTTAGAAAAGCAGATCTAGGAACCTGTGTTGGCAGCCACCCTGGGTATGCTAAGGTGCTTGCTGTTACATTTATTTCCTGTAGAATCAAATATGAACTAATGTTTTTGTCTTTTTATTAATTGATTTCTTTTTAGTTTTCAACATTCACTTCCACAAGATTTTGAGTTCCTAATTTTCTCTCTATCTCTCCCCTCCTTCCATCCCATGACTGTGTGCAATCTGATTACTCCTTCCCCTAATCTGGCCTCCCTTCTATCACCCTGCCCCCTTATCTGTTTTCCTTATATTTTCCTGTAGGGCAAGATAGATCTCTATATCCCATGGCCTGTATGTCTTATTTTCCAGTTGCATGTAAAATTTTTTTAACATTCATTTCTAAAACTTTGAGTTCCACATTTTCTCCCTTCCTCCCTCCCTACCCACCCTAATCCATATAGGTTATGCATGTGTAGTCATGCAAAACACTTTCATAACAGTCATGTGGAGAAAGACTATTATTTCCCTTCATCCTATTCCATCCCCCATTTATTCTATTCTTTCCTTTGACCTTGTCTTTTTTTCACAAGTGTTTGCTTCTGATTTTCCCCTCTTGTCATTTGCTCTCCCTAATATCATCTTCTCTCTCTTATCTCCTTCTCCCCTACTTTCTTGTAGGGTAAGATAGATTTTCATACCCAATTGAGTGTGTATGTTATTCCCTCCTTAAGTCAAATCTGGTGAGAGTAAGGTTCACTCATTCTCTCTCATCTCCCCCTCTTTCCTTTCATTGTAAAAGCTTTTTCTTGCCTCTTTTATGTGAGATAATGTACCCCATTCTACCTCTTCCTTTCTCTTTCTCCTAGCACATTCCTCTCTCACCCCTTTATTTTTTGAGATATCATACCTTTATATTCAACTCTCTCTCTCTTTGTATGTATGTCCCTTATGACTTCTCTTTCCTATTTACCTTTTAATTCTTCTCTTGATTCTTGTATTTGAAATTAAAATTTTCTATTCAACTCTGGTCTTCATCAAGAATGCTTGAAAGTCCTCTATTTCATTGAATGTCAATTTCCCCCTCAGAAGAATTATATTTAGTTTTGATGGGTAGGTGATTCTTGGTTTTAATCCTAGGTCCTCCAGAATATCATATTCCAAACCCTCCAGTTCCTTAATGTAGAAGTTACTAAATCTTGTGTTATCCTGATTGTATTTCCACAATACTTGAATTGTTTCTTTCTGGCTGCTTGCAGTATTTTCTCCCTGACCTGGGAACTTTGGAATTTGGTTATAATATTCCTCGATGTTTTCCTTTTGGGATCTCTTTCAGGAGGTGATCAGTGGATTCTTTCCATTTCTATTTTTCCCTCTGGTTCTAGACTATCAGGGCAGTTTTCCTTGATAATTTCTTGAAAGATGATGTCTAGGCTCTTTAATGATCTCTCCTCAATCTATTTTCCAGGTTAGTTGTTTTTCTAATGAGTTATTTCATATTGTCTCCTATTTTTAAAATTCTTTTTGTTCTGTTTTATAATTTCTTGATTTCTCATAGAGTCATTAGCTTCCATTTGCTCCATTCCAGTTTTTAAGGAATTATTTTCTTCAGGGAGCTTTTAGATCTTCTTTTCCATTTGGCCAATTCTGCTTTTTAAGGCATTTTTTTCCTCATTGGTTTTTTGGACCTCTTTTGCCATTTGGGTTAGTCTAATTTTTAATGTGTTATTTTCTTTAGCATTTTTTGGGGTCTCCTTTAGCAAGCTGTTGACTCATTTTTCATGATTTTCTTTTTCTTTTTTTTTGTTTTTTTTACTGGAAAACTTTTTATTGTAGGTGGAGTGGGACAGCTAGACACAGGTTAGATGATTCCAATTTTGTGGGCAACATCTAAAGCATCAGAGCAAGTTGAACATATGCCTTCTTCTCTCCATCAGGCCAGATCAGTGTGTTGACCTTGGCCATGTTGATGTCATACAGCTTCTTTATGGTCTGCTTGATCTGATGCTTGTTGGCCTTGATTTCCACAATGAAGACTGGTGTGTTCTTGTCCTCAGTCTTCTTCATAGAAGACTCAGTGGTAAAGGGAAACTTAATGATGGCATAGTGATCAAGCTTGTTTCTCTGAGGGGCACTTTTCTGAGGGTATTTGGGCTGCCTTCAAAGTCTTAGTGTCTTGGGTTGCTGGAATGTGGGGGAGGTTTGGATCTTCTTTTTGTGGCTATGGACACCCTTTAGTACCTCTTTCTTGGTCTTCAAGGCTTGGATTCTGTCTTGGGTGTGTGTGGGGGGACAACAGCTTCCTTCTTCACCTTTGGCGCCATCTCGAGGGAAAGGTTTTTCATTTTTTCTTGCATCACTCATTTCTCTTTGCAATCTTTCCTCTACTTCTCTTACTTGGTTTTCAAAATCCTTTTTGAGCTCTTCCATAGCCTGCAACCAATTCATATTTTTCTTGGAGGCTTTTGATGTAAAAGCTTTGACTTTGTTGTCTTCTTCTGGTTGTGTGTTCTAATCTTTCTTGTCACCAAAGTAAGATTCTATATTCTGATTTTTTCCCCCTGCTGTTTGCTCATTTCCCTAGCCAATTACTTGAGCTTTTGCTTTTTGTTAAGGTAGGATTCTGCTTCCAGGGTGGAGAGTGTACTGTTCCAAGATTCAGGGGTTTTGTATGGCTGTTTTCAGAGATATTTCTAGGAACCTGTACATTTTCAGTTCTTTTAAGGTTGTATGATCAAAGGAGAGAGGTTTACTTCTCTCCTAGTTTGTGCTCTGGTCTGTGAGTGACCACAAGCACTCTTTTCTGCCTTGGAACTATGAGGAGGATTCTCTCTCCACTGCCACTACAAGCTCCACCAGGCCAGTGCTCCTCCTTTCCTCAGAACTGCCATCCAGGACTATGACCCAGATTGAAGCACGAGCAAAGCAAGAGAATCCTGCCTCAGCACCAGCAAAGGGATCCCTGCAATCCCCCTCTGATCAGCCACTGAATCCCCCACTGTCTATGGGCTGAGAGCCCCAGAAGCAGCCAACACCACCACTGCTGCTGCCTCTCTGGGGCTGGGGCCCAATCTCCCTCTCACCCAGGTGTGGCAGACCTTTCCTACTGACTCTCTAAGTTGTCTTTGGTGTTTGTGAGTTTACAAGTCTGGAAACCGCCACAGCTGCCAATGATTCAGTGCACTGAGGCCTGCTCCATGTTTTCTGGGGCACTGTCTGTGCTAGTGCAGATCATGCTGGATCACCCTCCTCTCTCAGCCTGGGTCGACAGACCTTTCCTGTCAACCTTCAAGGTTGTCTTGGGCTAGAAATTGGTTTCATCCTGTCATTTTGTGGGCTCTGATGCTCTAGGATTTGTTTAGTCAATTTTTCTACAGGCATTTGGAGGGGTTTGGGAGAAAGCTCAAGCAAGTCCCTGCTTTTACTTTGCCTCTTGGCTCCACCCCCAAATGTGAACTGATTTGTTTGGCATTTAAAGCTCTTCATAAAGTGACCCCTTTCTACCTTTCTATTGTTCTTATGCCTTACTCCCCACCATGCATTCTGTGGTCTAGCTTTCCTGACCTAGATGTTTATTTCACATATGACACTTTATTTATATGTGGGTGCCTTGCACTGTCTGTCCTGCTTGGAATGCTTTCCCCTACTCACCCTTCACATTTTAGACTCCTTGGTTTCCTTCAAGATTCATCTCAAATGCCCCCTCCTACATGAGACTTTTCTCAGTCTAGCTGCAACCCCAGTCACATTTATTCCTGCTTTCCCTTCTTAGCTTACTTTTACCTACTCTGAATGTATCTTGTATGTATCGATTCATATTGATGCTATCTTCACCTTTAGAATATAAGCTCCTGACATATTTCTTTTAATTCCCTATGTATAATGGACAGCAGACCTTTATCAGAGATATTTGCTGCAATTTGTTCTCAATTAACTGTTTTTCTAATTCCTTCACTGATTTTACTCATGCAAAAAAAATTCCTGATAATTTACACACTATAATAGAATTTTCCAGAACCATTTGACTACCACACCCTTTTTAGGCTTGGAATACATTGATGAAACCTTTATTTGATGGTCCTGGTGACCTGAAGCCTTGTGAGGGGGGGGGGAATTCTGGAGCAAAATAGAAGAGCTAGCTTATTTTCATTTTAAAAAGTATAATTACTTTAGAAATAGAACCTGAACCTGTGATGCCATCCAGATAGGGAACTCCTAGGTGAGGAAACACCTCCTATAATTCAGGTAGACACCTTCTCTGCAACTGATAGACTTGGAGAGCCACCCAGAGAAGTGAAATAAGTGGCTCAGAGCCATACAGCCAGTGTCTGAGGGTCGATATGAGCACAAGTCTTCCTGCCTTTTAGGCTGGCTCTCAATTCACCATTCCATGCTGCCCCTGTGCCTCTACACAGCTATGAATTATATCAAATTAGTGGATTTTTAAATGGTTAAATGATTAGGCCTGAGGCATTAAATAAGACATCAGCATCAAAATAGGGTGATGTCTAATACTATTGCTTAGTCCTCATCCCTATTGTGTTCAGAATCACAGAGTTTTAGACCAGAGGTTCCCAGACTTATTTGACCTATCACCCCCTTTTCAAAAAAATTACTCTGTGCACCCCCCTGAAAATCTTTCTTAAACCCTTTAACAGTTTTTTTGAAATTACATCATTTCAAGAAATAGAAAATATGTTTTTAAAAAATGATACATCTTTAATAATTTATTATAAATTTGTGGGGGTTTTTTTCCTGCACTGAAATTTTGGTGACATAATTTTGTATCATGTAACCATATAGTATTGTAAACAAATCATTACATGCACATATTCCTGCTGATGCATGCTAGACTTCCTGACTACATGCCACATGCTCACTAACCAGTCAACAAGCTTGTTAAGACCTGTTGGCAAGCTTGACCACCAATTGGTTATAACTTGCATTTTGTGTGTTTATTTGGAAAATAATGTAATCACTATGACTTAACTTTGTTACACAACAGATGAAATATATACAAATGGTTCTCAAAAATTCTCTCTCTTCTTATGCTTCCACCACCTCCTTATTTTTATTTAATGCCCTTTAATTGCACCTGAGGCTACTACCAGACCCCCCCCCCCCCATCATTCCCAATCCAAGGGTTGGTATTGCCCACTTTGGGAACCTATGATAGAGCAATAAGGAACCTTATATGCCATCAAATTAGTAGTCTTTCTACTACTCTTCAATTAATTTATTAATTACTAATTTTACTAATTACTAACTAATCTACAAATTTCAGTTAATAGAAAGCTGGGAGAACTGGTCTGCAGAGAGATGGGCTAAATATAACAGAAGAAAATTTAACAAGGATATATTTCTACAGTTTGGTTGAACAAGAAACTGTACAAGATAGTGCTCTGGACGGAACAACAATAACAATCTGAGCTAATAGCAATCCATGTGGGAAAAGATGCATAGATTTTTGTTTACATCATGACATGGGCATTAAAAATACAAATCTGATCTCACAGGTTACATTTACATTTATAGATAGGTAACCAAGGTATCAGGATAGGGTACAAAGAACACTAAAACTGACATCTCAGAACCTGGATTTGGATATTAACTTTACAACTTTCAATGAGTTATTTAATGGAGAAATCAACTGATCTCCATAGAAGTGGAATAGGGATAATATCCATATTAAATGCCTCTTGGATTATTAAGGATGACATTAGTGATAAATAAAGGCATATTATAAAATTTGAGGCTTACCACTCTAGTGGTATGATGGGTGAAAGATGAAATGATCTTCTGAGCATATCAGTTTATTAAGCAATATATGCCAATTACCCCACCAGCTGGGACCAGACAATCTTAGCTTAGGCCAGGACTCCAAATACAGAGGAAAACAGACTTTTACACATTAAAAACTACAAAATAATGTCAATTAATTAAAAGGAAACAATATGTTAGGTTTTCTGATTTTTAACTGGATGAAAGATTGGGGACTTTACAAGTTGGGAGGGAGTGAACAGGTGCAATTCCCTGAAATCAGAAAAGTAGGTTATCCCACTTCAAGTGTCTGTAAACGATGAAAGGAACATGGAAACAATAACTGATCAGTATGGGGGTCAATTTTCAGATAAGACATGAGTTACTTGAAATGTGAGAAAATGCCTTCCACAAATCTTTGGATCTGAGTTTTTGGTCAACATAACCTAGGTCCTTAGTTAAGAGTCTCTAAACAGCAGGTAGAAGTGGTCCACTTTCTGAGCCATGCGGGGTAGATTTCAACAATGCAATAAGGTTTTTTTCCCCCAATTCCCACAATTAAATAAACTTTTTTCACAAGACAGAATTTGGACTAGACCCATAATTGAATAGGACAGGAACTGAGCTAGCTTAATTAACATAATTAACCACTTACTATCCCAGTTCCCTCAATTTTCTTTCTTTTGATTTATGGGAGTGGGTAGCCCACTTCCCCCATAGATCACTTACCTATGAGCCAAATTTATAAAGGTTTTTCATATATTCATGATCAGAATTACATAAGTCAGGTTATAGATCACACTTCTTAGAGGGCTCACAATGGACTAATTTTGAGAAGGGAGATTTACATGTTACCAAGGTAACCAAGAAAACAAATTTAAATATATACACCATGAAACAAAAGGCCAAAGCAATAATGTACATCGAGTCTCCTTGTATCCTGGTAACTCACTCCCAATGTCCATTTATTTAATCAGAACATTTTTAGTTCCAGATATCTCATGTAGTTGTCTGGTCCCTAAATATTGTTGTTCATCCTTCATTCTCGAAGGGCACCAACGACATCAGGAAGGTAATGTCTTGACTTGCAAAGGAATTGGATTTAGGTGAATCATCAGTCTCATTCTCTTTTGCAAAGTCAGAGTCCAGTGGCAAGACATAGGTCAAGATGAGTGGTGATGGCCCCCATGATCCCTGGAGGTCTTGTAACGGAGCTCTGTTTCTCTGGTTCCAAATCACTTGTAGAGTTTCTATAATCTTGAAACTTTAGCATTTATAAACTAAAACTAATCACATTCTGGGGTTTCAGATATATAGCAAATATCTCACATTTGACTCATATTAATACTAAGCCACAGTGGTCAGAGCACATCAAGAGGTACATTGCCAACGGCGTGTATGAGCTGCATGGGAAGGGGACCACATACTGTGGTTTTCAGTGGAAGGAACAAGGGAGACTGAGCTTATTAGTCCATAGTCCTGTAGAGAGTTGTAGTGACCACACAGGAAAGAGATTATATTTGCTTTATTTTATCACCCGAGTTGAAAACAAGCATTAACATTTAGGAATTAGAGAACAGTAGATGTCAGCTTAACCTAAGGAGAGAGAAGTCTGTTTATTAGAGCTAGAATTGCCTACCACATTTGAGTTTTGGGGGTTAAGTATCCATCCTAATGGGGAAAATGAATTATAGATTTTAAGAGGAGGCAGGATTTGGACTAGACAGTCTCAGAATTTTTGAGTTCAAGATTTAAATGGGAAAGGTGGAAAAAAGTTGATGAACCACACTCATAAAAATATTTTAAAGATAGGCTATGCCTAGAAACATTAAAATTTTTTTTATTTTGTGTTGGTAACCCAAGTACTTGGCCTAGTACCTTGCAAATACAAGAATTAATAATGCTTATTATAGTAATAGAAAGTAACACTGGAAAAGAACTACAGGTTTTTATTGTAGTAGCAGATGGTCAATGATTCAGAAGAATAACGGCCAATTTTGACTTGTAAAGTTACTTAACCCTGCATAATTTGTTCTTTGCTTGGAATCAGGTTACTTGGTTACTCAAAGAATCTTCTATCTCCCAAGAAAAACATGTGTGTGTGTGGGGGGGGGCGGGGAGGTGCACAGCTAGATGGCACAGTGGAGAGAATACCAGCCCTGGAGTCAGGAGAACCCAAGTTCAAATATGAGCTCAAGTACTTACTAGCTGGGTGACCCCGGGCAAATCACTTAACCCCATTGCCTCCAAAAAACAAACAAGTCTTCTGCATATAGGTTGATTAATCTCTATTGCTTTGCAGGTCTTAGAGAAGACTAGTTTTCAATACCTTTACCTTCTCTGCTTTAGCAAAGCCTTAGAATAAACCACACAATCAGACATTAAACTTAAATATAAAGTGGGAGCTTGAGGGTTCAGGGTAGTAAGAATGCTTGTCAAGGGAGATTAATTTGATGGCAGGATACAGTATACAGGACTTATTGCTGACAGTAAGACATAGAAGCTTTATTAAATGTTAAAAACAGTTTATGATACCAGTGACAATTAAATTATTTAAAATTTGATAGTCCCATGTTAAAAAGCCAACATTAAAAACATTTAAGCCTTCTTCCTGGTGGTTCTTTACCTGGCAGTTTTCCCCTATAGGTACAGAGAAATGAAAATGTCAGGTAGATATTTCTCAATCAATAAACATTTATTAAAACCTACTACGTGCCAGTGCTATGCTAAGTGCTGGACTTCTCTTCAAGAGTTATAGCCTCATGCACACCAAAAAGCAGATTCTTCTTGAAGATCTAGATTAGGCATTCTGTTATCATTTTGACTAAGCCCAGCCTGACCCAGTCATCAACATCTAAAACTACTCAAGACTTAAACACTTGATCTTCAGAACAGGAAGAAACCTTCAGAATTTCAGAGTTTAAGGAAATTAAAAAAAAAAAAACAAGTTGTCTTTTATTTTTATAATCATACTCATTTCTTAGTCTATTGCTTCCCCCTTGCCCAAATGAGTCTTTCCTTCAAATGGGGAACATTTTTCCAAAGACAACCTGTTGGGACTTTGGTCCAACAAGCCTTATAACCTAACAAAGGAAATAGGAACAAGACTGTGTGTTCCTATGTGAAACACCTACTAAAACCTTCTCTCAGGTACTAGCCAGCCCATGGTGTGGTCTCATTAGCTACTGCCTTTGTATGATCTTAGAGCAGAGAGATCATTTCCTGAATACTAATTCTATACATCCTTCCATTTAGAAATTTGATTCAAATAGTCATGTCTTGAGATCAGGTCAATATAAATCTTTGAGAGTTAAACCCTGCTTTCATGATAGTACTGGTCTGTTGGGGTTGAAGACAAAGCTTTTAGAAATTGGTGGTCCTTTGGAGGCTTATTGTTGCCCTCTTGGTTCAGTTCTCTCATTTTTATCACTGCAAAATGAGAGACTAGGAAAGAAGTTATTCTTAAAACTAGAAACTGGAAAGTTAACAGTTTCAGTAAGATTTACTATTTAGGTTGGGATTTATTTGGTGTGGGGGAAGCAGAGGGAAGGGCGAACAAAGGGAAATGACAATGCCTTTCTTTGGATCTTGTAAGTGATAAAATACTTTCAGACAAAACCTATACTAAGTTAGAGAGGGAACCAAACTGATCTCACGATCCTAGGCCATCATTTTCTATAGTTCTTAGTTTAGACTCAAGTTCTATAGTTTATATAGTTCTTAGACCACTGTCTTTTCTTCAAAGGGAAAGGAGCACAACACTGGGTAAACTCAAAATGCTTTGAGACATGATATTCCCTTACCTGTTGGAAAAGAACCACCGTGGGATAAATTTCAGAAGAAGTTTCACATTGGGTAGAACTGGGTCTAGAAAAGAATACATTTAGGGATGGGGATTCTTTTTTTCCCTGCAGTTATATTTGGGAGAATTTCAGATAACATTCTCTAGTAATAAAGTCCCCTTCCTGCCTTTTACTAGCTTCATACTACGATTCTAGATTTAGGCCTAAGAAGGACTTTTAAAGGTCTTCTAGTTCAGTACCCATTTTTTTTTTTAAAGATAAAAAAATAAAGTTTGTTGGTAGGCACTGTTTGAAAAGTTCTATCGTTAATTCATATGGCAATTATATTGCCGTTAGCCTATATGGGCAGGATTTCACTTGTAAATTTACTTCCTAGCTCTGGTTAAAAGATTTGGTAAGCAAAGCATTGTAAATTGACTAGAGAATGACAGTTCAAATTCTTCCAAATTAAAGCCAATTGAACTTGCTACAGGCATATACCAAGTAAGTCTGATTCTACTTTGATCAACTTATTTTCTCCCCATGCCAAAGCTTTAATTCCCATGGAATTTAAAACAAAAATTAAGGGGCTAGAGCCATACCTTGAGACTAATCTCAGTCTGCTTCTCTATACTCACCTGTGGCCTGCTTTGACCTTTGTAACAGGTCTGTGTTCAAGCTGCCTGTGGCCCATTCTGATTAAAATTCTAAGGGAAGAAATTTCAGAGCATTAGAAGGATCTGAAAGACAGACTAGACACCATTTAGCAAGGTTAAATTTCCTGCCTTGGATGTGTCATATTTAAATTAGACTTTTAATTTTTTTATTTAGCATTCAAATCCTTCCTTTAAAGGGGAATTGTAGTTCCTAGTGCTCAATGTAACTCTGAGCTTTGTGTTAGGAAAGAGAATGGTTCTTTCTCCAACTAAAAGAAGGTCTTCCATGCCTATGATCTCATGAACTACCATGAAGATATAGGGCTTATTAGCATCTTGCCTACCAATTTTGTCTGGACAGGTTTCCTCATGTTTTTGGAGGGCTTCACACGGGACCACGTGACGAGCATTATATTTGCAGCTAGCCATTTCTTTTGCCTTTTTGGGGTTTTTCTGAAGAAAAGAAAGCCCTGTTGTTAGAGGGGACATTACAGAAGTTCTTACTGGCCCTTTTCCTACGCAGGCTGCCCCATCCCCCTTGTCCTTATACTTTATGACTTACAGAGCTATATTAGAAATACTCACTTTTTTGCATTGTGCTAGGTGGTACTGCATTCGACTTTGTGATACAAAATGGCTTGGGTCGTAGGGGCACTGTACTTTGCCGTCTGGATCCATGATACCTGGGTAGCAGAAACCATACAGTGGCAAAACACAGAAGAAAGAAGATGACACATAAGGCCAATAGTCTTAACAATATCTTTTTCTCAAAATAGAAGTGGATGAGACAGGTTTCCTCCCATTCTATTTCTAGGAAAGGTTTCAATCGCCTGGAGCTGCTGCTTTAAGAGTCACTAAGGAAAGGGACTCTGCCTTGAAGCTTAAAGACACAAACTTCTACTGGTAAGTAGGTCTTCCCACAAGTCAGACTTATATAGTTTTCTGGGAACCATAAGATTTATGCTCTTGGAGTGAGGTACTGGGAAGGCAAGATGCCTCCCTTCCCTTCTGTACTCCTCTCTCCACCCCTCAATGAAGGACTGTAGAACTAAACTTGGCAATTCCATTATTTATGAAGAACCTAATGTGTGCTAGCATAGGGGAAGGAAAAAAATAATCAAAGTCCCTGAACTCAAGGAGTTTACATTTTACTGGAATGAGAGTACCAGTAGACCTCTGCTATATCCTTTTTAAGCTGGGGGAGCCAGGGCTCAGGAACTCACATTTCTTTAGTGCCCTATCAATCAATCAACAAATGTTTAAGTGCCTTCTATGTATAAGCAACTGTGCTAAGCTCTAGGGATACAAAAAGAGGCAAAAATAAGAGAAAACAAAAGTTTAAAGAGTTTAGGGTCTAATGAGGGAGAGCACCCTCCAGCCTTAGTGCCTTCTTTCACTCCTACAAGAGATGCTCATTAAAACCAATATAACTGCTCCAAAGATATTCTAAAGGCAGCTTATTCAAACTTACTCCCTAGGTAGACTAATCTTAAAGTTCAGCACACTGGTGGAATCCCAGGCATTGTCAATTAGAGGGTCTAGAAAGGAGGTGGGTTTCTAGGAGAACCAAACCCCTGGAGGTCAGCTACTCCTCTGACAATTCTCTGCCTTCAGAGAAGCCTTCCAATTTCAGATCCCTGATCTGTGCTCTTATGGAACTGTTAGGGGAGAAAATTGTTACTCAGACCAGCCACTTGGAGGCTGGAATGCACGTGCTGTCTGGGGAGCCCAAATGTTAGCTGCCACTCTTGCTTTAAGGACTCCCAAGTTACCCAGGCAACAGCTGCAGGCCAGGATTGTTGAAAATACAGATCAAGAAAACCAGGCGTGAATGGTAGGAAGAGAGGGAGGGCGAGTTTATTCCAGATTGGCTCTATATTATGCCTGGGGCGCTGGCAGAGGGCATAGAGATAGGTTGTCAAATGCCCGAAGGCACATCTGCCACCTAAGTGATTAAGTCCAGGGATTTAGGCACAGGTGCCTCTTAGGAAACACTGTCACAAGCCAGTGCCTCTGTTCAAATGTTCCTTCGAATTTTAATGACCAGATTAAAGTCAGGAACTGTGTGCTTCACATCAAGTTAGTTGGACCTTTGAAAAACAGAGAGACAGGTTTATGAAGTATTCTAAAACACTAGTAAATCTTGCTGCCAATGATCTTGTACTAACTGAAGAGTTAGTTGTCAGAGCATAAGATCACAGAGTTATTTTATAGGGGAAGAAAAGGAGACCCAGAGAGGGAAGATGACCAGCCCGTGGTGGGCATTTCAACTCCCCACTACAAACCCAGTTTTTACCAAAGTACCAAACTCCCTCCAAGACTTGTAGAAAATTTGAGAATCATAACAAATGTGATTTGAAGAAAAGGTAACTTTTTTAGAAATGGAGTTACTAAAAGTTAGAAAAAAAAAAAGCCTGTCATCCTTTGAACCAGGTTTTAGTGATTAAGAAATCTCTTAGAACTGGGAGTAAGTTCCAGAATCTAGGTAATTCCCCAATTGGTCATTTTCCTAATTACACTAAATGGAGGTTCTTGGGCATACTATTTAAGGGCTTCTTAAAGGTGACTATCCAGACTTTGTAACCTTGTGAACAAATGATTTAATAAATGGAAAAAGCTTTCCAAGCTTTGAAGTGCTATAAAAATGCTGTTATTACATCTTTTATTATTACATCTTTCTGCCTGCCATATCCACTCCCACTAACTAGTTAAGAGACTTACCTAATTCTTGAAGTAGTCTGCCTTGACTGTCAAGAATTCAAGGGGAAGGGTCACTCAGCGATTAAAAATCCTTCTGCAAGAAAGTAGGAGAACTGCAGATAAAGGCACAATGGGGAAGACTAGTTGCCCTTCAGAAGAGTGAAAAATGGCTCTGACCTCAATTCTACCTTAACTATTCCATCCTGATCACAGAATCCATGATTTCTCCCTTAAGTGATTAGAGATTTGATTTTACAGCTCTCATAAGAATGACTTTTCTAGCTGCATCTTAGTTTTTTAGCTTTATCTAATAAAGTCTGTGGAAGGATCCTCTCTCAGAATCATGTGTTAAAATGTATAAGAGACATAGGATTATAACGGAAACCAATTACACTGAAATAGTTTATCAAAATATTTAATAAAGGCAAAAAAATTTATAGACCCTACATTAAGAACCCGAGAGTTAAGCTTGCTTATTTTAAACATTCAGAAGACAAACATCATTAAAAACCCTAATATGTGTTTAGCACATTGCACAGGAAACAGGAATATAATGACACAGTTCCTGACCTCAGGAAGGTTAACCACTAGAGAGATGAAACATGTGAAGGAAACATGATTACAAAGTTAGAGGTTATAGCCTAAGTCCTGTAGGACATTGAGAGGCAGAGATTGATGAGAGAGGGACCAAGGGAAATAGACTTCTTAGAGGAAGCAGGATTATCCTGGACCTTGAACGTGGGGTGGCTATGATTTGGATTGGTGAAAAGACTGATGGTGGAGGAGAGGAGTCATTTAGAAGGGTGCCAGGGTAAGGAAATCTACCATCCAGAGTAGAAACAAGGCCAGGGGAAGGCTGGGTCAGGGAAGGCCTTGAAAAAGGCTACAGTGAAAGGTATTCCAAGGTCTTTAGGGAAATCCCTACTCACCTAGAACAAAAGAGACTGATCGACTCGCTGAGGTCCACTCCCTAATTTAAGGGCTCTTCCTTTCTCCTTTTATTCTGCCTTCTATTATGGAGAAAACCAATGATGTGTCCCCATTCGGGATATGCTCACCCTAGAACCTCCCCCTAGGCCTGCTTGAGATTGCAGGTGATTCCAGTCTTTTGAATGGCATGCACTCCACCTGGCCCTTTGATTTTCCCAATCCTATTGCCTCCCAAGATCACAACAGAGTAAACTTATAAGAGAGTCACTGAGACCCTTCCCTCCCCCTATTCCCTATGTCTCCTTCTTCTCCCAACTAAAGCAAGGCTACCCTTCATTGCTGCCTGCCTTTTTTCCATTAGTACTTCATTCCTTTATATTATGTATTGCTCTTTCCAGACTGCTTTTTTAAAGACCAAATGCTCTTGGGAGGGAAAACACATTAAATTCCTAACAGCCTGGTGTGAATGAGTTTTCCCCAGGAGTGAATTAATCCCTTGAGCCTAGGGAAGGTAAAACTGAAAACCAGTTTGGCCTACTTCCTAATTTTACTTAAGTTCCATCCTTTCCCTTCTCCTCCAAAACAACAACAACAACAAACAAACAAGACTTCCCAGGAAAACCAGGGGATGAAATAGAGATTTCCTTGTGTAATATCTTAAGAAGATCCACCTCCCACTGCACACAGAGTTTTTGTTGTTCAGTTACTGATGGGTTTGCTGTTTCCTTCTCCAGTTTATTTTACAGATGAGATAACCGATGTAAACAGGGTTCGATGACCTGCCCAGGGTCACATAGCTGATAAGTGTCTGAGTCGAGATTTGAACTCAGGGAGATGAGTCTTCCTGTCTCCAGATCCAGAACTCTACCCACTTCACCATCTAGTTGCTCACACACATAGCACCTTCCCTTTAAAAAAAAAAAGAGTAAAATTGGCTAATACAGTGGCTGTGAGGGACAGCACAGGTATTTCCCTTTTGCTTCTAATTTGTCATTTTTTTTAAAAACAGGAATGAATAAGCACTTACTTATTAAGCTTTTATTATGTGCTAGGCATGGTGTTAATGTCTGAAGATGAAAAGAAATGCAAAAACGTGTTTTTTGTCTGCAAGGCAAGGAGTTCAGATTTTAATGGGGTAGACAGGATGCAAACAACGGTATAGTACAAGATCTTTGCAGTGTAAATGGAAGGTAACCACATGAGGCACTAACCACTGGGACAACCAGGAAAGGCCTCTCCTGAAGGTGGGGTTTGAGCTCCCTTCTTCTTCTTTTTTTTTTGGAGGGGGTAAGGCAGGGCAATTGGGGTTAAGTGACTTGGCCAAGGCAAATGGCGAATGGAGTGTAATTACAAAAAGGGAAAACAAGTTGGCAAGTCTGGCTGGATTGCAGAGGGCCTGGAGGGATTTAATGTGTAAGAAAACCAAAAAAGCCGGAAGAGATCAGTTTGTGAAGAGCTTTTAAAGCCAAAAGGATTTTATATTTGATCCTGGAGGATCAAGTAGGGAGCCACTGGAGTTTATTGAGTGACTTAGTCAGATGCAAGATTCAGGAAAATCATTTTGGTGACTTGTGTGGAGGATGGATTGTAATGGGGAGAGACTTGAGGCCAGGAGACCATTTAGAAAACTGTCAATAATTCAATTGAGAGGTGATAAAGTAGGGTGGTGGCTGATTGAGTGGCAAGAGTGGGGCACAGACAGGAAGAAAGGATGGGTTACACAGGTGTCACAGAGGATAGAGCACCAACCCTGGAGTTGAGAGGACCTGAATGACCCTGGGCAAGTCACTTAACACCACACTGCCTCCAAAATAAAAAAAAAAAAAAAAGAAAGGAAGGTTCTTAAATTAGAGTGAAAATGATGCTGAGACTGGGGACCTGAGTGATTGGGAGGATGCCAGCAGCCTTTTCAGTAATAAGGAAATTTGGAAGAGGTGAGAACTTGGAGGAGAGAGATGATGAGTTCTATTTTGGACATTTTTGAGTTTGAGAAGTTATCTCAAAGACATCCAGTTGGAGATATTCAGTACGTAGATGGGAATGCAGTGTTGGAG
This sequence comes from Gymnobelideus leadbeateri, assembly GCA_011680675.1. NCBI lineage: Eukaryota > Metazoa > Chordata > Mammalia > Diprotodontia > Petauridae > Gymnobelideus > Gymnobelideus leadbeateri. The sequence continues at coordinate 499,427 of WOXC01007855.1, read as the reverse complement.
CTCAGGAGAGAGTTTAAGATTGGATATAGAGATCTGGGAGTCAGATATTTTATAATTGAACCTTTGGCAGTGGACCAGATTATTAAGTGAAATTACATGGAAGGAAGGAGGTTCAGGACCCAACTTTGGGAGGGCATCCCCATTTAGTGTAAGCTGAATGAAGATCGAACAAAGGGGCCTGATGGTGTGATAAGTAGGAGGAAAATGAGAAGTAATAAATGCTAAACAAAAAAAAATGTCAGAAGAGTTTACAGGAAGCTGGATTAGTTAGATTTTGAGGAAGACCTTAGAGAATGGGTAGGTTTGAGATGGGTAGAGAGAAGTGTATGTGTTTGTGGGGGAGGGCATTTTAGTTGAAGGGTCATGTTTGTTAGCTGAAAAAAAAATAAACCGGAGTGTGGTAGAGACAATAAATAGTTCAGGAATAGAGGATACCTGTAGGGTAGTAGTGGAAGCTAAAGCTAGGGAGCTAGACTGGGACTAGATTGTGGGCTTTGAATGCCAGGCAAGAGCTTTGTATTTTGTTTTATGGAAAATCAAGAGTTCCCCCTCCTCCCCCTCTACCCCCCTAACAAATGCTGAAAGAGCTGAAAGGGGAAGTCTCTTGGGGATGAATTTACAAAAAGGAAGCAGAAGAAAGCTCTTAGAGCTTGTGAACTATGACAGCTTTTTACCACTAGAGCCAATCACAGAGGTAGCAGGAAGACAGATTCACCAAACAGGCCAGTTCTCCCCTCCTTGGGCCTTTGGGTGACTAGTGATCTGGGTTTACCGTGAGAAATCCCCTCTAGGTCAGCAGTCATCATGTCAATGACCTCCTGCTACCAGCACAAGTTGACTGAGAAACTCACCATTCTAAATGACCGAGGTCGTGGGGTTCTTATTCGAATTTACAACATCAAGAAGGTAAGTGGAACTGGCTGGATTTGGCTTCTAGGCTTCTAAGGCCATCCAAGAGTGGCTGGGGGAGTCTGTTGTCCTGAGGCCGGAAAGTTTGGTAGTCAGTGCTTACTCTCCCACTAACCCTTATTTTTTGCCTATTTGAGTGGTCTGTAGCTGCCCGTAAAGAACTGGAGGAGATTTGAGTCCTCTAGCAGGATGAGGAGGCCAGATGGGTGGGTTCCTTCTTAAGTTCCCTCTTTCTGTAGTCTGAGTCTCATCATTGACCATTGGGAGAAGTACCATGGTATAATCCCTTATTAACTCTGGAGTAAGTAAATCCCTTATTAAGTCCATGTTAATGTCCTGCCTCAATGACTATCCAGGTGACCTTGGGAAAAAGAACTTCATTTCCCCAAAAGAGGGTGTGTGTGTGTGTGTGTGTGTGTGTGTATGTGTTATTTCCTCATCAGAAGAATGAGAGGTTTGGACTAGATGGCCCCGGGGGGACCCTTCCAGATTTATAATTGATACCATGGTGGAAATCTTTTTTTTTTTTTTTTTTGGTTAGGGCAGAAGCAACAATTATATTCTGAGCCTCTTGGAGAAAGGATTTGAACAAGAATCTCAGGGTTCACCCTCATATTGATATTTGACAGACTCCTCAGCTGAGACTTTATCATGGAAAAGCTGGGGAGAGGGGAGAACCTTTTGCTTGGGTAGTGAAGGGTAATATCTTTTGAGATAGTTATGGCCATTTTTTTCTCCTGCTGGCTGGAATAACCTCCACTAATACGTGGGGGACATATGAGCAATGAGGTAGATGGATATTAAGTGGAACAAAAAGGGGGGGTGAGGATGGCCGATGAAGAGAGAGGGGCAGGGGTGGGGGGCCAAAGGGGAGAAGAGCAGGGAAGAGTTTTATGCATTTTGGTTCTAAACCTATTGTCCATAAGTGAGTTTTTGACCCATGGGTCCTTTTGTGGAGGAGCTCGTGTTGTAGAAATCAAGTTGTGTTACTGAACCTCTCCCCAAATCCACTTTAGTTTAGGCCTACCGAGCAGACTGACTGCCTTACTTGCTCCTTCCGGCCTTGGTTAGGGGTGTTAGCTTAGCTTCCTCTTTGTGCCAGGCGAAACAGAGAGCAGCCCTTAACTTGGGGCCGCTCCCATTCACTGATGTTTTTGTGGCCAGCCAGTTTAGCTAGCCCTTCCATGCCAGTCCTAAAAGAAAATTTCTCAGACCTCTTCTTCCTAAAGTGGGATTAGAAGGATAAATGAGGCAGGCAGAGTGAGGCTTCTAGAGGGCAGGTAGAGACCCTTTCTGTTTTCTTCTAACAGACTTGTTCAGACCCTAAATCCAAGCCACCTTTTCTCCTGGAAAAGTCCATGGAATCATCTGTCAAATACATCAGCAAGAAATTCCCCAACATAGATGTTCGAAGCAGCACGGTGAGAAACCTGTCTCTCTCCTCCCCTCTCTATTCTTTTTTAATTAAAAAAAAATTTTTTTTCAGTTAACAAACATTTATCTTCTCTCTCTTCTCCCACTCTTCACCCCGGGAAAAAGAAAGAAAAGGAAAATAAAATAAAATCCTTATAACAAACGTTCATAGTAAAGCAAAGCCAACAAACTCGCCCTTGGCTATAGTCTTTCTTTACCCTAGGGCCCCATTCTCCAGCTGCCCTTTTCTCAACTCGCTAGAGGGCTGGAGACCTTTTAAGGACAGCAAAAAAAAAGCCCTTTTTACACATTATCTCATTTGTTCCTTACTACAACCCTTGTGAGCTAGGTGCTTATTATTGTCCACCACCCTGGCCAATTGCCTAATCATTTTCTTTGATTTAATTTGTTTTATGGTTACAACTTTGCAACTTCTTAATAGGCATTCTGAGAATGAAAGCCTGGGAAGCTCAACTGGCCAAGCAGTGCCCTTCCCCTTCCCCCAATGCACATGAGGTGAAAATGCTTACTCTTCTAGAGCAGGAATTCCTGACCATTTTTGAGTGCCTGGACCCCTTGGGCAGTCAATCTGATGAAACCTATGGACCCTGCCTCCAAACTGTGTTTTTAAATGCATATAAAATACATAAGAATTTTAATTAATTAAATTAATTAAAGGAAGCCAAATACACTGAAATACAGGTATTAAAAATTTTTTTCCCATGTTTGTGGACCTAGGTTATTTTAGAGGAAAAAAATTAGATCAGCCTAACAGATTGTTATTTGATTGCTGTTCTTAGTTGATAGTTCCCAGGTTCACCTTCTTACCTCAGGCTTACTTTTAACTTTGTTGAACCCCTTTCTTATTAATCCTGCTTTTTTCTAGCATAGTTTGGTATAATGGAAAGAATATTCCCAGGGTAGAATGCCCACTCTGACAACACTGACATTTGACTGTGGGCAAGAGGCTTTTTTTTCCTTTTAAAAATTTTATTTTGGGGCGGCTAGGTGGCGCAGTGAATAGAGTGCCAGCCCTGGAGTCAGAAGGACCTGAGTTCTGTTCCAGCCTCCGGAACGCACACAAACAAAAAGCTAGCCGTGTGACCTTGGGCAAGTTACTTAACCCCAATTGCCCTCCAAAAAGCAAAAAAAAAAAAAATTATTTTATTTTCCCCTGATTACATGTAAAAAACAATTTTTGACATTTATTAAAAATTTTTTTAGTTCCAAATTCTCTTCTTCCTACCTTCCTCTTTCCCCGCATTGAGAAGGCCAGCAATTTGATATAGATTATACTTGTGCAGTCATGCAAAACATATTTCCATGTTAGTCATGTTGTGAAAGAAAACAGCCAAAAAAATCCAAGAAAAATAAAGAGAAATTATCCTTTGATTTACATTCAGACTCCATTAATTCTTTATCTAGAGCTAGGTAGCATTGTCTTTTTTTTTTCTTAATCCTATGTCCTTCACAGTTGTTTTGGATCATTGCATTGCTGAGAGTAAAAGTCGATCACAGTTGATCATCATAAAATATATTGCTGTTACCATATACAATGTTGCCCTGGTTCTTCTCATTTCCCTTTGTATCACTTTATGTAAGTCTTTCCAGGTTTTTCTGAGAGCATCCTGCTTATCATTTCTTATAGCACAGTAGTATTTATCATAGTTGTGTACAATGACTTGTTTAGCAATTCCACAGTTGATGAACATCCCCTCCATTTCCAGTTCTTTGCCACTACTAAAAGAGCTATTTTAGGGGTGGCTAGGTGGCACAGTGAGTAAGAGCACCAGCCTCGGAGTTGGGATGACCTGAGATCAAAACTGGCCTCAGAAAATGAGCACCCACACATAAATCATGACTAGCCGTGTAACCTTGAGCAAGTTACTTAACCCCAATTGCTTTAAAAAAAAAAAAAGAGCTATTTTGGTATGGATAGGTCCTTTTCCTTTTTGTTTTTATTTTTTTTTTAATCTCTTTGGGATACAGACCTAGTAGTAGTAATGTTTTGTCAAAGGATATGAGAGATTTTATAGTCCATTGGATATAGTTCCAAATTGATCTCTAGAATGGTTGAATCAATATACAACTTGATCAACAATGCATTAGTGTCTCAATTTTCCCACATCTCCAACATTTTCCTTTTCTGTCATATTAGCCAATCTGATAGATGTGGGGTGGTAGCTCAGAGTTGTTTTAATTTGCATTTCTCTAATTTATAGTGACTTAGAGTATTTTTTTCATTTGACTATAGATAGCTTTGGTTACTTCATCTGAAAATTACCTGTTCACATCCTTTGACCATTTATCAATTGAGGAATGGTTCTTATTTCTAGAAAGTTGACTCATTTTTCGATATATTTGAGAAATAAGGTTTTTATCAGAGAAATTTCCTGCACTTTTTTTCATAGTTATGCTTACTATGTATTTTCCTCCATCCTATTTCCCCTTATTTATCCTTCTCTCTCTCTTCAGTGAGATATTTCACATTTTCTTCTTTCATATTCTTTTGGTTTTAATTTTATTGTTTCTTGATGCCTCATAAAGTCATCAGTTCCCATTTGCCCAATTCTAATTTTTAAGGAATTATTTTCTTCATTGAGCTTTTGTATTTCCTTTCCATTTGGTCAATTCTATTTTTAAGGAGTTCTTTTCTTTAGTGAATTTTTGTACAACTTTTTCCATTTTGCCAATTCTGCTTTCAAGTTATTCTTCTCTTCATTGGATTTTTGTTTTGGCCTATTGTGGTTTTTTAAGGTGTTTTTTTCTTAAAAAAAATAATTTTTTTTTTTTGCAAGGCTATTGAGGTTAAGTGACTTGCCCAGGGTCACACAGCTAGTAAGTGGCAAGTATTTGAGGCCATATTTGAACTCAGGTCCTCCTGACTCTAGGGCCAGTGCTCTATCTAATATACTACCTAGCTACCCCAAGGTATTATTTTCTTCGATACTTTTTTTCTTTTTCTTTTTTTTTTTTAAAGCAATTGGGGTTAAGTAACTTGCTCAAGGTTACACGGCTAGTCATTATTTATGCGTGGGTGCTCATTTTCTGAGGCCGGATCTGATCTCGGGTCATCCAAACTCCGAGGCCGGCACTCTTACTCACTGCGCCACCTAGCCGCCCCTTTAGGGCAATTGGGGTTAAGTAACTTGCCCAAGGTTACACGGCTAGGTTTTTTTGTTCGTATGGATTAAGTGTCAGAGGCTGGCTCCGAACTCAGGGCCTTCTGATTCCAGGGCCGGCGCTCTATTCACTGCGCCACCTAGCCGCCCCTCTTCGATACTTTTTGTGTCTCTTTTACTAAGTTACTGACTTTTTATTATTTTCTTGCATTATTCTCAATCTTTTCTCATTTTCCCCAATTTCCCATTTCTCTTAATTGATTCCTTTGAGGTTTTTGATATAGAAGTTTTGATTTTGTTGTCTTCTTCTGAGTTTGTGTTTTGATCTTCCCTGTTACCATAGTAACTTTCTACAGTCAGGGTCTTTTTCTGCTGTTTGTTCATTTTCCCAACCTATTTCTTGACTTTTAACTCTATGCTAAAGTGAATCTCTGCTTCCAGAGTGGAGGGGACACCATCCCAAGCTTCAGACTTTTTTGTGCAACTATTTTCAGAGATAATTCTGGGGACCTGTAAGTTTTCAGTCCTTCCAAAGTGTTATGATTTAGGGAGAGGTGTATTTACCACTGCCCTGGCCTATGCTTTGGCCTATGAGTGACCACAAACACTCTTTTCCACCCCAGGGTCCCACCTCCCTTGTAGCTGTAAGTCCCTGGTGTGCTAGTATGTCCCCTCACTCTGAGACTGAGACCAGTGACTGTGACACAGATTCAAACATGGGCAATGCAAAAGAGATCTACCCTCAGTGCCAGCAAAGGGACTCCTGTAATCTCCTTTTGATCAGTTGTCTGACCCCCTTACCATCTTTGAGCTGAGAGGTCTGGCAACTGCCATTTACACTGTTGATTCAGTCACCCCCATGGCCTACTCCTGGTTTACTGGTGTGGGGCCCGCACTGAACAGTACTCGACACTCATTTTGGTACAACTGACCTTTCTTGCCAACTTCCAAAGTTGTCTTGGATTGGAAAATTGTTTCACTCTGTCCTTTTGTGGGTTCTGCTGTTCCAGAATTTGTTTTGAGGCATTATTTAAAGTTGTTTGGTGAGGTTTGGGGAAGATCTCAAGTAGGTTACTGCCTTTTCTCCACCATCTTGGCTCTGCCTCAGCGCCCCTTCAGTTTATTAATTAATTTATTTTTAGTTTTCAGCATTCACTTCTATAAGTTGTAATTTTTCTCCCCCTCCATCCCGCCACCCCGCCATCTGATATGGGCTCTACACATACATTCCTATTGAATACATTTTCACATTAGACATGCTGCATAGAAGAATTATAATGAAAAGGAGAAACCAAAAGAAAAAAAAAGAAAATAGTCTGCTTCCCTCTGCATTCTGACTTCATAGTTCTTTCTCTGGATGTGGATGACATTTTCCATCATGAGTCCTTTGGAATTGTTTTAGGTTCTTGCATTGCTGAGAAGGGCTAAGTCTATCAAAATCAGTCATTGCCCACTGTGACTTTTACTGTGTGCAATGTTCTCCTGGTTCTGCTCACTTCACTCAGCATTAGTTCATGTAAGTCTTTCCAGGTTTTTCTGAAGTCTGCCTGTTCATCATTTCTTATAGTACAATAGTATTCCATTATATTCATATACCACAACTTGTTCAGCCATTTCCTAATTGATGGGCATCCCCTCAGTTTCTGGTTCTTGAGCACCACAAAAAAGAGCCGATATAAATATTTTTTTTTTTTGTACATGTGAAACCTTTTCCCATTTTTATGATCTCTTTGGGATATAGCCCTAGAAGTGGTATTACTGGATCAAAGGGTATTTTTTATAGACCTTTAGGCTTACTTCCAAATCTCTCTCCAGAATGGTTAGATCAGCTCACAGCTCCTCCAACAATACATTAGTGTTCCAACTTTCCCACATCTTCTCCAACATTAATCATTTTCCTGTTTTGTCATGTTAGTCAATCTGATAGGTTGTTTTGATTTGCATCTCTCTAATCAATAGTGATTTAGAGCATTTTTTCATATGAATATAGATAACTTTAATTTCTTCCTCTGAAAACTACCTATTCATATCCTTTGACCATTTACTAATTGGGGAATGACTTGTATTCTTGTAAATTTGACTTAGTTCCCTATATATTTTAGAAATGAGGTATTTATCAGAGACACTAGTTATAAAAATTCCTTCCCAGTTTTCTGCTTCCCTCCTAATCTTGGTTGCATTCACTTGGTTTGTACAAAAACTTCTCAATTTAATGTAATCAAAATTATCCATTTTGTATTCCATAATGTTCTCTATCTCTTGTTTGGTAATAAATTCCTCCATTCTCCATAAATCTGACAGATAAGCTATTCCTTGGTCCCCTAATTTGTTTATAGTATCAGCCTTTATGCCTCTAGATCATGTATCTACTGGACTTTATTTTGGTATACAGTGTCAGACATTGGTCTATGCCCAGTTTCTACCATATTATTTTCAGGTTCTTGACTCTGCCTTTTGCAAGTGGCTTTAATCTCTGTGAGTCTCAGTTTCCTCATCTGTAAAATGGGTATATAAATACTGATGCTAATTATCGCATATGGTGGATGATAATGATAATAGCTAATGTTTCTATAGTGTCTATAGAAGTGCTGGGCACTGTGCTTAATGTATATTAATCAATATTATATTAACTATTATTTTATTATTAAATAAATTATATAAATAACTATTAATTAATAATAAGTAGTAATTATTAATACTTAACAAATATTACCTCATTTGATCCTCACAACTGATCCTACCTTGGGAGGTAGGTCCCTACTTTTTTTAACAGTTGAAGAAACTGAAGTTGCCTACTATCGTGCAGCAAGTAAATGTCTGAGACTGGTTTTGAACTCAGGTTTTCCTGACTCCAAGCCCAGAGCTCTAGACACTGTGTTGTACAGTTGCTCTCTGTTGTACAGAGAGCACTTTAAGAAAAATGCTTTGTACATGTGAGTTGTTATTATCCTTTCTTCCCCCAAAGCCAAGGCTTTTCCAAGTTCTCATTTTTCCTCATTTCCCATCCAATGAATGAGTCCTTGCTCATTTTTTCTTAGAAACATCCATCTATTATAATATCACTTACTTTAGCCCCAGATTTCCCACTTCTTAATCTATTTTATGTCTTCTAAATCTTTTAACATCTAATCTATTTAACATCTAAATTTTCTAGTGTGGCCATAGATTCATTGATTTCTGCAGCGGGAAGGGGCTTTGAAAGAACAATCATTTCATGTAGCCTTCTGAGTCTAGGCACATTGAGACTATCTCAGGCTGTCTCCCCTGTGCAGGGTTCTCCAAAGAGGAATGTTGTTTCCCTTAGTCATATTTTAACATATGTTAGGAAGTTCTTCATGTGTAGCCCAAATCCTTCTGGCTGCTAGTTGAGCCCAATTCTATATTTTTGGGGGGTTCTGTTTTGTATTCTTTCCAGCAACACTTAGGACCTGTTCACCGGGATAAAGCAGAGATTGTCAGATTCCTCACCAGCTATTACCAATCATTTGTGGATGTCATGGAATTTCGGGTGAGTAGCCTCTAATTCTGTCCTGCCTTGAGATATCAGGGAAGGAAACCTGTGCAGTCCTTTCACTCAAAGAAAGTTGTTAATCTAGAGCGTTTAAGATTAAATCCATCTTCATCTTAACAATCAAAACCATTGATAGTGGAATTATGAGGTGGATCTAAAAGGCAACACAGTCAGGGACCATGACCTTGCCTGTCTTCCTTAGGGACTTAAGCTGGGATCTCCTAGAGGATGAGATGACAAGGGAAAGTAGGGAAGCTTAGCAAAGGAGATAAAGAACACTGGAAAAGGGACAGGTGCTATTGTACTGGAGACTTGAATTAAGAGCATTTACAGGGTAGAAGGGAAGCATGAATCTTAGCAACTGGCCACAATGCACATAGCTCTAAGGGATAGTATTACACATTAGCTATCTTGAAGCATTCTACCCATCATATTAAATTGTGATCTTGGCAGTTCACGACTTCATCTTGGCCAAGTACATTGACCACTATGGAGCTCAGTTTCCGATATATTCCCATAGTTCATATTTTTAAAATGAAGAAGTTGGATCAATCAACCAATCAATAAACATTTATTAAATGTTTACTGTGTGTCAGACACTGTGCTAAGCATGGGAATACAAAATGAAGCAAGACAATTCCTGCCCTCATGGAGTTTACAGTCTAATGGGGGAGCCAAAAACAAACAAATACATACAAACAAGCTACATACAGAATAATGAACAGAGGGAAGGCATTGGAATAAAGAGGGGTTCAGGAAAGATGAGAGGATTGATATTGTTCCTTTTAACGCTAAACTTCTGTAACTGAGGCCCTTAGGTAGTGCCTAAAAAAGGGGGAAAAAGTGTCTTTAGGGAAGTTGGCTTGGTTCAAGTTGCTTTGGTTGGACTTTCACCAAAGGCAATTTGGCATTTGTTTAATGACATGTAGCTCAATAGGCATAACTTTTGGGTTGGGGGAGGTTGTGAGAAGGTGATAGCTGAGTGTGCATGGTCAACATAGGAACTGACTTGAGTGCCTTGGGTAATCTTTCCCAATACAATAAAATGCAGCTGTCATTTATCAAACATATTTATTATGTGTAGACCACTTCAGGGCAAGACCTGGTCCCTGCCCTACTGGAACTTTGAATTTATTAGTATAAATTGCTATAAAATATAATATTATGTGATAAACTCATTAGAGAGTTAAATCAACAGTATCCAAAAATATGATTTTTAAGAATTCACTTTAATTTTACTTGCAATAAGGGGACAATGTCTAGGACCCAGGTATGTTGTGGTCATGTTTTGGAAAAGCTAATGTTAGAATATGAAACACTCCAGTACAGTTTCCCCTCACTTGAGGACAGAGTATTTATACTAACGACTATGGTGGCATTATTTTTCAGTACTTGTTATCTTTCAGGAGATATCATTTTAGAGTAGGGGTCCTTAACAGTTTTTGTTTCATGAGTCTCTCCGCCAGTCTGGTGAAGCCTATGAACACTTTCTCAGAAGAATGCTTTTAAATGTAAAAAATAAAATATATAGGACCACAAGGGGAACTAATGGTACTGAAATACAGTTATCAAAATATTGAAAGAAAAAAAGAGTTTCATGGGCCTCAGGTTAAGAGCCCCTGTAGGGGAGGCTGCCTGTGTTCAGTTTGGTATTTCTTTCAGTAAGAAATGTTAGCTAAAACCAGTCATAAGGGTGTCCTTTGCCTTATTTATCCCACATCTTCTGGGCTTCGAGGCATGATAGAAAACTTGTAAGTCACGCTGTTCACCTAACTTCTCTCCTCCACTTTGTCGTCTCCTTCTTTGACTCTTTAGAGCCAAAGGGCTCTTTCCCTCAAATTCAAGTGAGAGTATTTCCTCTTCTACACATCCCCATTTTACATCTGCTTTTGTCTTGACTTCTCTCCTCAGGATCATGTGTACGAGCTTCTCAACACAATTGATGCCTGCCAGTGCCATTTTGACATTGTAAGGCCCTCTGCATCCTCCTCTACTGCCCCTGTGTCAATGACATGGCCATGAGAAAGACCACTCAACAGGAGGGTTGGAGGAGGCAAGACAGTTTGGGGAAAGGGCCTTGGGAATTAGATGAAGCCATTCAACCAGGTAGCATGGTGCAGGGAAAAGAGAACTGACTTTGGAGGCGGGGACCTGGGTTCAAATTGTATCTTTGATATGACCTGTGTGACTTTGGGTGAGTCTTTGAATCTCCCTGGGTCCCAGTTGCCTCATTTGTAAAAGGAGAGAGTTGGACTAAAAGTCTTTGGAGGTTTCTTCCATCTCTAATTCTGCAATCCTATGAATATTTAGTACTTACTTTGAGCTGGGCTTTGGGGACTCTAATGGGATTAGGGGAATGTCTATCTCAGTTTGTGTTTTCCTGAGACTACAATTCTATTACTGAAAGGACCCAAGATAACGCCTATTTAACATATATTTACAAGTTAAGCATGCCTTTGATGGAATTTATTTAATGTAAACAAGTACAGAAATCTCCCTTGCTCTTTGAGTGTCTTATTCGTTTTTTGCTTTTTTTCTATCCCAGGCCTTCTTTTAGTCCTTGCTTGGTCTCTCTTGGTCTCTCTTCCCACCTCCACCTCTTTCCTTTCCTATTCCCCACAGTCTCTGCTTTCCTTTTATCTTCTGGTTCATATGGGAGAGCTTACCAATTAAATCCAAGTAGTACCTAGTAGAAGGTTGGGGGTGGGAAGGTCCAAATTAATGGGTTGTCTGCTCTGCATTCCCCCCCCACCCCTCGTTTTTTCCCTTGTAGAACCTCAACTTTGACTTCACCCGGAGCTACTTGGACCTGATTGTGACCTACACCTCAGTTATCTTGCTGCTGTCTCGGATTGAGGACCGGAGAGTACTCATCGGCATGTATAACTGTGCCTTTGAGATGACACAGGGGCACAGGTGGGTCAAGGGAAACAATTGTTCCAAGAGCCCTATACTAGGGGCTTTGAGATTGGGGTTGACTACAGAGAGGATAGAAGAGGTGTCCCTTGACCTCTGGCAGTTCATAGTCCAGATGGAGAGCCATAACTCCTAGAAATGAAAACAACTTGAATTTCCTACGAGCCAGGTGCAGATGAACATAGAGCCAGCTCATGAATATCAACTTTTCCCTTTGCATTACACGTGGTACATTTTTAATATTGGTTTGGCTTCTGCCCCCACTCTGCCTCCCTGTGCTCATCTGGGCCCCACTATAGGGAATTGCAGAGGGAATGCAATCTTACTTTGCTTAATATGAGTAGAAAGAAAATCAAGAAAATAAGGTTGTGAGAAATGACATTTACTAGAATGCATTCCAAGCAAAACCCAAATGATTTGTGTATTAGGTACAGCCTTTCCAGCTCCATTAATACACATATCTAGACCTGACAATCTGAGTTCAACTTGAGTACTTGCAGGCTAAGGTATCATGGGATTTTAGGATCGTAGTTTTAGAACTGGAGGGAACTTTAAAGGTCATCTAGTCCAGTGATGTCAAATTCGAATAGACATGGGGACCACTAACCTGTACATCAGGAACCCCAGGTGCTGCACATTGATTTAGAAAACCATATGTTAATATTATTTATGTTTTATTGTATTTTCATTTATTTTGTTAAATATTCCCCAACTACATTTTAATCTAGGGACAATTAGGTGGAGCAGTGGCTAGAGTGCTGGACCTGGTGTCAGGAAGACTCATCTTCCTGAGTTCAAATCTGGCCTCAGACGCTTACTAGCTGTGTGACTCTGAGCAAGTCACTGAACCCTATTTGCCTCAATTTCCTCATCTGTAAAATGAGCTGGAGAAGGAAATGGCAAACCATGAACCAAGAGAATCCCAAATGGGGTCACAAAAGAGTCAGACACAACAGAACAACAGCCGCATTTTAATCTGGCTCAGGCTGCACTTGAAGTGTTGTGTCCTTCACGAGTCCAGCAGGCCAAGTGTTCAGAACCTCTTCTTTAGACTAACTCCCCTGTTTTACAGACAAGGAAATTCATGCTAGAAGGACGAAGTCCATATTTGGGGTTTGCTTAAAGTCACATTGGTTAGTTAGTAATACAGTGAGGATGCAAAGCCTGGTACTTTGTCACCAAATGCTGCTCTCTTTCCACTGCCCCATGTAGGATGGGGAAATGTTCAAAGCTCTCATGCATGTGTGTGCCCTAACATGTTGCCATATGCATGCATATTTGTAGACTGGCCTAATGTGTGTGTATATATTCCCCTTAGGACACTGGTATGCATACATTTTGGGGGTCATGTCCATTGCTTGACTTTTGATTCCATTAGCTGAGTCCCTGGAGGTATTCCAGAGAGGCTAGGGGACCACTTGTGAATGGTCTAGAGGGGATTCATCTAGAGGGGATTCATGCTTAAGTAGGATTTGCTTTAAGGCCCTTCCACCTTGGACATTTTATGAGCCCAAGTACTGGTTGAGGGCCTATCACGTTCCCACCACTGGCTTCTTGTTTTAGCACACAATTAAGAGAGTCTATGAGCTTCCAGATTTGGGGTCTTTTGTTTTTCTATATTTGGGGTTTGTTATACAGAGTATGGCATACATGACCTGGGATATCTGTGTGTATGTATAGTCCATGGGCTTAATGCATCTCTTGGGGAAGAGGTAAAGTGGGACACTTGCCTATGAACATAGCTTTGATTCTGTGTATACATATGAGGGTTTTAGCAGTAGAAAAATTTCAGGATTTGATGTTGGATAATCTCAGCTCTGACATTCACTCCCTGTGTGACCTTAGACAAGTCATTTAACCCCATTGGCCTCAGTTTCCTTGTCTGTATAAGACCTCTCTTGAAGTCTCTTCTGACCCTTGAACTACGATTCTATGTAAAGTGTTAAGGAAGTGAGTGGAGAGAGCTTCAGAGCTCTCAGCCCTGAATTGGGCATCAGAGATCTTGGATTAAAATACTGCCTCTGTTGCTTCACCTCTCTGGGCCTCAGTTCTTCATCTGTAAAAGGATGGGGACATTGGAGGTTTATTCTGGCCCTAGATCTACGATCCTATCTCCAAATTCTTGTCCATTTCTTTTCCTGAACTTTGTCACATCTGGGATACAGTCTAACTCATCTGATTTAACATTCATTACAAAAAATGCCATAACTATTAAAATACCTTGTTTACAGACAGATGAAATAAATATATTCTAAGCCAAATTGGAAAAAAAAAATCTCAGAGACTAAGACATGCCTTCCAGGAATCTCTCTTCCCCAGGGCCCCTCATGGATGAGCAGGTGGGTAAAGGAAGGCCTATAATATTCTCAAACTCTTTCCCCAGTGACCCCAGCTTTGCTCGTCTGGGCCAGATGGTTTTGGAATATGATCATCCCCTCAAGAAGCTGACAGAGGAGTTTGGCCCTCACACAAAGGCAAGCTTCTGGGGCAGGGGAAAGATTCAATTTACTCACCTGCTTATTGTACCTTCATTCTGGGGCTCTCTTTGTCTCTCTCTACAGGCCGTGAGTGGAGCCCTCATCTCCCTGCAATTTCTCTTTACTCGAAGGAACCAGGGTGCTGAGCAGTGGCGGAGTGCCCAGCTTCTGAGCCTCATTAGTGCCCCCCCAACCATGATCAACCCTGCCAGCTCAGACACGGTCAGTTCACTCCATTGGCAGGCTACAGTAATAGTTAAGGCCGGCTCTGGGGAAGGGTGGTTCTTTCAGGCCCAGGATCCCCAGGAAAATTGAGCATCATCTCTGAATTACTGGAAAGGGACAGGTCAGAATTTCTTGACTGGTGGATATTTGTGGATTGGTTTGGAGGCTGGGGTAGGTGTAGGAATTTATGTTTGTTTTATACATTGTAGGCATTCATTAATATTTATTGAATGAATAAGGAGAGGGAAAACTGAGGCACCAGCAGGGTATTCAATCAAGGCCTCCAATTAATCAGCTGATTTTTTTTGAGCGTCTGCTTGGGAGCACAAGGCTGTCTTTGAAGCTCACTTTTATCTTAGACATTCCCCAAAGCACTCTTCCTTTCTCTTGATAATTTCTCCCTTCTCCATTTATTTACTCCCACAGTTCCAGTGATCTCCTTTATGGATAACTTCCAAATCTATAGCTATGGCTCTCACTAAAACTGCAATAGCTTCTTTATCCAGTGTCTCCCCCTTCCAATTCATTCTATATGATGCTGTGAGAGTAAAGATTCCTAAGGCATGATTCTGATCGTGATATTCCCCTGCTCAGACGTCTTCAATACCTCCCCAATCACCTACAGAATAAAGTCCAAATTCCAAAGCATGTAATTCATTCTATGAATAGGGAGTATTTATTTATTTTGTGTTAGGAGGCTCAATGGGGAGGGAGAAGAGAAACAAAGACGAAAAAATCCCTATCCTCAGAGAATGGCAGTCTAGTTAGGGAAACATGATGTACAAAAATAACTCATATTACAAGGCAGCATAAAATAAGTACCATATGAGTGATGTGGACCCTGAACAGGAAAGGGGGGTAGAGGATGAAGAAATCAGTGTGGTCTAGGTTGGTCAGCGAAAGCTTCAGAGTCTTACTTCCCAGTGGTCTACTCTTGTTTCTAATAATGCCTGAGATATTGATATAACTTGTAGAAGGTAAAACTTTTGTTCATTGTGTCTCTATTTTCTTTTCCCTTTTCTATTTGTGCCCCTTCCTCCAGTTTCCCCTGTTATGGTTGCTTTCCCCCAGTTAGGTCTAGCCATTGTGGCCTGGTTCACTCAGTTAAATGGTAAATTGAATCCTTTCTTAGTTCATTTGGCCTCAGCAGTGAAAGTCCTTGCTTGTCCTTCAGCTGCCTCCTCTTTCTCTTGGACTGCCCTTTTCCTCCTGGGGACAGACAAGCTGACTGACTGATTTGACCTCTCTCCCTGTCTTTCCTTCAGATGGCCTGTGAGTATCTCTCCTTGGAGGTGATGGAACGTTGGATCCTTAGTAAGTGTTCTGGGAATGGGGCTGAAGGATTACAAAACAGTGAAGCCCAAGGGCTCTAACCTCTGAACTTCCTTTTCTCTGTTATCCTCCCCACTTACAGTAGGGTTCCTCTTGTGCCATGGGTGCCTTAATGCCAACCCCCAGTGCCAGAAGCTGTGGAAGCTGGGCCTGCAGGGCTCCTTGTACATCACCCTCATCCGAGAGGAAGTCCTTCAGGTGCACAAGGTCACTGAAGACCTGTTTGGCAGTTTGAAAGGGTGAGGTTTCCAAGAGTTGGTCTAGCATCCTTTGGGGTCTCTCTCTTCTTTCTTGTTCTGAATCAGTCAGTGAGTTTGTGTCAATGCCGAGGAATACAGAGCAATATTTCAGGGGCTTGGAATGCATCTTAAAGAACAAACATATAAAGGGCAAACCAAATTGCCCTTTGGCTTGCTTTCAGGGAATTTCTCATCTAAAAGGAAAGGTCCTTAATGTGGTTGAAAGAGCAAAGGATTTGAGAAGTTAGATATCTTGGCCAGGTCAATGGCTTTGGTTTTTCTCTCCACCCGTAGAATGATATGAATTGAACTAGGAAAATTTTTTTTAAAAGTCTCATTATGTGTTTTGTTTTTACATTATAGATATTTACAGTTTACCCCAATACTTTTTTCACTCTAAGATTTTTAATGCTAAGATACAAATTGTGTATGTGTGTGTGTGTTGTGTGTGTAGTGTATAAACTCAGAAGTTTTTTTAAGGGAGATCAGAAAACCTTGATAATTAATGAAAGAATATTGAGGAAGAGGGGTGGGTCAGGGATGGTGTTGCTGGGCTGGAGGATGGACAGTGTTAGTATGGGAGTTCTTGGAGGAGGAAGCCAAACAGGAGTCCACTAAAAGAAGTGTTTGCCAGGATGCTGTTAGTGAGTGGAAGAGCAGGATGACTTTGAAGGATCCAGTTTTCAGCAGCATTCTGGAATGGTTCCATGGCAAAAGAGTCTGCTGTATCTTAGTAACAGGCCCTCCTTCTGGACCCAGAAAACAAAGAGAATTCAGTTAATTTTCACTATAGTTATCTAGTTTCTAATTTTAACATTTGTTACATGACTAACCTAGACTCCCTCTTTCACAGGTTTCCTGTATCAGGGGAAAACTAATCTAGATTAGGTGGGAAACAGGCAATAGGAACACAAGTATTGGTAAGGGAGTCCAGGCTGAGAATCCTATGAGAGAGCCAGACATAGGAAAGAAAGTGTCCTCTGAAGCTGGGATCTGGGGAGGGAAGGGTTGAGCTGGGAGGGTGGCACATGCCCTCTCCCAAGCTGGAATGTGCTGCTGCAGTGGGTTAGGCAGGGGGTGAGATCCTATATTGGATTATTTGCATTGGGTCTACACAGAAAGACAGGCCCCAGTGACTCCCCAACTCTGCTGTGCTTATGTCAATACCCAGGTATGGCAAACGAGTGGCAGATATAAAGGAAAGCAAAGAGTATGTGGTGAATAACAGGTAGGAGGTATCCCCAGGTGGGTATGAAGGGTGCCCGTGCTCTCCCATGCTCCCCTTGCTTGTTGCCCTGCCCCCTCCCATTGCTTTTCTCTCACACTCCTTAACCCAATGAATGTGCTGTTAGCACTCACTACCCACAAGTCCTCCCCTTTCTCTGAGAGCCAATCAATGTAGCCCTGGAAAACACACTTGATTTAAAGTCAGAAGATCTAAGTTCAAGTTTTTAATGTCATTTACTAGTGAAAGCAAATTTGGTAACTTTATTTTTATCACTTATAAAAAAGGAAGAATAGGGGCTGCTAGGTGGCACAGTGAATAGAGCACTGGCCCTGGAGTCAGGAGGACCTGAGTTCAAATCTGACCTCAGACACTTAACACACACACACACACACACACACACACACACACACACACACACACACACGAGCCGTGTGACCTTGGGCAAGTCACTTAACCCCAACTGCCCTAAAAAAAAAAAAAGGGAAAATAATATCTCTTCTGTCTACCTCATAGGGCTATTATTATTATTGTAATAATACCCTAACATTATAAAGTGCTTTAGGGTTTTGCAAGGTATTTTCTCCGTGTATTGTCATTTAATTGTTAATTTCAAATGAGAAAATGTAAAGAAAAGAACTTTGTAACCGATAACACAAAGATTATAATAATCCTCACCTCTAGTTTTACTTCTCCTCCTTCTTCCACCCTTTGGCACTTCATTCCTCCCAAATTCTGTAGGAGGAGCTGAAGACTTCTGGTCCACCTCCTCCTTAGTATATTTACTCACACATTGATCAGGGTCTATCTCTACCTGTCAGGGCCACCCACTTCTCCAAAGACATTTAAACATTCAATGCATTCCTCTCCTTACTCCTTTTCTTCTTCACAGTGGCCAATTTCATTGCCAGCGCCGACAATTTTTGAGGATTGCGGTGAAAGAGCTGGAGACTGTGTTAATGGATGAACCAGGACTCCTGGGTCCCAAGGCAAGCTGTGGAAATAGCAGGGAGAGTCAGGGATAAAGGTAGAGGGGTTGAGATGCCTCTAAACCTGTGATTCTAAGAACCTAGTAATGAGGCCCAATTTAGGAATTGATACTTGCTACAAATGTACTTATTATAGGTTGGAGTGTGATCTTTAAGTTATTAAAGCTTAAAACTGCACTAAATTTTTTTGAACAATTTTTTCCTAGTCAGATTTGGTTGTGTGAAGTTGTCTTTGTATATGCTATGGTGAGAGTTATGTGGATACTTCGGGAATCACTTTGCAGTTCAAAAACTTATGCTATCTCTGTCCTCTTGCCAGGCCCTTTTGGCCTTCTTGGCTCTGTCCTTTATCCGGGATGAGGTCAACTGGTTGATTCGACATGCAGAAAATGTCACCAAGACTAAGACCCCGGAGGACTATGCTGACCCGTGAGTTCCTGAGAAGGGCTTCCTGACAGGAGAGCTTGGACCAACTCTCTCCCTTCAAATTGCTTAGTTTGGCTGATGCTCTTGGGTGTCAGGACCAGGCAGGGAGCAGGGGGGATGGAGAGAATGACCATCGAGGATCACAGGAGTGTAGCTTTAGAGCTGTAAGGGGTCTCAGAGACCTTTTTAACCCTGTACTTTATGGAGCAAAAGTCCAGAGAGAGGGTGAGTGGCTTGCTCTGGATGATACAGTGATGGGAGATTTCTTGAACCAGTTCCCCTGACTGCAGGCTCAATGCCCTTCCCATAATCCAAGGCCTCCATTTTACAGATGAGACTCAGATGTCCTTGGAAAATCTAAATTCTTTCTCTGTCTCTTCCTCCCTCTCCTCCCCTTACTTCCCCATGCCATATCCATCTCTAGGCACATTGCAGAGCTGCTTTTCTTGCTGGAGGGGGTGAGAAGTCTGATCCAGAGACACAGCAAAATCATCCAGCGATATCACCTTCAGTACCTGGCCAGGTTCGATGCTCTTGTGCTCAGTGACACCATCCAGGTATGTCCCGTTGACCACAGGGGAATCCCTGTTCTCAATCATCCCATGTGAGGCAGCTTAGAGGGACAAAGGGCCTCATCCATTTTCCTTCTGTGTAAAAAGGAGATGGGCAGCTAGGTACCATAGTGGATAGAGTGCTGGGCCTGGAATCAGGAAAATTCATCTTCCTGAGTTCAAATCCAGCTTCAGATACTTACTACCTGTATGACCCTGGGCAAGTCATTTAACCCTGTTTGCCTTAGTTTCTTTTGTAAAATGAATTGGAGAAAGACATGTCAGTATCTCTTCCAAGAAAACCCCAAACAGGGTCATGAGGAGTCAAACACAACTAAAAAAAATGATTCAACAACAAAAAGGAGATGAGAGTCACTGACTTATTTTGCTCCTTGGATACTACAAATAAGACTGAGACTGCACCAAAACAGGAAGCAGATGTCTAGGAGGAAGCTGTTAGGGCATTAGGAGGGTAGGGGGAATCCAAGAAGGTTCTGTCTTTGAGTCCTTTAGAGTAGTTTCTCCTTTATCCCTATTCCTCAGACTCTCTCCAACCCTGCCTCTCAGCCATGAGAAATTCTTTCTGTTGTAACAGTATTAGCTGAGCCTTGTGAAATGTCACTTCTCTCTACTTACTCTTCTTCCAGAACCTGTCAGTCTGCCCGGAAGAGGAATCCATTATCATGTCTTCCTTTGTCAGCACTCTCTCCTCTCTTAACGTCAAACAAGGTGACTGGAGGGAGGTGAGGGCAGCAGACTGAGGTGTAGGGGAGGAAGGAATGGAATCTCCTTCCCTGGAGATCTTAGTCTTATTTATTGAGATAGGGACAGAACATGTAGCATTCTAGGAAATCTTGGTTACTGGGATGCTGTTTAAATTCCCTTCTCTTTCCTTCTTTACAGTTGATACTGGAGAAAAGTTTGATTTTTCTGGACTGAGGTTGGACTGGTTCCGATTACAGGTAATGGGAATATTCTTCCCCTATTATCTCTTCCCCTCCTCCCACACCCAACCTCCCACCACAGTTTCTTCCCATTCTCCCAATCTTGCTAGCAGGACCATCCCAACCTTGATGAATAGATCGGGAAGTATTAACTAACAACCTATGATATGCCAGGCATGAATGAAATGAAAAACATATATCTCTATATACATATACATTATATATGTGTTTTATATGTGTGTGTATGTATATATATCTAAAAACACATGTTTAAATACAAGATAGAGAGTTAGGGGAATCAGGAAGGGCTTCAAGTAGAAGGTGGGACTTGAACTGGGTCTTAATGGAAGAAAGGAGGGACTGCTTGTATGAGTCAGAGGTGAGGAAGTAGTACATTCCAAGCAAGTACAAAGACAAGGAGATGGGTGCTGGAATGGTGCATGTAAGGAATGGAGAGAAGGCCAGTTTGGTCTTTTGCCAGTGGTCTTTTGGAGTGAGAGTAATATCCAATGAGTTTGGAAAGATAGATTGGGGTCAGGTTCTGGAGGGCTCCAAAAGCTAAACAAAGGAGTTTACATTTTTATCCTAGAGGTGATAGGAAGTCACTGGAGTTGATTGAGTGGGGGAGTCACATGGTCAGATCTGTGCTTAAAGAAAATTGTTTTGGCAGCTGTGTGTAGGATGGATTAGAGTGATGAGAGACTTGAGACAGGGAGATCAGTTAGGATGCTGTGGCAATTATCTAGGCAAGAGACAATGACAGCCTCAACTGAGATGGTAGCCATGTGAGTGGGTAGGAGTTAGGGATGAGAGAGATGTGGAGTGAAGGAGAGGAAGCAGACCAGGACAGTGCTGAGGATGAGCCTGGGAGACTGGAAGGCTTCAACAGAGAAAGGGATGTTTGGAGGAATGGAGAGTCTGGGGGGAAAAGAGAATGAGTTCAGCTTTGGATGGTTTGGATTTGAGGTGTCTCTCACATTCAGTTTGAGAGGTCCGCCAGGCAGCTGGTGATGTGGGACCGATACTTGGTAGAGACTGGGGCTGGATACATTTTATATATGTATGTGCATATATGTATATGTATATTATATGTGTGTATATATTTGTATATGTTATATATATATGCATACACATACATGTACAGATATTTAGGTATATATATGTTCTTGTGTATATATGTAGGTATATCTGTAGATATGTGTATATTCTGCAGTATAGATATATGTATTTATGTACATATATAAATGTATTTATATTTATATATAATGTATTTATAGGATATATATTTATATATAACATATTTAAATGATATAGAAATATATGTTTATATATAATGCACTTATATATATTTATTTACATATCTTTATATATATACATACATGTATTTGTATTTATATTTACATACATAGTATCCTAAAAATCTTAGTACAGTTTTAAGTTTTACTAGCTTAAGTTACATACGTATGTCATGGTTGAGTCATCAGATGAAGAGGTTAGCTAAACCAATGGGAGCCAATGAGGTCACCAAGACAGTGTAGAGAAGAAGAGAAGAGGGCTTAAGCTAGAACCACTGTCTAGACTGGCTGTGGCTAGCCTTGATCATCCTGAGGGCCATGCCTACTGTTCTTTTCTGTCTCTCTATGACAGGCATATACCAGTGTGAACAAGGCCCCCTTGCACCTGTATGAGAACCCTGACTTGGCCAAGGTGATGAACCTCATAGTCTTCCACTCTCGAATGCTGGACTCGTTGGAAGAGATACTGGTGGAGACCTCTGATCTCTCCATCTTCTGGTATGCTCAGGGTCAGAATGTTAAATCCAGCCCTTAGGGTCTTCCCTCTGTTCTACTGGTAGCACTATACTGGTCCCAGCAAGATAGAAATATATTTTTTTCTTTTCCTTTTCGGGTGCTCAGTATGATGTAGGAAAAGGAGCCTTAAACTTAAAGTCGAGAGAGATCTGGTTTTAAATTCCACCCCAAATATTTACTTGCCCTGTGACCATAGCTAAGTCACATGAACTTTCCTGAGCCTCACCCTCTTCACCTGTAAAATGGAGGTGATAGTAAGAGCTAATTTATAGAGTTTTTTGTGAGGCTCAATGACAAAATGTGCCCTAAGTACTTTGCAAACATCAAATCCTATGTTAAGGTGAGTTGTTAATTATTATAATTATGTGACTATCCATTGGGGTCACCCAACCAGTGAATGTTTGAGGTGGGATTTAAATCCAGGTATGATAATAGCTATTATCATCGTTAGGCCTTGTAGAACCATTATTTTTGCTCCCATTGTTGGATCAAGAAGCCTCCTCATGGCGTGATGGGCTTTTGATTGTTCTACCCACATCCTTATATAACCATTGATTATCTAATTTTCTCTCCAAACAAGGGAAAAACAAGGAAATTCAGTATTCTCATCACCCCAAAAAAAGAGTTATTCAATCTAACACATACTCTCCCTCCTCGGTTCACAAAAGACAACCCTTTTCTTTGTAGGATCTCTTAGGACCGAGATGCATTAACCTTCTTACTCACTTGTTTTAGAATCCATCAGCATCTCTGTTAGTCCTGATAACTTTCATTTAAATTTCTGCTACTTGTCTTTTCTCAGTAGAAATGTGGGGCTGTTGGTCACCACTCACTGTAGAACAGTTCTTTGGGCACTTGAATCCATTCATTCATTTGCTCATTAAACATTTTTAAACACCCACTGTATGCTAGGTCACAGTGCTAGGTCCTGGAAGAAAAACAAAATTTAGATAAGGCACAGTCTGTCCAAAGGGAGCTTACAGATTAGTAGGGGGGTAAGGCACAGATAGCTATTTTATACAGTAATGCAATATGAGTACATCAGAGAGTATAGAACAAAGGATTCTACACAATTTTAGGGGCAAGTTTGTTCCTGAGGATGAGGTCATTGAAGGGAGGGTACAGGGAAATTGGGCAAAGTTTCTCTGGGATAATTCATCCTTCTGTTCTGCCCTCCTTGTAAAATTCTCTTCCTCACCATCTTCTGAACCCCTCCCCCGTTCTTTCCACTTTGGGTGGTCTCACTTAAAAAAAAATGACACTAATGCCTTTCAGGTGATTCAAAAGAAATCGATGGGAATGACTGAGAGGGTTGGAGAGTAGGATGTCTGGCAGACAGAGAGATGGGCTAACCCGCTCTGAGACACAGGCAATATTCAGTCAGTTAGCATTTTTAAAGTGTCTACTACATGCCAGGCACTGTATTAAACCTGACTGATATGTAGAGAATACTGCACAATAATGAAGCCTGTGGAGGATTGAAAAGATATCTGCCTGGGAGAAATTTACATTATGGTGGGAGAGAAAAGACTGTGGGGCATTCTCTAGTGATCTGCAGAAGTATGAAGGATCAAGGCTATAATAAATATATTGTTGTGGTGAAGAAGCAGACTTGAGTCTCCCTGAGATCAGTGTCCTGGAATTCATCAGGGAAGGCTCTCTAAAGGGTAGGAATGCCCAGTAAGCTTTGGAAAGGTGACAGGGATGTGGATTCACAAATGTGAGGCCTTTTTGAGGTGGGAGAATGGCATCCGCAAGAGTTCAGACACAGGAAGGAGAAGTTGTGGAAGGGGAAGCAAAATAACACTTTAAAAACAACAAGTCACTAGTGGTTGGGCTGCTTGTCTCCACAGCACTGTGCTGAGAAGTGGGGAGAAATAAAAAGTTTCAGTGAGACATAATCACTGCCCTCCAGTTTGGTAAGAGGGAAGACAGCAACACTGTTAACTATTATATACAATAATAAAAACTGAAGTGCATCAGAGAATGGGTGCATTATGTTGTGTTATTGTGTGTATATAGTGCAGTATAGCCTGGGAAGTGATTTAACATTCTTTAGCTCATTTGATCTATGCTTCCCATTGTGTAGATAAGGAAACTGAGACATCCAACAAGTGAAAGGACTTGGCCAAGTTCATATAGCTAGTAAGTAGAGCAAGGTGGTTCTTGACCCTAAATCCAGCACTTTTTTTTTTTTTGGAGGGCAATTCAGTTTAAGTGATTTGCCCAAGGTCACAGGGCTAGTAAGTGTTAAGTGCCTGAGGCTGGATTTGAACTCAGGTCCTCCTGAGTCCAGGGCTGGTGCTCTATTCACTGTACCACCTAGCTGCCCCACTCCAGTGCTCTTCATAGTGTTGGTTATTAACCTTTCTTCTCGAAGAAAACCAAAATAACACCACTGGAGAGTCTTGTTAGAGTGTGTCCTACTATGGCTGATCAGACTGACAGGAGCTCCAAATGCTCTACCACAGGCTGGACACAAATAGTACGTGTGAACATCTGGGGTGGATCCTCTAAATCTGCACACCTCCCATTTCTTTTGAGCTGCTTCAATTCTGCTTTGCTCAGAGTACAGCACCTTCTCAGATGAGGGCCCACCATCCTGTGCCAGTGTCTCCCTTGTCACACCATCAGTCCCAAAGTTCTTAAGAGACCCCTTGAGGGGTCCTGGTGTCACTTTTTCTGACCACCGTGTGAGTGACCCTTCGTGAGTTCACCAGAAAGTAGTCTTTTTGGTAAGCATCTTGATAGTATACCACAAATATGGAGGGTCAGTATTCCTGAGTTCTCTGGGCACCGGTTAATGCCAAGGATAAGCTCCCTACCTTTCCTTTACAGCTTTCATCTCCGTACCTTTGAGAAGATGTTTGCTTCGACCCTGGAGGAGCCCACCATGCTGCGCTATGCCATTGCCTTCCCCCTGATCTGTGCCCATTTTGCCAATTGTACCCATGAAATGTGTCCAGAGGAGGTGGGTCTTTGGGCTCCTTACTATGCTAGCTCTTGGCACCATAGGAAGAGCCCTGGATTTGGAGCCAAATGGTTCAAATTCTGTTTCTACCACTTATAATCTATGTGACTTATCAGTGACCTGGTGATTCTATAACCCATGTGTCAAAGCCTTGACGCAGAAAGCTGGTTTCCCAAAGCCAAAAAGGGTCCAAGTAAGTGATTACTTATCTGGACACTTAGATCCTGAACTGACTTATTTTAGTAATATAGGTATGTGTATGTATATCTAGATTTGGAGCCATCTTTTTTCCCTGTGCCTCTGTTTCCCTTTCTGTATAAAGAAGAAACTGGCTCAAATTAAGCTCAGAGGGGGATGTGTTGGTCCTTTGGAAGCATTGTAGGGTGAGAGAGACTGTCTTGGTAATAATCAGTATCTCTCTCTTCAGTATCCGCACCTGAAGAACCATGCCCTTCACTACTGTAATTCCTTCCTGGAAGATCTGGCGAAGCAAACAAGCAACTGTGTCCTGGATATCTGTGCTGAGCAGCGAAATCTGAGTGAACAGGTGAGTGTGTGAGCCAGGTGCTTACCTTGCCCCCGCCCCCTTCCACTATCTACTGAGCACCCACCTCTCCCCCAAATGCCATGTCTTTCCAATTTTTTCCTTGAATAAAGCCAGGGTTTGGGTATTCTATTGTTTATAGCAGGATTTTATAGTAAGTTTATAGTACGTCTTGGTCCCTAAATAGAACCTTGTCACCCAGGTTCTTAGAATCATAGTTTTGGAATACAATAAAAGTCATCTAGGTGAGCCCCTTTATTTTACAGATGAGGAAACTGAGGCCCAGAATTATTTGGCTTACTTAACAT
Source organism: Gymnobelideus leadbeateri (assembly GCA_011680675.1). Lineage (NCBI taxonomy): Eukaryota > Metazoa > Chordata > Mammalia > Diprotodontia > Petauridae > Gymnobelideus > Gymnobelideus leadbeateri. Next base: position 473,514 of record WOXC01007855.1, on the reverse strand, counting down.
CAAAAGCAAGTTACTAATGGATCCCAGGATTCCAGACCCCCAGCTAGGGCTCCTTCCACATCTGTGCCTTTCTCCCATTATCTGTCATTCATTTCTTCCTGTCTCTTGGACCATTTGCACACTGATGCTGTCCTATCTCTTCTTTCTCAGGGTCCTCCCTTTTGCAATATTTTTGTCTCCTTATCTTTGTGCTCAGAGCTGCCCTTTCCTCTTTCTTGATTTCTTCCTCCTTTTTCTCTTTCTCTCTCCCTTCCACTCTTGACTGATTCAGGCTGCACTGGTCATGGGCGGCTAAACAGGAATTGCAGAGGTTTTTAGAAATAAGGAACCTGCTTTGCTGCTGATCTATGGTCTTCTACATGCCCCTTGCGTGAAGTTTGTTGCTCCCCAAGCTTTGTGGTTGCTTTGATAATGTGGGCACAATCTCTGAAGGGTCACATGCATGTTTGCATGTGCATATGCACAGACAGATTCATGGGTGTTGGAATGCTTATTAGGAGCTGAGCCCTTTGCTGGGCATTAGAAAGAGAAGCAGAGGAAGGAGTAATGCAGATTGAACCCTGGCTATAGGCATGAAATGCATATTAATGATGTGTACTTGTGTAACACATATGGAGCAGGCAACATAGCAAGGCAATGTTTCAGTGGAAGACCAGGTAATGGAGTCCTGATGGGCCCAACTGTGACAGATGGTACTAGGCTACAGGGACCCAGGACATCCCACATTGCGGGAATATATTTAGATAGATAAGATCTGGAATGACCCACTCCATGTCTCCAAGGGAGACTGCAGTTTTCACCCTGGGTGGAGTAGGAGGAGGGCTATGGTTGGGCACTCACTCCTCCGCTTTCCTATCTCCAAGAGGGGTATTGGGCTAGAATGTATCTCTACACATCAAATATTTGCATTCTAGGGGTACAGCGCCCTTTTAGAGGTTCATGATGAAAGCCTCTTTCTCTCAGGTGGAAATCATTTCATTCCCACTCCTCCACTGGTGGGGGAGAAGGGGTAATAGCTAGCTCACTCTTAGGCAGCTTAGCTCCCTCCCACCAAACACTTGTTACACAAAAGATAACAGATATCAAGCAAACAAATTTATAGAAAAACAAAACCAAACAAAAAACCAAAACCCAAAAGGAAGTAAATGAGAAACTGAGGGAGATCTACAGATAAGGGTAAATGGTAGAATATATAAGGGTAAATAGGCTTTTCAATTCAAGAGTGAGATAAAATCTCAGGTCACCCAAGGAAAGAATACTCTCACCAGAGAAATCCACCCTTAGCTGTCTCTAGAGGTGCAGGTGCTACAAATTAAGGGACATGTTGTGGGGGCCAGTTTTCCCCACATGCCTATGGCTCCAGGCACTCCCAATAGCCAAATGTGTTCTCTCTCTCTCTCTCTTCCCCTCCCTCCCTCCCTCCTCCCCTCCTTCCCTTCCCTCCTCTTCCTATCCCTCTTTCCCCCTTCCCCCTCAGTGTCATAGCCTAAGAGGTCTTCTCTTAGGCAATCAAAAGTCACAGTTCCTTCCACAGAGGGAGTGTCACAGAGCTGTCCCTTAAGTAACTATCCCAGGCCTGGCTAGGTGTGAAGGTATCACACTTATCTTTATATAATGCATTAAATTTTCTTTCCTTACAAAAGCCTTAAGAGGGAAGGCAGTAAGAATATTATAACCCCCATTTTATAAATGAAAGAGATGAAGTTGAGAGAGATATAGTAATTCAACTGGAGTCACATAGCTAGTAAGCATTAGAGCTAGAACTCAAACTCATTCCAATGACCTTGCCATTATATAAGAAAGAGAACGGTCCCCACTGTTGGGGAATTTCTAATGGGGGAGATTATACACACTACAAAAAATCCAAGTAATTTGATTAAGAAAGAGATGGCAAAGTTATACATACACACATGTATTGTTAGGAGCTATGCATATTCCTTCATCATTCAGCAAATATTTCTTGACTACATATGTGCCTGATGGTGTGGAAACTAAGGTCCTAATGCAATGTGACTGATTTAACAATCATGCCATGACTTCTCCACACAGATGTGTGCATTTACCTTCAAAATTGTCCCTTTGGTATCCTGCACACTTTACGACAACCATATTGCCTTGACTCAGAACACATACAACCCTCTTCTATTGAGCATTCCTTCAATGTCCTTATTAGTGGTAAATTGCTGTACTTGGAGGATAAATTTGATTTTCTGAAGCAGACAAAGGTTGCTTTGAACATGCAATTCCTGAGGCAACTCCTCTGAAGGACAAAACAGATTTTGAACCATGAAATTATATTGTCACATTTGGGGAGGGGCATTAGTTTCATTCCCTTCTCTGTATGCCTAATAGTATCTGACTATGGAGTCTTCTAGTGAACAATGGAGATAGATGTAGCATTGTTTTTGAAGGGACAAAACAATGGATTTAGAAAAGACGGTCAGGTGATGGGTGGTATTTTCTATATGAGGAATTCCAAGTCTTTTTTATAGTAATATAAAACAAGAATAAGTTATATATTACTTTCATGTAACAATATGAAGGGATAAATGGTCTGGCTTAGTAGATATCATTTAATATTTCCCCTGTACCTGGTTCCATAGACTCCACAGTTCTGTATGAAATCTCAATCTTTCTAATTATGAAAGAGCCTTGTAGAGCCTCCTCCAGGAGGCCTTGTATTATCTGGACATAGGGCTATTGACAAATTGATTCTTTTTTTTTTTGAGGGGGAAAGGCAAGGCAATTGGGGTTAAGTGACTTGCCCAAGGTCATATAGCTAGTGAGCGTGTCAAGTGTCTGAGGCCAGGTTTGAACTCGGGTCCTCCTGACTCCAGGGCTGGTGCTCTATTCACTGCAGTACCTGGCTGCCCTGACAAATTGATTCTTGAAGGGCAATTCTAGCCTGAGAGTTTTGATTCTGTGAATAGAGGGATAAACAGGATAGGAAAATATGATGCTTTTCTTCTTGGCCACTTTTTGCTGCAGTATTTTTAAAGCTTGACAGTGGTGTACTTGGGCAAGTTGAATTTTGGATTTTCTCTTGCTGTTGTCCTGTGAATTCTGTCAATTTATAATCTAGCCCTCTTTTTCCATATTTGTGGGAAATTTTCCTGTTGGACTTTCTGAAATATAGTAGCCATATTCTTTTCCCCACCACATTTTTGGGAAGCCATTCTCAAAATTTCTCTCTTTTCTGTGTTCTTCAGATTAATTGCTCTTGGTTATAATTACAACAGTAACTAATATTTATATAACACTTTATGGTTTGCAGAGTACCTTACAAGTAATAATTCATTTGATCCTTATAACAACCCTGGGAGGGAGATGTTATTTTTATTCCTATTTTTAAAATGAGGAAATGGAGACAGAGAGGTTAAATGACTTGCCCACAGTCACAAAGCTAGTAAATATCTGAGGTTGGATCTGAATGTAGGTCTTCCTGAACAGTGCTTTATCCAATGAACCACCAATCTTTTTCTAGTTGCATAATTGTTTTTTTTTCCTGCTTTCTTTTCTGTTTTTTTTTTTTTCCATTCTGGGCATATGAATAAAATAGTTATGTTTCCTTTGTTTCTTCCCATTGGGTCCACTGTCTTGTTGACACTATATATATTTATTTCCAAACTTTTGAGTTTCCTTATCATCATGTCCCAAGATTTCTGGTAAAATCCTTTTTTATTTTATCTCATGAACTTTTTTTGCTAATTTAATTCCCTCCATTAATTTTTCCACTATGTCCACAATGCATCTTACTGTTTGGCCCAAGGAAATTTGAGTTTTGCTACTGGTCCTTCCCGTCCATATCCTAGATGTTGAGTATCTTCTTTTTATTACTTCTGCCTCTCTTCATCCATAGTGTTTTCCTTGTGTTAGAACTCTGTTTTTGTGCTTTCATTTCTTTGAATTTGTTTTTTGGTAAGATAAATGTATTTTTAGGGTATCTGGTAGTTTTGTTTCCTTTTTGCTTTTCTGTTTCTGATATTTTTAATGGGAATATTAAGAAGCTAGGCTCTCTTTGGACTTTATTCCTCTCTTTTCCTGGAAGCCCCTCCAGAACAAAAAATAGAATGCAACCCATCCAAATATGTCCCCATTAGGAAGAAAGGGAGAGAAAAGAAAGAGCTGGAGAGAGGGAAGGTAGAAGGTGACTAGAGGAAGAATTATAGTGTTATGCAAATAGATAGAACTGAGAATCTTAGCCCTGCCCTCCCATTTACCTGTTTGTGTTAAAAGCTGCTGCCCAAGCACTGTGCCACCACCATCAGCAAAGCCAAGAACAAGAAGACCATGAAACATAAGCAAACCCCGAAAAAGGGGGAACCTGAGAGGGACAAGCCAGGGGCTGAGAGTCACCGAAAGAACCGCAGTGTTGTTACAAAGTGAGAACTGGTTGGGGTTGGGGGCCAGCTGGAAACTGGGTGAGGGATGGGAAGAGGAAGGCTGGCATGATTTAAAAGGAAGTGGGTGGGGGTACGGAGGCAGGTGTTGGGAAAACATCAGTCAATCAACTAGTGTCTATTGAGCTGTTACTTTGTGCCAGGCTTGGTGTTAAGTGTAAGGGGTACAAAGAAAAGCAATCCCTGCCCTCAAGGAGCTTGTATTCTAATGGGGGTGCGTGTGTGTGTATAAATAGGTGCAAGCAAAGATACCTAGGACAGAAGATAAGATACCTTTGCGGGTGAGGTACTGGCAGCTCCAGGAACCAGGAAAGGCCTTCTGCAGAAGGTAGACCTTGAGCTGAGTCCTGAAGGGACCCAGCGATTCTAAGAAGTGGGGAGGAGAACATTCCAGGCATGAGGGGCATACATAGAGACAGAGAGCATTGTATGCAAGGAGGCCAGTAAGACTGGACTTGTATTGAGGGGAGTTATGTATAAGAGGACTAAGACTGAAAAAGGCCAAACTTTAAAATATATATATATATTTTATATATATAAATATATATTTATATATATATATAAATATATATATTTAAATTTCATTAACTATTTCCTAATTACATAAAAATTTTTTATCATTGATTTTAAAAAAATTTAGTTCCAAATTGTCTCCCTCCCATCCCTCCCCTACCCCTTAAGAAGGTGAGCATATGATATTGATTGTGAAGTCATACAAAACATTTCCATATTAGCCATGTTGCAAAAGACACCCCCCGCCCCCGAAAAATAAAGTGTGCTTCATTCTGCTCTGAGTTCCTAAGTTCTCTCTCTAGAGATGGAGAGCATTTTTTTCACTATGGGTCCCCCAGCGTTGTCTTTTTTGGATCATTGTCTTAATCAGAGTAGCTGACTCATTTGATCATTGTTACAATATTGCTGTTACTATATACAGTGTTCTCCTGGGTCTGCTCACTTCACTTTGCCTCAGTTGATATAAGACTTGTGAAGAGCTTTTGAATGCCTTATCCTAAAGGTAATAGGGAGCTCCTGGAGCTCATCGAGTAGGGGAATGGTCAGACCTGTGCCACTTTGGCAGTTGCATAGAGAACGCATTGGAGTGGGAAGAAACTTGGGACAGAGAGATCAATTAGAAAGCTATTGCAATAGTGCAGGTGAGAGGCAATGGGCTGGAGTGGTGGTTTTGTAACTAGAGAGTAGGGAACATAGCAGAGAAATGTGGAGAAAGAAATGTCAAGATTTAGTAGTTGTTTGCTATGTGGGAGGGAGAAGTCAAGAATGGCACCAAACTTGATTGATTGAAAGCATCTGAGCCTGTCTTTTGCTTTTTACCCATGTGTACTAGCATTGTTGGATCTGGAGGCCATAGGGTTTTAGAGTTGTTAGGTCTTTTAGTTTTTAGCTATGCCATGTATCAGCCTATGCAGAGCCATGGAATTTCATAGTGGAGCCTGCAGGGAAGGTGGCTGAAAATCCCTAGGGTATGTGTTGGAGTTCAGAAGTCTCTTAAATCCTTTCCCTGAGCTGGGAAGGACCAGAGTAAGTAGGAGGAATAAGGCTGAGTCAGGTAGAATAGAAAGTGGGATCTGAAGTTCCAAGTTTCTGATCTGCTCCAACTTGATCAATTTCTTAATCAATTTCTCTTAGTATGGACAAGTTACACTTGACCTTGACGGAGCTGGCTCTGACCATGAACCATGTGCACAGTTTCTTTGTGTTTGAGCACACTATCTTCCCTTCTGAGTATCTCAGCAGCCATCTGGAAGAACGGCTCAACAGGTATCATGCTCTCTTCATCCCCAGAAAACAGAGAGGACCCCTACTTTTAGAATACAGTCTTTAGGTCTTCATGCTAAGGGAGAGGAGCAGCCTAGAATAGCTAGCCTGGGTGATACAAAATAATAATCCCCAAATCATCTCCGTTTGGTTTGGGCAATATGTTACATACATATTTATTTTGTGGTAGTGGTAAAGGATGTCACAGCTTTATCTTCCTAATTGGGTTGTAAAGAAGCTATGATTAATAGTATATTTTCCCTGGGCTAGCCTGAGAGAGGAGGTTGCTCATGGTCAGGAAGAAGACAGTTTGGTAATAAAGATTTGTTCTGGGTAATTCATATACATAATCAGGAGCTAATTGCTTTTCCCAGTCCCAATATCTATGTGAATGATTTAATACTTTCCCTGAAGGATCTCTGATCTCTTCCCTACCCCAAACCTAGTCCCAATAGTCTTTGGGGTGAATGGGACTCTGTCTATAGATTTGACCTTAAGGGAGACTAAAATATATAAAATTTGTCTTTAATGTTCCCTCCCCCCCCAGCCTTCCTTTTCTCTGCTTTAAAAAAATTTCCTGGATGGTAATCACCTCCAATCCAGAATCTCAATTTATCTTATTTATTAATAAGCCCTGATGTCTCCTCTATATCCCTATCAGAGCCTGTTTTCAGGAAGGAGTGTGACAAACTCATTCCTACCAAGGTATAAATGACTAATAAGAGTTTAATGGAGGGCATCTTTACAAGAAGGAAGATTTTTCATTTTCATAAAATTTGGGCAGGTCAATTTTCAAACCCAACCTCCTTAATTTAGAGATGAGGGAATTGATGCCTAAGAGGTTAAATCTAAGATCACATAAGGAATAAGTAGATAAGTAATAAACTCAGAACTTGAACCCAGGCCCTTTTGACTGCAGATCACATGTTCTATGCTGGAAGAAACCCAAAATCAAATAAATGAATCTCTAGTTGTAAAATTATAGGCATTAATAAGCTATAGTTGGAATAAGGGTTGGTGTATGTGTCAGAGGAAACTTCCTTTTGTGTCAGAAAACATAGCCCATAGTTCTCTACTATATATACAGCTAGCCCTGTCTAAGAAGTATATGTAGGTGCTAGCTAGAGGCTACTATGACTTTTTAGTCCTATATACAGATGCCTTATGGCTTCTGTCCATTTGTGGAAGGTTCCATTATTCTTTCCTCCCCCTTCAGTATCTCAAAGCATGATACTCCAACATCACTTATAGTAGGTGTGGTTACTTCTTTCTTTGAGACTGAGGAAAACACTAGTATACCAAGAAGGGAAGGTGGTGGGGTGGGCCCTTAGGGATCTCAATGGAAACTAGGAGCCTAGGACTCTTGCTACTTGACCTGTTTTTCTACAGAGCCATGGTGTGGCTGGCTGGCTACAATGCCACGACCCAGGAGATTGCAAGGCCCTCTGAAGTTCTGGCAGGGGTCAAGGCATACATTGGCTTCATCCAGTCACTGACCCAGTTCCTGGGTGCGGATGCTTCTCGGGTTATCCGGAATGCCCTTCTGCAGCAGACACAACCACTGGACTCTTCTGGGGAGCAGACCATCACCACCCTCTATACCAACTGGTGAGATCTCCTTCTGCCCTTCTCTGCCCCTCCATTCTTCCTCTTCCTCTTCAAATTAATGTTCTTTTCACTTTCTCTCCATTCTGGAAACCCTTTTCTAACTTAGGGCCCTAGATTTAGAGCTAAGGTCAACCACTTCCATCTGCATATGAGGAAAAAGGAATTAAACCCAGAGGGGCTGAGTGAGTTGTTTAAGGTCACACAGCTAGTGAAAGAACAAGGATTTGAATCCATATTTTCTGACTTCAAATCCAAATCTCTTTCCATTGTGCCCATTCTAATTCCATCCTCTTCCTTTGTGGTTACCAACCCCTTTCCTCCAACCAAGTGTCCCTTATTTCTCAGGCCTGACAATGAGTTCCTTGAAAGTTATTCCCACTCCATGGATAGAGATTTCTTAAGAGATAAGAAGAGGTCTTTCCTCTGGGGTTTTAACTTCTGATCCCATGCCCCAGAGCTTTGGAAGGCATTGCATAGATGAGGCCACTGGGTGGCGTTCTTGATCCAGCATCAGCTGGAGACAGACACCTTTCAGGAGCCCCCCATAGTGGGCTGGTTGTGGGTGTTTAGGGGCACATGGGCACAGAGGCTGGGGTGAATGTCCCAGATGTGACCTGGCCATAACTAGATCCCTCTCCATTTAATCAGAAGAAAAGGGGAGAAATGTTATAGGGTCTAGAAATATAAGGAACATGAGACATCCTGTAGCCAAACTTTATGATGATGGCACTGAGGCCTAGAGAGGTGAAGAGACATGAAGTGACAGAGTCAGGATTGGCACCCAGGTCTTGTGATTCCACATCCAGGGCTCTTTCCAGGTTGTCTTCTGTAGGAAAGAGGAGATTTGGAGATAGGATGTTAGGGTTCCTAGGGCTTTTCTCTAGCCCCAGATACTACGTTTGTAAAGGTTGGCATTCTGGGCTCCTTGGCAGCTAGGTGGTGGCAGCAGATAGAACACTGGTCCTGGACTCAGGAAGACTTTAATTCAAATCCAACCCCGGACACTTAATATCTGTGTGAACCTGGGCAAATCAACCTTGGTTTCTTCAACTGTAAAACAAGGACAATAGTAGCACCTATCTCCCAGGGTTGTGGAGAGGATCACATGCTATGTTATAGTGGTTATAATATAATTAGATTATAGATAACACAATAGTAGGTACCTAATAAATGCTTGTTCCCTTATTTCCTGCTTGTTCCCTTATTTCCTTGATCCTAAAGTTAATATTCTAATTCAGCCCAAGAAAGGAGTCCCTCCTACTCAGTTATCTCATCTCAGATGAATCCACCAAGCCTGACTGAACAAGTCCTGAGTTTTGGGAGGCGGAGGGGCGTCACAAGGATGGAAAGCTAAGGGAAGCTAGGAAAGCCCCTTGCATTTTGACATAAAATGATTGTCATGCAAGTGAGAGGCAAAGTGGCTTGCAAATTAGAGACAATTATTTTTTGAGTTGGCAGCCTGAGTTGTTAATTAGAATGTTGTACTGTCTGCTCTGGTTTAGTGGAACCCTGACCCCTTCCTGCCCGTCCCCCCAGCCTCCAGCTGAGTGTTTTTCCCCCAGTGGCAGAGTGTTCAGGCAGGGCTTCCCCATGCTCCCCTCCTCACTTTCTTGACTGTACCTATAGGTACCTGGAGAGCCTCCTGAGACAAGCCAGCAGTGGGACCATCGTTCTTTCCCCAGCCATGCAGGCCTTCATCAGTGTCCCCAGGGAGGGGGAGCAGAGCTTCAGTGCTGAAGAATTCTCTGATGTTTCTGGTGAGTCTGAATACCTGGGGGAGGCCAGGGCCTGCTTGAGGAGTTGGGCCCAGCCTGCCAGATTCTCATCCCAGACTGTGGCTCATACACAGATTTAGAGTTGGAAGGGAACTTCGAGGTCAGTTAGTCCAACCCCCTGGCTTTCAAAGATGAGGCCCAGAGAATGAACAGACTTACTCATGGGTACTGAGTCCTGGGAGTCTGACCCATGTCCTCTGATTCAGTACTGGAGCTGCTCCTGCCCCTGTACCAGGATGTTCTTCTTTCCTCCGTGGGCCTCCTTCTAGACACCTCCTTCTTCCCATTCTAGGTGCTCTCTGGTCCTCATGCTGTACATTTTCTCTGTCCTGGGATCCATTTTAGAACAACTCTACCTCCCTCACCCATACCCTCAATTTCCAGCCTCAGAAAGATGAGGGAGACTGTGGAGAGGAGCTCCAGAAGGAGCGCAGCCCAGAGATGGCCGGCCTAGGGGATAAGATGCAAGAAGGCAAAGGGAGCCCAGTATTCAAGTCTCTAGATAATTTTATTCTGCAAGACAAATTTCTCTCTCTCTCTCTCTCTCTCTCTCTCTCTCTCTCTCTCTCTCTCTTCATTCATTTATTTTTTTGGAGGGGGGAAGATAGGGCAATGGCTAGTTTTTGTGTTAAGTGTCTGAGGTACGATTTGAACTCAGATCTTCCTGACTCCAGGGCCCGTGTGCCACCTAGCTGTCCCGACAAATTACTTTATTAAATGGAGACCAGAACATGAGGAAATGGGCTGAAATCAAGCAGAAGGTATTAAAGTTTTGGAGCTCAGGGAGGACTTTCTCCTGTTATTAGTGATTGAGCATCAGTTAATGGCTATAATTAATGAATAAGAGCTTGCCTCAGAGGCAGGAAAGCCCAGGTTCAAGTGTTGTCTCTACCTCTTGCAGTCCAAGGCAGCTCTCCAAGATGATGAGTTGTGGACAATGTGCTGACCTGCCCAGATAGGGGAAGTTCCTCATCCCAAGCTTCCCACAGTGATGACAGTTTGAAGAAAATTATTAATAGCTTATGTTTATATTACGCTTTCAGATATACAAGGTGCTTTCTGCACAATAAGCCTTGTATGTAGGTCTTTTTAAGTGTTAGAACCCCCAATTTGTAGATGGGAAAATGAGAGTGGGAGTTGGTGATGGGGCCCTTGGTCACATAGCTAATGGCAGAGTTGGGATGTGGATTTGGGTCATCTTCTGCTTCCAAATCTGATGCTTATTCTAGCAAGTTTTGTTAAACCATGAGAGTGGGGTCTGGGGGGAGGAGGGGGTGGTGCTTGTGGCACATTCTTCCCTAGGGAGATTTTTAAAGCCTTAACCAGGTAGGCTCTTGTTTGTGTGTTTGGGGAGGGAGAGAGAAGGAAAAGGAGGCAGAGGGGAGGAGGGTAAAGGGAGAAGGAGAGGGGGGAGGAGAGAAAGAGAGAAGTGGGGGAGGCAGACAGAGAGAGAGAAAAAAGGAAGGGGGAGGGAGGGAAGAATGAGTTCAGATGCCATTCTCCCTTCTGGAACTTCTGAAGCCATCACAATAGCTAAAAGAACAGGTGCCAGTTGATAAGCCATGAAACTCCCTTGTTTCTCTGCCTGAAATGACATGCAAACAATCTTTCTTGCTTTCTTTCTTAGTTTTAATCCTAAGCAACCCCGTTTGGAAGTAGGGGCAGGTGTGGGATGATAGTGTGACCTTTCCCCTTCCCTGCCTCCACGTGTGTTCTCTTTCCCCTCTTCCTGGGGTGGAGGGAGTCTTGAAAAAGTCTGGAACTCTACCTTATCAGTGTGATTTCTCCATCACTCTCCTACTTGGCAGGGGCTTGCTTCTCTCCAGCCACACTCACAAGCCTTGGATAGCATCGATTATCAACTTCAGGCTTCACTGAAAAGAATGAGGACGCAATGCAATCACCTCTCCTCACTGCCCTTCCTTATTCCCATCCTAGGATCCCCAAGGTTGCCATGGTGAGGGAGTAATGTTTCCTGAAGAGAGAGGGAGCTGTACCAGGGTTACTCTGCCTTGAGAATAACCCAACCTGGACATTCAACATTCATTCTGTAGACATATATTAGGCATCTCCTAAGAACAAGGCACTGTTCTAGGTACCAAGGGTGACAGAGCAGAAACTCTGATGTCAAGGAGATTACTTTCTACTGAGGGACACAAGACACAAATCAGTATAACATGAAATAGGAATTGTGGTGGAACTTTAAAAGAGGGACTATCCACTGGGAGGATCAAGAAAGGCTTTGTGGAGGAATAGTAATTGAACTGATTATTGAAGGAGGAGTAGGATTTCAAAAGATACACACGGTTCAGGATGGGAATGATGAGGGGGAAAGGGGCACTCAGGTGAGAAGTGTAGTTGTGCTCAGGGGACTTGGTAGTACCAGGACTCAGGTAGTCTTGCTTATATAAGGGGATTAATGTGAAATGAGTGTAGAATGATAGCTTGGAGTGAGACTGAAGAAGACCTTGGATGCTAGACTGAGGAGTCTGGACTTCATGTAGCAGGAAATGAAGAAGCATTTAAAAGTTTTGAACATTGGGGTGATATAATTAGAGCTATGCTTTAGGAAGGTTACCCTGGCAAACTTCATTATACTGGGGGAAGATTGGAGGTTTTTATAGCAATCCAGGCAAAATGTAATAAGCCTCTGAACTCCAAAGGTAGCAATAGTTATGACTAAGAAGTGTTTTATGTGAGTGATATCAGTGAGGCAGAACTTGATGACTAGTTGTGAGGAATGAGGGAGAAGGAAGGGTCAAAGGTGTCTCTTGGGTTTTGATCCTAGGTGACTTGACAAATAGAGCACCATTAATAGAAATGGGGTAGCCAGGAGAATGGGAAAGATGTTGGTTCTAGCAGGTCATTCAGGTTCAGGTGCCAGATAGAGACTTGGGAATCATTTGATCATTGAAGTCATGGAAATAGCAAAGGAAGAAAGAGAGAGAGAGAGAGACAGACAGACAGACAGACAGACAGACAGATAGACATATAGGCGGAGGGCGGGGGGGGGGTGGCTCGAGGATCAGAACAGAGCCTATGGAACACCCATGAGGAAGGAAGGAGAAGAGAAGCAAAGAACTGGAGGAAGGAGGAATGTGATCAGAGGTAGAAGGAGAATAAGAGAGTGTCACAGAAGCTATGAGTAGAAAGAATGTCAAGTAGGAAGGAGTATTCATCAGCATCAGATGCAGCAGAGGCAACCCAAATGAGAACCAAAGTTGATAACAAGAAATTGAATGAATGAGTTGGGGATAAGGGAAGTAGAAATATCTAAGAATTGTCAGGAAAAAAGGAGGGGAAATAGGTCTTCCTTCCTTCCTTCCTTCCTTCCTTCCTTCCTTCCTTCCTTCCTTCCTTCCTTCCTTCCTTCCTTCCTTCCTTTCTTCCTTCCTTCCTTCCTTCTTTCCTTCCTCCCTTCCTCCTTCCCTCCTTTTCTCCCTCCCTTCCTTCCTCCCTTTCTCCCTCCCTTCCTCCTTCCTCTGTTCTTCCCTCCCTCCCTTGCTTCTTCCCTCCCCCCTCCTTTTCTCCCTCCCTCTCTGCTACATTTTGGGGATAAAAAACCAGGTTATATAATCATAGCTGGAAGGGACTTAGGTATCATTGAGTTTAGCTGTCTCATTTTGAGAAAACTGAGGCCAAGAGAAATTAATTGACTTGCCCTGCGTCACACAAGTAAGCAGCAGAACTAAGATTTAAATTCAAGCCTTCTGGTTCCAGAGTCAGAATTCTTTTCCACTTTCCCATGATAACTTCCATTCAAATATGGATTTACTAAGGGTTCCAAGCTTTCTTTCATATAGGTCCTTATAAAAGGTCTTAGAGTCAGGGAATTTGTTCTGTGAAGTTTGGATTCAGTCAAAGGGCTGCACTTAAGGACCTAGAGAATCACATGTGGCCTTCAGGCCACAGGTTCCCCACCCGTGACTTAGACATTGCTCTATACCCCATAGCCATGGCAGCTACAGACCTTCCTCTTCCGTGCAGGCAAATGTTCCTTATTACTGTTTGTAACTGAGTATTTCCCAGGCAGGTTCTGATTACATTAGTTTTTTTTTTGGCAGTAGCAGTGTGGGATGGGTAGTGGGTGGTTAGAAGACAGGGGTTGATTGGAGCAGGTATAAAAGGGGAGATCCAGGACTGATGAAGAATCTGGGGGGTTGGGAATGAGTGTTTGCTTGTGTATGGGGAAAAGAAAAGAGTAGGTAGTGGAACGTTTTTTAAAGGGAAGGAAGCCCTGTCTGTGGGTTATAGGAGGGTTGAAGGGGAGTCGAGGGAGAGACATGCAAAGTGATCTCTCCCAAAAGCTAGAACCAAAATATGGAAAGAGTTGGGGGTATTTGGCACAAAAAGCATCCTGGCGTATTATAGTAGCTTACAATTTATATAGCACTTTACAGTTAACCAGAAATAAAGTTCTTTGCACCAACCCTTTGAAGTAGCTATCATTATAACATATATGATATCTTATAAAGTATAAAATTTATATATCATATATTTTATATCATCTTAGCATCTTGACATATTAATGTTATAATATGCATATATATTATGTACCAGGCACTGTGCTGAGGGTTTTTATAATTGTTATTTCATTTGATTTTCACAATAACCCTGGGAGGTAGGTGCTGTTATTGTTATCATTATTTTATAGATGAGGAAGCTAAGGTAGACAGAGGTTAAGTGACTTGACCAAAGGTCCAGAGTTTGCAGAGCTTCTGCTGCCTGATCCCAGGTCTTTTTAATTCCAAGTCCTCTGGGCTCTTTTTACTTTATCATATTCCCAGGAGCCTGGAGACTTGTCACAGGACCTTAAGCAAGTCCCTTCACCTCTAGGCCACCATGTTTTCATACATAAAAAACAAACAAGGGAATTAAAAAGTATGTCGATAATTTCTCAGTCCAAAGGCAGCCTGCATTTAGTGGAAGATGGAAGACCTGGGGCCAAGTGCTGCCTCTGTTACATACTGGATATGTGACCCTGGACAAGTCACTTAAACTCTCTGTTTCCCCATCTGTGTTTTTACCAAATAAAAGCAATTCTGTAAGTTGAAGAGCCGGTGCTGATCTGTACTGGTACAGGGAGGTTTATCCACCAATGAAATGATAGGTCCAGTCTTAAAAGAAAAAAAAAAATATAATTCCCTTATTGTTGGAAGCCCCCATCCAGTGAGAGACTTTCTCTACTAATTCACATCAGCACCTTCTTTAGAACTTAGACTGTTATCCCACTTCAAAAGAATTGCCTTTATTTGGCAAAACAAAACAAAAAACACTTCTTGATAGAAGAACTGAGATAGAAAAAACTTGATAGAGTTGAGGATGACCAGGACCTTGAATTAATTTGTCTTGAAGGGCTCATATAAAAAAAGGATGAGTTATTTCAGGACCAAAAAGGGATTCTGACCACGTAGAAGTAGAAAGGAGTGGGCTTATATGGAACTGACCTGGAAAGAATCAGGCTGGGGCAGCCAGCAGAAGGAGAGAGGGAAGAGGAGTGAGCTGTGATAGAAAAGAGAAATGCCAAGGAGTGCCAATGGCCTTAGAGGTCTCTTGTAGCAGGTACCTTGGGCTGATGCCACCAGTTTTTCCCATCTACTCAAAGACTAAGGGGAGTTTCAATAAAAGATCTGTTCCATGCCTTTCTGCTCACAGATCCTGTAACAGAATCTGCCACTTTGTTACCCAAACATTTCAACTTCCTGAATCTTGCCTCAACCACAAAGAGACCAGGGGTTAACTAGAGAGATAGAAATGGTGGGGAAATTAGGTAGGGAATCAAACCTCTGCCTACATGTTAGGGATTTTCCTGGCTGGGGGCTTGGAGCAATTGTGAAAGTACCTTTAACTTTTCATCTGACTCTCTCTAAAGCTGAAGAGGAGGATACATGTAGACCTCATGGTCCATTATATCACCCCTAGGCTTAAAGCAAGCTAATTATTGTAACAGGCTGTTAAAAAGAGACTTAAGAAAGTACCTTGCTCAGGGTTACAAAGTTAATATGTATCAGGAGAACTTGCATCAGATCTTCCTCTAGCTTCCTATCCACTATCCAGAATCTATTGATATCTGTACATATTAACATATGTAAAATGCTCCATAGACTTTAAAGTGATATATAAAATCAGCTATGATCATTTTTCAATTATTCTACATTGCCTTTCAAATATAAGTATATACAAAATGTGATTGTCTGTAAAGTCACCCCTTGAGGGAAGGAGGGGGATATCTCCAGTGCTTAGCACAGAGGCAGGCACATAGTAGGTGCTTCATAAGTGTTTTTAGATTGTTTTATATACTTTAAAGCAAATTTACCAGATTAGGGTCTAACAACAGGTCCCAAGTGCTACCTGCACCAGATTGTAATGTAACTGAGACGTATTTAACAAAATAAAAATACAAATACAGCAGAGCATAGATCATTTTACTATGTTGTTTTCTAAGTTGATATGTTGCCAGCCAGGATTCTTATGTACAGTTTAGTAAATTGTTTCTGTTTGAGTTTGACCCCACTGTTTGGAAGCCATCCAAAGATTCTTAAAGGCCATTCCTCTAGGAGGAATGCTCTATCCTGTCTTTAAAACCCAGCTATTTCTTGGTTGGGGCTGGAAAAACTTACGGGTGAATTATGCCTTACCCCAAACTCCAGAGTCATCCCCATACCTTGATCTACATGTCTGGGATGACAAAGTCCTTTGGGCACAGGGCGGATTTCCCCTGTAGGCTTTGGGACCAGAACCTCATTGCCCTGCCTGCCCCTCCCTCCCCCAAGATGTCCTAATTTTGACTTCTCTCTGCCCAGAGATGCGGGCTTTGGCTGAGCTCCTGGGACCCTATGGCATGAAATTTCTGAGTGAGAACCTGATGTGGCATGTGACTTCCCAGATTGTGGAACTGAAGGTATTGTTGGTGGCTGGGTGGCTGGGGGTATCTCCAGGAAGGTGGCAATTCAGCTGTCTGGGAGGAGAAATAATTGGAGGGTTCCTGGCTCGGTAGGAGAGCATGGAAGGTAAGCTCCTCCTTAAAGCCTCTTCAGGTTCTTGACTCAAGGGTGTCTTGCTCCTGGGGTTATAGAAGCTGGTGGTAGAAAACATGGATGTACTGGTACAGATTAGATCCAACTTCAGCAAGCCAGAGCTCATGGCCTCTCTTCTGCCCCAACTGACAGGTAAGTTTCCTCCCCTTTTTTTAAGTGGTCTGGCATCTTCTGCTTTTCTCCTTGCTCATCTCCAGAGCCCTGAGGTCAGTTAGGAAAACTTTAGGTGGGGCTATGCTACAAGGCAGTAGGGTAACTGTCCACTTCTTTAGTGATGTGAAGGGTGGCTCCCTGAGGGAGATGGGGTTGGGGCTGGAAAGCATAGAATGATTCCTACACCCCGAAAGGCAGAACTCTTTCTCCTAATTCTCCTTGCCTTCCTTCCTAGGAGCTGAGAATGTGCTGAAAAGAATGACCATAATTGGGGTCATTCTCAGCTTTAGGGCCATGGCCCAAGAGGGTCTCCGAGAGGTGAGCTTGGTGGGGAGGGGCCAGAGGTGAGAGGTAAAGGTGGAGAGAGATCAACTAGCAAATCAAAGAATTCGGAGGGAAGGAACCAGGGCCTTGAGGGGAAGCCCCTAGGAAGAGGGGAGATCAGTAGAGGTGGAGACATTTTCTCCTATTTTGACTTTACTCCAGTGTTTCAAGAATCTATGATTTCACCCCAGAGGGTAGATCTAACCCTCTCTGAGGCATCAGAAGCTGTTTCATGAGTTGATGTAGCCAAAAATTTGCCCTCTGGTGGCCAGCCTTTGGGAGGGTGAACCTCTGAACTTAGTTGGTCTGGTTCTTAGAAGACTATTGTTGAACCCATAGTCTGCATCAGAGAAGGGTGGAGGTGGAGGCCTCTGCATTAAATGAATAATATTGTTATCATTATTATAATAATTTATTTTTGTATAGCAACATCAAGGAAAACTAGTATCTTTTTTTTTTTCAGTACCCTGTGTGTATAAGAGGACCGCCCCTGCCCCTGGGGTTAATAGATTGACCAAGCTGTTCTAGCAGCCCTACATGGTGGGGTTTTACCAAGTCTTGATCCAACACCTCCCTTTCCCTTCTGTAGTCACTGGCCAGCCCATTAGAACCTCAGTGATCTTTTCTTTCTCTAACTCCAGGTTTTCTCTTCCCACTGCCCATTCCTCATGGGCCCTATTGAGTGCCTGAAGGATTTTATTACCCCAGATACAGATATAAAGGTATGGGGGTGATTCTGGGACTGTGTGTGAATTTTTCCAGGCTGCTAACCAGGAAATTTCTGGGTTCAGAGGAGAAGGGTGCTTTGAATGATGCTTTAAGGAGAGAGTTAAGGGCTGTGGGGACATTGTGGGAAGCTATCTTTTGGTGTTCCATCTGAAATGAGCAGAATGCAAATAAGATGTCGAACACAGTACACAGTATGACTTTTGAATCAAGGGCTCAGGCACTTGTTCAATGAGACAGAATTGCTCTTTCTATTTCTGTGCATCCCTCCAGCCCTTAGAGGTTCCCTTATTCCCTGGCTCCTCCCCAGTCTTTTCTAAGACTTAAAAACTTCCATTCTCAGCTTCTGACTCTCTCTCATGTAGTACCAGCAGGGAGAAAACGTCATGTAGTCAACCTGTCTAAGGAACAGTTTGTAATGAAATAGCCAACTCTCAAACCATGGTGAGACCCTCTTCACCCCTTCACCCCACCCTCCATGCAGTTAACTTCCCCCCAGTGATTCCTCAATGCTAAGAATCTCTCTCTCTTTCACTGCTATAGATAGGAAGTAGTTTAGGCAACTATTTATACTCTAAACCCCACTCACCAACCCTATTCTTACTTTGTTTCTTCCATAACTTTTGTGTCCTGTTGGTTATCAGGCTTCAACTGGGGTCCTCTGCTAAGTACCTTGAGGCAGTTGGGGTAGGTTAGTGTGCCTGGGGTAGGGAGCAAAGGGAGTAGGTCTTCTGGAAGCAAGGACCATCCATAGTGGGGCAACAGAACATCCCGCCCTCCACAAGAGGCAGTTGACTCAACAGGGAGTAGTCTGTGATTTCTTGGCTCTCAGTCATGATAATCCTAAAGTATTTTGAGAACTATAGTATGGTGGTAAAGGGAAAGGAGATGGTAAACTTTATTGGGCTTCCCCCAAATAAGTCAAGAAGCAATGGGCTTATGTAGCAGCAGGAAGAATTGAGGCTAGATGTTGGGAGAATTTTCTGACTGGGAGTGTTGAAGCAAGAATGGACATTTTATTTCCTTGGGTTTCAGTTTTCTTCTTTCCAAGAAAATGAGGGTGTTGGATTAGACTAGGTCAGCAACCAGAGGACGCACAATCAGAACTTCTTTACTTTCAATTAGGTTGTCTCAGGCCTAGAGATCTTATTCTTCCTGGGGTACTTCACTTGGATCTCCTCTCCTTCATCATTGGCCCCATTAAGCATCCCTGCTGCCATGTTTCTTCCCCCCTTCTATTCACTTTATTCCTGTTCTAAACTTCATCCCCTCAAGAAATGCATTTACTATCTTATAATAAGGTAGCAATCAGCTGATCTGATGAACTCATTTTACAATGTACTAATGGGAGAGGGCTATAGGAGCTCTTCAAGGACCCCACCAGTTTCTGGCCCACAGATGTGACTTGTAGCAAGGGTCTTCCAGAGACAGTCAATAATTATTATCTGTTACTTTTTCTGTGTTGTATTACTTTGTAGTTTTAAAATTATGTTTTATGTATATATGTGTATACACACATGCACACAGAGCAGCTAGATGGCTCAGTCAGTGGATAGAATGCTGGGCCTGTAGTCAGGAAAACCTGAGCTCAAATCAGGCCTGGAACACTTCCTAGCTGTCTGACCCTGGACAAGTCACTTAGCCTCTGTTTGCTTTAATCCACTAGAAAAGGAAATGGCAAACCACTCTAGTATCTTTACCAAGAAAACCTGACAGACAGTATGTTCCACAAGATCCCAAAGAGTCGGACACAATTGAACTGAACAACATGCACATATGTATATACATGTGGTTATACAGATATACATGTGTATTATATAGTTATATATGTATATGATGTGTATTATATAGTTATATATGCATACATCTACACAATTCACACGTATATGTATACATATATGTATATATACATATGTTTATATATATCTATAAGAGATGAAATTGGTGTAAAATCTCTGATATTAATTGAAAAAAAATTTCAAAGAGGAGAAAAATGTGAAGAATTTAAACTCAGATGGTCTTCTTTGCCCCCTCCCCTTCAAGATTACTAGCCCCTTAACTAGATAGGTTTCCCTCTCTAAAAATCTAATTTGGGGTATGGAATGTTCTCTTAAAGGTATTTGAGAAAAAGAAAGTTGTTTTCTGTTTAGGAGAATATAGGCTATTTGGAAGTGGGGAGATAGATGAGAAGACCTCCCCAAGGCCCTTTCATCCCAGTTGCTGTCTGATTTTGTAGTGAAGGGCAGCTTCATATCAAGGGAGCCTTTGTTTTTTGGCAGCTGCTGATGGCCAGGTTGGGCTGCACTGGCCTGTCAGGAATTTGACAAGCTGATATCTCCCAGGCAGCTCAGAGCTCTGGGCAAGGCTTTCCATGAAAATTAGTGGATGGAGCTTGGAGAAGAGAGGGATGCCTCTATGAGAGGCTCTGGCTACTACCTTTGGAAGGCTGGGATGACTCAGAGGCCTATTCATTTGGGGACATGGGAATATGATTTCTCTAGAAAAACAGGCAGGAAATCTCTATCTAGCCCTAGATAGAGATACTGGGGACAGAAGGGCTCTGGAGTCAATTTATTCACTATTCTTCCCCATGGCTCTTCTTCTGCCCTCTGGAGACAGAGGAAGATTTGGGTTAAATATTAAACCTGTCCAACAGAAAACTGGACTGCATTGAAAAGTAATGAGCTGCCCATCTTTGGAAGTATTCACGTAAAGGCTGCATGACTATCTGTCAGAGAAATAGAAGGGATGAATGTATTGAATGAGAGATTAGAGTAGATGATGTAAGATCATAGAGTTGAAATTCTTTGAATGAGGAGATTGAGGCACAGAGAAGTTAATAATTTGCTGAAGATCACACAGGTAGGAGTGGCAGTCTGGATTTGAACTCGGGTCTCTTGACTCCAAACATTCCACTGTCCCATCCTACCTTTACAGCCTTTAAGATTGCTTCTGTTTTTAAAACCCAATGATTCTGTATTAAGTGTATACTATGAGCCTGTAGCATTTCTATCCCATTCTCATGATCTGAAATTCTATTGAATTTTGGGGTAACTGCAGCTCATCACTATTCTAGGAATTGTAGGCAAAACAAAGAAGTATATGATCTAGTTGGGAAAGGGAGGAAAGAGAAAGGAATAAATACTTAGTAAGTGCCCACTAAGAGCTTTTTTTTGCTCTATCTTTACATATCTCATTTAATCCTCAAAACAATCTTGGGAGGAAGGTACTATTATTATCCTTATTTTCCATTTGAGGACACTGAGGCTGACTGAGGTTAAGTGATTCATCCAAGGTCACACAGCTAGTAAGTATCTGAGGCTGAATTTGAACTCAGGTTTTTCTGACTCCAAGCCCAGGGTTTTGTGCACTATCCACCTAGCTGCCTCAAAGGCAGAGACAAAAACAAGACTCCCACCCAACAAAGCAAGATAAAGTAGCTAATAAGTTCCATATGAATAGTAGAGAGAGTAAACATTATGGGAATTCAGAGGTGAGAAAGATGGCTGGGAAGGGGTGGTTAAGGATGGTTTTACCTAAGAGGGAAGAGAGAGGATCTGTGCTGAACTTTGGGAAGGATGGGAAGAAACCAGATGGAGACCAGTGGAAAGCATTCATTCTGGGTAGGGATTCTGCACAAAGGGGCAGGGGTGGCAAGGTCCAGGTGTCCTGGGGGCCAGACAGTAAAACGATAACCATTTTGACTAGAGAGAAGTCACAGTAAGAGATGTAGAAGGTCTTAAATGCTGAGTTAAGGTCTTTGCCTTGATTCCTTTGGTGTTGGGCAGTCATGATGAGAAGATGCCCTTCTCTACACAGCTCGGGATGGGGCATGAGGAACCAGAGGTTCTAGAAGATGAATCCCAGAAGTGTTTGCTCAGCACATCCCATCTTCTCCCCCGGCACCCCTCCCAGCACATTCATCTCATTCATTTCTGCTAGGTGACTATGAGTGTCTTTGAGCTGGCCTCTGCTGCGGGTGTGTGCTGTGACATCGACCCAACTTTGGTGGCTGCCATTGCCAACCTGAAAGCAGGTAAAAATGTGGTGTGTACCTTGGTGAGGTTGGAGGAGAAAAATATGATGACACTGAACCTTCTTTGCCTGGATAAGGGCAGATCCCACCCTCAGCCAAGGGGGATACCCATAACCTCTTTAATTCCTAGGCCAGTCATTCCATTATGTTCCGCTGTATGGCATACATTTTGTAACCCTACAAGGAGGTTACAGTCTAGCTGAGGGAGCCAGATTGGTACCTGCCCACAAGGTTACAATCTGGTCAAGGAGGCAAGATTAGTACATAAAACAGAACTAGAGAATAACACAATTTGTACATAATGAAGTGCTAAATTGTTTTGCACAGACTCCTAGCATTCTTGTACATTTTTTTCCATTGTGAGCCTGGGCCTGCTAATGCCCACTTACTCAGACACATTCACTTAAGTAACCACTCTCCCACCCACCCACCCACAGACTGAACTGTATTGCTATTACTCTACTTTATTTCTTACATTTCTTCATGCATTTTCTAAATTTAACACAATCTGTGAAAACACACATGCAGAATGGACCTGAACCTGATAACCTCAGTTGTGTTCCCAGGCCCACCCACATTCCCCAGTATTAGCCAGCCCTTCCCTCTCTCTCCCACTGCTCACACCCAATTTTCCATCAGTAACCCTATCCCTCAACTTAGACCTTCCCTATAACACTATGTAGAACGTAGTACCAGTATATCTCCATTTACAGATGAAGAAACCTCTTGGAATTTAAATGACTTAGCCAAGGTCACACAAGCAGTTGAGTAGTGGAGTGAACATCTGAATCTTTATCTCTCGATTCCAGAACTAGTGTTCTGTCCACTAGATCACAGTGATTTCTTTTCCTCCCTCCCCTGATGTTTCTCTTAGACACCTCATCTCCTGAGGAGGAGTACAAAGTAGCCTGCTTGCTCCTGATCTTCCTTGCAGTTTCAATCCCTCTCCTTGCCACAGACCCCTCTTCTTTCTACAGCATAGAGAAGGATGGTAAGAGAGGAAAGGGTTGGGAAGAATTGGAAAGGCTGGCCAAGGAGATGACTTGGGGAGGAGGCTCTGTTCTAACCTAACAAGAGAAGCTTGTGAAATTCAGGGCATATTAAAAACTCAGAAAACTTAACCCTTCTCCCATCCCTACCTGGTCCAGGCTGGGCTGAGCATTTGGGTGAGAGTGGGGAAGGGGAGGATCCAGCCAAGAAAAAGAGAAGAGTCATTGGGTGGGCCCATGTGTGGGTGTTTAACTGTCCCCTGACCCTGTCATTCTTCCCTTCCCAACACCTCAGGCTACAACAATAACATTCACTGCCTGACCAAAGCCATCATCCAGGTGTCTGCTGCCCTGTTTACTATTCACAACAAGAACATCGAGACTCACCTCAAGGAGTTTCTGGTGGTGAGTAGGTCTGAGGAGTGGGGAGGAGGCAGAAGCTTGGCCCCCCAGGCTCCCAGCCCCAGCACTCTTTTTTGTTCAATTCCTCTGGAGTGGGGGGGGGGAGGGGACAGAATACTATCTGGATGTACAATAATAGGATATAGCTCATGTTTTATAGTATTGGTTTTTTTTTTAACAGAATGCAACAATTTAAGTATTATTATCAACCCCATTTATCAGATGAGAAAACTGAGACTCCAAGGGAGAATCTGGATCCAACAACTAGTAAATGTCAGACCCTAAGCCTAATGTTTTCTCTACCTACTTCATACTATTCCTAGAACTGATTTGGTTTAGAATTGTGAACTGTTAAGATTCAGAAGGAACCTTAGAGTCTGATCTTCCCCATAGGAAATCCCCTGTGCAATATTTCTGACAGATCTCATCCAGTTTCTGCTCAAATATGTCCAGTGATGGGCAGCTCACTACCCCCAAGGCAGTCCATTTGATTTTTTAAAAAAGCAACTTTACTTCCTAGAATGTTCCTCCTTAAATGGAGCCAGATTGTGCCCCCTTGTAACTCCCACCTTTCAGGCCTAGTTTTGCCTTTGATATAACACAGAACAGTCTACATGGATTCATAGAATTTGAGCGTTGAAAGAGACCTCCGAAGTCTAGTTCTACATTCTTTCCACTACAGGAATTCTTTTAACAGCAGGTCTTAGAGATGGCTCCTCTTCTGCTTGGATACTTCCCGTGATGTGAGGCTCAGTACTTGGAGAAGCAGCCTGTCTGGGCTGGAGGGTCTGAGGTGCTTTTACATTATCAGGGAGAGTCTTTAACAATCATGCTTGTCTTCTAGGGCTAGGGAATATTTCCTGTACAAGTATGTCAGGGGCTAGGGGCACCAGGGACTAGACCACTCCATTCAATACTCATTCAAAAAACTTATTAATTCCCTACTGCATGCAAACACTTTACTAGGGGATGGAGACAAAAAGATGTAAAATGCCAGAGTCCTTACCTTTAAGGAGCATTCATTCTGCCTAGGATATGTGAAGCAGAAATAATCCATGTGGCAACGCACATCAGTGGGTAGAGAGTTTAGGATTTGGAGTTAGGAAGGCCTGAACCCTCTAGACCAGCCTCAGACACTTAGTAAGTAACATAATCTCTGTCAGCCTCAGTTTCCTCACCTGTAAAATGGGGATAACAATAGCACCTGTCTCAAGGGGTCGTTGGGAGGATCAAATGAGGCAATCTATGTCAAATGCTTTGCAAACCTTATTTATATGCTGTCATTATTAGTTATTATTATAAAGTGCTTTAAAGTTTACAAATCACTTTCCTCGAAACAACCCTAGAACAGAGGCACTGAAAGTATTTTTCCTGTTTGGAAGATAAGGGAACTAAGGCAAACAGAGGTTAAGTGACATCCAGAAATATCTTTCTCTGTATCCTGAGGTGGGGAGGGGGGAGGGAGTGTATTGCCCTGGACTCCTAGGGATTCGAGATAGGTCTCCAGGGTAGGACAGGAGGGTCTTCACCTCAAATCTGATATAAGCCATGATCATTCAGTTTAAATCAATAATCGTTTATTAAGTCACAGGCGAGTACCTTAATCTCCTAGTTTACTCTTATGTGGAATGGAGATAATAATTTTTGTTGTTGCCTACCCTAAGGACCTAGAAGGTCACATATGGCCTTAAGGCCATAGGTTCTCCACCCCTGGGATAGGAGTATGTTAATCACTGTGGAATAAATTCCACAGCCTTGTTGTGAGCAGCGACAAACCTTTAGGATGCTATAGACATGTGAGCTGTTATCATTATTTACATTAATATCTTCCCTGGGGTGCTCATTTCTACTTGTCTTACTTCACCCCCTAAATTAGGCAAATCCAGGTCACTGTAACCCCTAGCTTGAGATTCAGTCCATCTCTGTCTCTCCATTACTGGAGTCTGGATGTTAGCAGGAATAACAACTATTAAGGAGGTGACAGGAGGGAAATAACAAGAGTGAGTGTCTCCTTGTGGATGGCTTGGCAGCAACTGTGTCTAGAGGACTGAACCACAGAAGGTGGGATATCATAGGATTGTTAGCCACTAACTCAGGGGTGGGGAACCTGCTGCCTCGAGGCCATATGTGGCCCTCTGGGTCCTCAAGTGGGACCTTTTGACTGAATCCAAACTTCACAGAACAAATCCTGGCCCTTTGACTGAATCCAGACTTTCGATTTGTGAAGTCTGGATTCAGACACAGGGCCACACTTGAGGACTTGTGGCCACATGTGCTCTCAAGGCCGTAGGTTCCCCACCCCTGCAACTAGCCCAGACAGTACATTCTCATTATCACTGGTTCTTTCCCCAGCCTGTAGCTTCCTTTAGGGGGCACTTACATTGGTAGCTGAAGCTAAATTAGCCAGGAAGACTCAAACTTTTTCAGTGGAGTGTTTATCTCTAGTCTGGGGGGTGTCTAACCTGCCCATCCATCCTGAGTTATCCAGAAGTTCCTGATCCTCCTGGTTTCCCTCCTGGCTTTTCCCTTAATTCCATCTGGGATGCCTGGACCTGTCCTCTCTTATTCTCAATAATACCTTTAATTTACATATGTTATAAAGCAACTGTGATCTCAGTCAGTCCTTACAACAATCTGTGAGGTAGATGATACAAGACGTATCTTTAATCTCTATAACAGAGATGTCGTTTGCCCAAGGTTGCACCAGAATTTGAATTCCTACTTTCTGGCTCTGAGTTTCTTGTTCTTTCTACTGCCTCTGAATGCTCTTCCTCCCCTTCCCCCCAACTTTCTGCCCATCACAGGTGGCCTCTGTCAGTCTTCTCCAGCTGGGACAGGAGATGGACAAACTGAAGTCCAAGAACCGTGAATCTATTTCTTTGCTTATGCGTTTGGTGAGTATTGGCAGGGACGGGCATAGAACCCGTAGTTGTAATGACTTTAGAGATTATCTGGTGCAACTCCTACTTTGTTTTACAAATAGGAAACTTGGAGAGAGAGGTTAGATGACCCATCCAGGTCACAGAGATAGTAAATAACGTGGTTCTCAGCTGAAGGACTTTGGGTCCTTGTTTTAGTCCCCCTCCCCCCCAATTTACTAAAGACCTAGGTATACACTGTTTGTTTTGTTTTTTGGCTAGGCTATTCATAGTACAAAGGGAACTCCACAGACCCATTTATGAACTTAAAGTCCAACATTTAGGCAATGATCAGCTAGAGAAGTTTGATGAAATTTTTCTGCAGGGAAGAATGGGAGGTCCTCCTGGTCTCCTTTCTGGCTGGATACTCTTGTTTCCCTGGATGTCTCGCCCTGCCCTAATCAAGGACATTCTTGCCTTGTTTTTCACTCTTAGCTCTACTGGTAAGATGGGGCAGCTAGGTGGCAAAGTGGATAGAGCCTGGGGCCTGTAGTCAGGAAGACCTGAGGTCAGAATCTCTCCTCAGACACTTATTAGCTGTGTGACCTTGGGCAAGTCACTTAACTCTGTTTTTTGCTTCAGTTTTCTTAGCTGTGAAACAAGCTAGAGAGGGAAATGGCAAACCATTCTAGTCTCTTTGCCAAGAAAACCCCAAATGGGGTCATGAAGGGTGAGACAGGATTGAAAACCACTCAACAACAAAACAACTGGTAGAGGAAACATTTTCATGTTCTCTGCTTTAGTTTCTTTGCTTGTCAAAAGTTTTTAAAGATTAGAACCATCTCCTTCTAACCGTTGTATACTTCTAATTCTAGTGAAAGGGATGTGAGTGAAGCATAGTTACATCTAGCCAGGGGTGAGGTAGTTACCATGATACTCTTCCCATCTCTCCTTCACTCATGAGCTTTTCCAGATAGGGGAGAGGGGAAGCTTTGATTTCCTGGCCACCTCTCATCTAGGTCTTGTTCTTCCCACTGCTCCTCAATGAAGATTTATGCTCATGTATATACTTCACTAATCTGATTCCTGGGAGATCTCTCTGCAACCCAGGTTTCCCAGGAACTCAGAGTCTGGGAAGGCCAGCAACAGTCTTAATGCCAGTGCTCACTGAACTCGTGGTTCAGGCCACTATTCACTCCCCCCTCTCCCCCAGAGTTTGACCTAGGGCCCCAAAGAGGTAAGTGTTTGTTGTTTGATTGATAGTAGGTGGGAGGTCAAGATGAAAGATGAAATTTGGTTGTGTCAGCTGGACCAAACCAGCCTCTAACCTTGTCCTGAGCTGAGCAGAGCTGGCTAGAGATAGGAAAGTCAGGAATCAAGCAGAACTCTAATTTCAAAGTGAGGGAAACGTCTTGTGAGCAAGGAAGGGATCTAGACATATATGCCAGGGCCACTGCTCTAGTGGAGGAACCTGAGGCAGTATGGGGAGATCTCAGTATTTATGCTAATGACTATGCTATGCTGGGAGCTATAGCCCTGACTGAAGAGGTGTAATGGCAAAAATAAGACAGGTTTCAGTAGGGCTTCATGGCCAGAATGTGGGTACTTGTCCTGTGCTTGTCCCAGCTCAGAGAATACTTGATACTGGCTAAAGCAATACAGTAATTATGTGATTTTGCCAGAGGGTAAAATCATCCAGAGGGTGAGCACAAAGGATTGTTGTTATGCCAAGCTCAGGGCACAACTTGCTTGCTGCACCTTAGCTCTGGAAAATAGTGTGTCTCTTAATATCTTGACGGTTGTATTTGGAGTTGGGAAGGGGTCAAGAAATTCTACAGGATTACTCATCCTTTTAGAAATTTGTTTTCTACTTCTATAAGGCCTGGAGATAGCAGAAAGTCCTTCCTTTGTCATTCCCTTTACAAGTACCACTGTGTTCTTCCCATTTGGGGAGGAGAGGACAGTCAGGCTTGTCTGAGCAGAGTTAGGGAGACCAGTCCTGTAATGGGAGAAGAGTTTGAAATTCTGATGGGATATTAAAGGTGGCGGTGGTGAGGTGAGCTTATGCAAATTTTTCAGCTGTAAAGTTGTAAATGACCTGAGAAGCAGGAGGCTGGATTCTTGGTTTTGGGAAACAGCCCAAGTTGCCTTAAACTTTGGACAATTTCCCTCTTCCCCTTAGCTCTTGGTTTCACATGTGGAATCTGAGTAGTTCTTCTGACCATCTCAGATGGAGGGCAGTGGTCTGGAAAGGTGAGGCAGAAGGCTCTCTCCTTGTTCCCACACTCTCTGCCTAGAGATCTTGAGGCTGTCTGCATTTGTGGGGAATAATAATACTTTTTCCTGCTCACATCAAAGTGGATCATAGGTTTTGAGCCCAGATAGTCCAGCTCCCTCATTTTAAGATAAGAAATTGAGGCCAAGAGAAATCAAGGAGCCAAGTCAAGGTCATATAGCTGGCAAGTGGGCAGGACCAGGATTGGGACTCAAGTCATGAGTTAAGAACTTTGTCAACAGTAAACCCCTGTGAGAGGCAGCTAGGTGATACAGTGGATAGAGCACTGGGCCTGGAGTTAGGAGGACCTGAGTTCAAATCTGGCCTCAGACACTTACTAACTGTGTGATCCTGGGCCAGTCACTTAACCCTGATTGCCTCCTCCAAAATTAAGCAAACAAAATACAGTAAACCCCTGTGGAAATTCGATGCTATTGTAATTAACAGAAATAATAAGGCAGGTCAAAGTATAGGAAGTATGAAGCTGGCAGGACCCTTTGGAGATTCTTGATGCCTCCAGGAAGTTCAGTCCCCTCCTTCTACTCCAGGTAGATTGGAAATTTCCTAGGAAGATACTGGCCCGGCTTCCATCCTTGTCTTTAATAACTACCAATCGAGAAATTCTTCATGTAATCAAAACTAAACCCCACTGTTGGTTCAATTTTGCAGCCCATATTTCTCCTCTCTGCCCCTGCCTGTGGGGGATAGGAAGGTATTTGTGTAAGAATCAGGGAATTTTTGGCATTGGAAAGAACTTTAGAGAAACACCACACTCATGCTAGGATAGGATCATGGAATTTTTCTCCCTCTGATGTTTCTTAAATAGGAGAGATGACCCCCTTTTCCCACCACCAGCCCCAACACATAAGGGTCTAGTAGAGCTGTAGAACATGTGGTGGTGCTGGTCCTAGAGGGCAAGATGGTCCCTGACTAATGGAAAGAGGGGGCTCTCTTCTCTCAAAACCCCTCCTAGGTTCACAGTAGCCTAGGTTCAGCTAGGTGATGCAGTGGGTAGAGCCCTGGTCCTGCAGTCAGGAAGACTTGAGTTCAGATCCAGCCTCAGATATTTTTAGCTATATGAACCTAGACCCTAGACTTAACCTCTGCCTCATTTTCCTCAGCTGTAAAATGGGGCTAATAATAGCAACTAGCACCATGCCTGGTCATAGGAGGTACCATGTAAACGCTCATTCCCTTTCTCCCCTCCCTTCTTGGTAAGGGGGAGGCTGATGGGGATCTGCTCCTCTCCTATAACCTAGAGACTGAGTCAAGAGCATCCCTCTACAGCAGAATTTCTAAACCTGGGGTCCACAGACCCCCAAGGGATCCATGGATAGATATCATGGTGTCTGTGAATTGTTTGGGAAAAAAATTATGTTTTTAATTTCACCAACCTCTCACCGAAAGTTAGTGTTTCCTTTATTATTATTTGGAAAAAGGATCTTTGGAAATATTATTTGGAAAAGGGATTTTTAGGCTTTTCTAGCTTGCCAAAAGGGTCCATCACACACACAAAGGTTAAGAAACTCCTGATTTCTTGAGAGAGGAGATGTGTTCAAATCAGCACTGTCAATTCCATCCCCTCCTACCAGGCTAGCTTGAAGAAGCCTTCTTGGGCTTCGTGATCTGTGATGCTACTCAGCTTAGCTATGGGGCCTATCTCAGCATGCCAGATTTTAATTAGACTAATTAATCATGCCTCTTTCTTCCATTCAGTATTCTCATGGCTCCCCAAACTCCACAGCGAAGAAGGAGATAGGGCCCAATAGCAAGGACCTGGGGAGTTTTGAGAATTGGTTCTCTCTCTCTCTCTCTCTCTCCCCCTCTCTCTCTCCCTCCCTCCCTCCTTTCCTCCCTCCCTCCCTCTCTCCCTTCTTCCCTCCCTACCTCTCCCTTTCCCTCTCCCCATCCTTCTCCCCCTCTCTCCCTCCTCCCCTCCCTCCCCCCTCTCTCTCTGTCTTTGTCTCATTCCTCCCTTCCTCTTTTCTCTTTTTGTCTTTCTCTCATTCCCCTCTCCTCTCTCTCTCTCTCTCTCTCTCTCTCTCTCTCTCTCTCTCTCTCTCTCTTTCTGATATCCCCCCTTTCTTCTCTCCTTGTTTTTGTCTCATTTCCCTCTCTACCTCCAGGCACTGCTTTCCCACTTTTGCAAAGTTCTGCATTCCCTGTGAGACCCTCATCCACCCCTCCCACTGGTTGGGCTCCCACTGTTGTTAGAGGCTTTTGGGGCTCATGGACCGAGAACCTGCAATATTGTTAGATTTCTTAGTCCCTTATGCCTCTTGCTTCCACATCTAGCCCAGATGAAGGAGGATAGGGGCTTTCTTAGAGAGAACAGAGAGAGACCACCTTACCTAGTCAGCTCTGAACCTAGAACTAGGGACATAGTTCCTTTTTCTGTTTTTGGATCTGTCGGATAAATACTTAAGCTTCTGCTATGTTCTAGGCACTCTGTTGGGCACTAAGAAAAGAGCCCAAATGGTCCCTGCCCTCATGAAGCTTATAGTCGATTCGGGTAGAAGGTAGGGAAGTAAGGATTCACAGAGATGTATAATGCCTAATAAGATAATAGGGATTGGGCCTATGATTTCGTCGGTAGAGAATGCCCAGATGAGGTAACTTATTTTGCCCATTCAGGGTGGCACGTTCTTTGCAGTCTTAGAGAATTATGTGACTTTCAGTCTGTCTGAGGAAGGACTTAAACTCAGATCTTCTTGTCTCTGAGGCCATCTGGAAGCTTGTGCAAAGTCACCGAATGAAGAGATGAACTGTGGTAAATAGGGAACAGGAAGAAGGCCTGATTATCTAGAAAACAGTGGTGTGACCAACCTGTAAATACAGGTTGAAGACAGGTAGTGAAGGGCTTAAAATGAGACAAAGGAGTTTGAATTTTATCCTAGGAACAGTAGGGAGCTACAGAAGCTTCTAGTGTAGGGGAGTTACTTGGTTAGACCTGTCTGGAAGGAACAAGGTAATAGTAACATTGGTCCTGTTCTGTCTTAGACCACATTGAGGGGTTTTGTGATAAATTCTGTGAACCACACTTTATGAACCTTAATAAAATGGAGCTTGACCGCAATGGTGAAGGGACTAATTTTGTGCCACATGAGAATCAGTTGAGCTAGCTACATGTTACGCATGCAAAGAACACATATGTGGGGCAGAGGGTCCCAGAGCTGTGCCTTCTGGCTTTCAGGCTCCCTTCTCTTCCTTGGTACCTTTCAGGTGGTGGAGGAATCCTCTTTCCTTACCCTGGACATGCTGGAGTCCTGCTTCCCCTACGTTCTGCTCCGAAACGCTTACCGAGAGGTTTCCCGTGCCTTCTATTTAAGCCGTGTGCCTGCCAATGCTCACTGAGGGGACTGTTGGACCTGTCTCCCGCCCATGGTGTAATGGAGACTGGCACCTCGGAGGCCAAACAAGTGTGATTTCCACGCTGGGCCAGACTGCAGAAACAGAAGGAACTGGTGGGAGAGAAAGGAATGGGGAAGAGGGAGGGTCAGTGTGGGCTGATGGGTAAGAATTGCTGCAAATAGGGGTGATCTCAGAGCAAAAGGGGAGGGCAGGAGGAAAACAGGGTCTGGGGTTCTCTTGTTGTGGAATTTATATGTGTGATATGCAGATGAGATGCAAAACCACAGGCAAATGAGCTCTTCTTTCTTCTGGAGAGAGCTTGGGCCTTGACTGGTGTCTGGTGTGTCTGCCCTTCATCCCCACTGTTTATCGCTATTCCAGTATGATGCGTGTCCGACAGAGGTGATCAATCATCATATAAACCATAATGATTTTATAATCCTCCCTCTGGAGCTTCCATTGTCTCCCGCACATTTATTAGGGCAATTATCTCCTCCCTTCCCCTCACAAATCTGTTCAGCAAACAGCCTGCTCCCACAAGACTAGTAACTGGAGACCAGTAGCCTCCCACTGGGGAACCTGCAGATGTGGCCGTCACTCTCCCAACTCCGATGCCTCCTCTCCCTGGTGACCCATTGGATCTTGAGGCTGTGGGATCCCTGCACCGAGTTCCTCCAACTTCCCTGGGCAGCCACAGGGGCCTGGTCCTTTAATTTTCTGTTGAACCCCAGGATCTTAGCTTTAGAGCTGGTGGAAGGAACCTTGGGGGGGTCATCTAGTCCAGTCTCATTTTACAGATGAGGAAAGGGAGAACCATAGACAAGGTCACAGTGGCAGGGCCAAGGGCAAAGAAGGCCCCTCCTCTGCCAACTCAGTTGTCTATAATAGATGGGAAAGTTCTGCTTTTTAAGTGCCCTTAATCTCCTCTTTAAAAAT
This sequence comes from Gymnobelideus leadbeateri, assembly GCA_011680675.1. Classification (NCBI taxonomy): domain Eukaryota; kingdom Metazoa; phylum Chordata; class Mammalia; order Diprotodontia; family Petauridae; genus Gymnobelideus; species Gymnobelideus leadbeateri. The sequence goes on along the minus strand of WOXC01007855.1, from coordinate 440,868 downwards.
CATTGCAGCTCAGAGAGGGGCCATATGGCCCCTAACCACATAGAACCTCAAAGGTACAGAAGGACTGAGACCCCCAGGTCTTCGTGCTGCCCTAGGGCAAAGTTCTCTCCTTTCTGGTTGCCAGACGATTCACCCTCCTCCCTGGGGTGGGGAGGGCCTAGGGCAGGGATTTCCCTTCCTGTGTTTCTATTCTCATTAGTCTGAGCCCAGGCATCCTTCAGGGAGCTAAATTGTTTCAACTTTAGCCTTTTCTGCACTAATTGGAGTTTCAATTGTCAGGGAGCCTGGGGCATTCCAGATAGCACTGGACTTTGTTAGCAAATAAGTGCCTCCATCTGTCATTTCTTTGCAGCTCCTGCTAGGGTCCAGGCCACTGATCCTAGATGTTCTGATCCAGAGTGGCGGGAAGAGAACCATTAACAAGTGGATTAACTGGAGTTCTAAATATATTTCTATGGTGAATAGGGGGATCACTGAGTTTTAGTGAAACCATTTTGGCCTTTGTTAGATAGCTGTACCTTTATCAAATCACTCCTTTATTCATTAAACAAACATTTATTAAGGCCTTACTATAAATAAAAGGGCAGTTAGGTGACACAGTAGATAGAGCGCTGGGCCTGGAGTGAGGAAGATCTGAGTTCAAATCTTTCCTCAGACCTGTTCTGGCTGTGTGACCCTGGGCAAGTCACTTAACCTTGTTTACTAAGGTCCTTTTCTGTAAAAGCAGCTGGAGAAGGAAATGGCAAACCACTCTAGTATCTTTGCTAAGACAATTGCAAATGGGGTCACAAGGAGTTGAATACGACTAAAAATTATTACTGAAAAATTATTAAGCGACAATACCGCATAAATAAACAGAACAGTGATTAGGTGCTTAATGTGCCAAGTACTGGACATCAAGAACCATGCATTCTAATAAGGGAGGACAGCATGGAAAGGGGAGCTGGGAAGGGAAGTGGGCCATGGGACCAAGTGTGATGCATATGGTGGCAAAGCAGAGGTATATCTGGGAATGATTACCTACCCAAGGGTAGAATTTTTGATTTTTTTTTTAAACAAATACTTTATTAACTTCTGTTTTACATCATTCATTTCTGCCAGATTTTGAGTTACAATCATTTTCCCCCCATTATTCCCCTATCCAACCTCCCAGAATAGCAGTCCCACAAGATATCGCTTCCTCCAATCTGCTCTCTCCCATACCTTCTCCCATACCCCCATCGGCTTTTCCATTAGAGGAAGGTGAATCTTTGTGTCCCAATGCCTGCACATCTTATCTCCCTATTACAAGCAAAAGAGTATTAATAATAGTATTTATATATATTTGAAACATTTAATGTTAAGACCTCGAATTTCAGATCCATTTCCTTCCTCCCTTGTCACCCATTCCCTCTGGGGAGATAAGTAATTCAGTATATGTTGTACATGTCTAGCTATGCAAACATTATCATAGTAGATATATTGTACAAGGCTGCTTATAATTCCCTCCCACTCATCCCACCCCCCACCTGGTCCATTCCCTACATGATCCTGTCCCTCTTCTATAGTGGGTACTTCCAACCTCTCCTCACCCCAAGGATGCCCTCCCTTCCATCATCCCTCCTCTCATCCCCCTTCCCCTATCCTGCTGCAGGTTGAGATATCCCATTTAGTATGTATGTCATTTTCTCCCTGAACCAAATTCAATGTGAATGTGGTTTTGCCTTTTTAGCCTTCCTTATTTTCCCCCTCTTTTGCAACCACTTCCCCTTGCTTCTTCTGCATGGGATAGTTTACACTACCCTGTCTCTCCCCATCTCCTCTTGCCACTTTTCTCTCTCACCTCATAATTTCATCCCTTGAATATTCTCCCTTCCCAACAAATTCAACCTATGCCCTCTATCCATATATAACCGTAACCATATACACACACATTCACATATGTATTCATATGACCACACCCCCTTCTTCCATTATTTTCATAGTGAGAAAGATATCATCAGTCACAGATATTGCTTTTCCACATAGGAATGTAAATAGTTCAACTTTGATAAGTTCCTTTTGATTTTTTTCCCCTGATTACCTTCTCAGGCATCTCTTGCTTCTTGTGTCTGGATGTCAAATTTTCTATTCAATTCTGGTTTTTTCCTCAAGAATGCTTGAAAGTCCTCTATTCCACTGAATGACCATATTTTCCCCTGAAACAAAATACTCAGTTTTGCTGGGTAGGCGACCCTTGGGTTCATTCCCAGTTCTTTTGCCCTCTGGAATATCATATTCCATGCCCTTCGATCCCTCAGTGTAGAAGCTGCCAGGTCCTGGGCTATTCTGATTGTGTTTCCACAATATTGAAATTGTTTCTTCCTGGCTGCTTGTAGTATTTTCTCCTTGATCTGGGGATTCTGGAACCTGGCTATAACATTTCTGGGAGTTTTCTTTTTGGGATCTTTTTCAGGAGGTGATCGGTGGATTCTTTCAACCTCTATTTTGCCCTCTGCATCTAAAACATCAGGGCAGTTTTCCTTGAGAATTTCTTGAAGGGTGATTTCTAGGTTCTTTCCTTGATCATGGCTTTCAGGAAGTCCAATAATTTTTAAATTGTCTCTCCTGGATCTATTCTCCAGGTCAGTGGTTTTTCCCATGAGATATTTCACATTGCCTTCTAATCTTTCGTTTGTTTGGATCTGCTTAAACAGCATCTTGATTTCTCATAAAGTCACTAGCTTCCATTTGCTCCAGTCTAACTCTGAAGGAATGAATCTCCTCAGTGAACTTTTGAGATTCTTTTTCCATCTGGCAAATTCGACTTTTTAAGGCATTCTTCTCCTCATTGCCCTTTTGGGCCTCCTTTGCCATTTGAGTTAGTGTATTTTTTAAGGTGTTGTTTTCCTCAGTCAGGCTGTTGACCCTCATTTCATACTTTTCCTGCATCCTTCTCATTTCTCTTTCCAATTTTTCCTCCACTTCTCTTATTTGATTTCTAAAGTCCTTCTTAAGGTCCTCTATGGCCTGCAACCCGCTCATGTTTTCCCCTGGGGCTTTTGGAGCAGGACTTCTGACCTCACAGTCCTTTTCCAGCTCTATGCCCCCAAAATAGGAGTCTAGGGTTGCATTTTTCTGTTTCCTTTGCCTTGGCATGTTGCCACTTGATTGCTTGACTTTGGGGCTTGTTGCCACACTATGGCTTTAAGGCTAGCTAGAGGAATTTTCGTCCCGAACGTGTGGGGGGCAACTTCCGTTTCTGGCAAGCTGTAAACCCACCCACAACTTCCACCCTAGATTACAATCCAGATCCAGGGAGGTTAAAGCAAGAGCGATTACCCCCCAAGACTGATCGCTGGATCTCCCCACGATTTGTAGGCTGGGAGCCGGAAATGCCTATGAAAACTACAAAATGGCGGGTCTCCTCAGTGGCTTCTAGCCCCCAGGGGAGGGAGCTGACGCATTCCCCAAATACTGGTCCCAAAGTCCATAGGACACTAACCTCTTACTTTGTCCTAGGCAAGTCTATGTTGATAATTCTGGAATCTCCACAGTTCCTGGTGTTCTGGGGTTCCTCCAGCCGGCTGCTGGCCCTGCCGCCCTGGGGCTAAAACCTCGGCTCAAGTGGATCTGGGCTCGGCTCGGCTCCTGTGCTCTGCGCGCTGCTGGCTCCCAGACCACTGCGCTGGTCCTTCCTGCAGGGTGCTGGGCTGTCCTCAGCAGGAGGTTAGCTTCTCTGTGTCGTTCTGTGGGTGCTGGGGCTCCAGAAGTTTTTCAGAGTCCTTTTTTACATAGTTTGTGGAGAATCTGGGGGCAGAGAGGCTTGGACGAGCTGTTTCTACTCCGCCATCTTGGCTCCGCCCCCCTAGAATCTTTGATTTTAAGGGAAAGACGAGGATACTGGCCTAAGTGCAGGTGGCAGAAAGGGGAGATGGAAACACAGACATCATGAGAATACAGATAACTGTCAAACAAAGCCATGGAAAGTTGGGGGATTTTATTTTAGAGGAGGGTCATCCAAGAGGAGGCAGCCTTTGAGTTTGGCCTTGATAACGGGCAGGAGTTCTCTAGACAAAAGGTGGGGAGGTGGGACGACACCAGTGAGTTTAATGGAGCAGAGAGGTATCCAGTTTGACTGGAGTCAGTGCACAGAATATTTCCCATTTCCCTTCCCACCATCCCTTTCTGTGCTGTCGTCCCTTATTAGAATGTACAGTTCTCGATGGCAGGGACTGCCTCGATGATATGTGTAGCTCCAGCGCTTGCCCAATGCCTGGTACATTAAGCACTTAATAATTTGTTGACTTTTTAGTTCATGGAAGAAAGCCATATGAGAAGACTAGAAAAGGTAGATTGGGAGGATTTTGAATCTAGGACAGAAGACCTTGAATTTAGTAGGCAAAAGGAAATCAAATGAGAAAATGTTTGAGGTGGTGGTAGTTACAAGATTATTTTAATTGGAGGCCTTCCAGAAATCCTCTTATATTTCACACAAGGGTCCCTGGCTCAGTTAACTCTTACTTAACCTGGCACCTTTGTTCATCATGTAGAGATTTTCTTGCTCAGAATAGAAGCTACAGAGATTCCTGCTTTATGAATCGGCTAATAGCTCTTCCAGTCATAGGATATTAGCCCAAATATGTCTTGTAAATCAAGTTTCAGGACAGATGGGAGTATAGAGGGAGACCTGGCAGTGAGGCCTATTGGAGCTGAAACTAAGGACTATGAGGAAAGGAGGAGATTTTGTCAGGAGAAAAGAAGGGTGAAGGGTTCCAGAAAGCTGCCTTCAAGACTCTGCCAAATTATTTTGAGGATGGGAATCTGTTTTCTATCTGCTCCCTAAAGAATAAGGAGAGCCTCTTTTGTGGGTCCAACTTGCCATAGACAAGGCTGGGGATGATAGCTGGTGTTTACATAATGCTTGGAGGTTTGCAATTATCTCATTTTATTCTTTCAACAATCCTGGGAGACAGGTGCTTTTATTATTCCTGTTTCACAGTTAAGGAAACTTAGGTAAACAGGTTAAATGACATGCTTAGGGTCTGAGCATCTGAGGCTGGATCTGAAGTCAATGAATGCTATTTTGTACAATGTATTGGTCTCTAAAGAATTATCTTTTTTGTGTATGCATACACACATAGACATTCTATAACACTTTTAATTCTTTAAAATATTTTCACAACTATTGTTGCATTTGAGCCTTACACTAATTCTATAAAGTAGGTGGGTCAGATATTCCTACATGGGAGCATGAGGAAACTGAGGGCCAGGTAATTTAAGTGATCTGGCCAAGCTCACAGAGCAGTTTAACATCAGGACTTTTACTAGAACCAAGAGGTAGCCTGGCACTGTGGATTGGGGAATGGACTTGGAGTTAGCAAGACTTGTTTTTAAATCTTGCTTCAGACACAGAGTGAAGCCCTGGGCAAATCCCTTAAACTCTCTGTTCCTCAGTTTCCTTACATGTGAAATGAGGGGGTTGGACTCATTGTCCTTCCAAGGCCTTTCCAGTTCTATGATCCTATGATCTCCTGGCTGCCAAACCCCAGGATTTTCCAATTAGAACAAGCTGATTTTATCCTTGGAAAAGCTCAGCTGTCAGGATTTAAGGACCCCACAATGTGTCATTGGAGTGGCATTGGGTGTAATAGATTCCTGGGAGGGGGGCAGTGTCTAGAAGATGAAATGATCATGTACCATCTGAATGAATGATTATATCAATCAGAGGCTGGAGGGATGGAATGCCCTTAAGGGGATTTCTAGTGGTCAGAGCAATTGGCTTTCATGACCTCAAGGGCCTCTGACTCCTAGTAAGCATAGGAGACTTCATCAACTACCCATCTGGTAAACCTTCCACCCTCACCTCCCTAAAGGACTGGAAAGGGAGGCAAGGGAGGAGGAGCTCGGTTTTCGATGGCACAGACAGTGCTGGCAGAGCGTCTACAGCTGGTTTAAGCCTCAGCATTTTCATTATCTTGGCGTTTTCATTAAAATCTCCATTAACTTGTTTGCAGCAATGAGATGGAATCACCTTCTCCCCCCTCCCTCTCCCCCAGCCTATGGAGAAGGGCCAGCTAGGGCGCTGGTTCTAGATTAGCTCATATAAACAACACTGCTTCCTTTTTTCATCCTTTGTCCAGCTCAGGGCCCAGTTTGGAGTGACTCAAGAGGACAGGGGAACTTGTGCCTGTAACCCCATGGGGAGGGTAGCCTGAGGGCCAGGGATTCTTAACTGGGGATTGGGAACTTAACCAAAATGTGACAACTATGTTGATATAACTGATTTCCTTTCTAATTCTATGTATTTTATTTTCTGTAGTTAAAAATGTGATTCTGGGAAGTGGTCCATAGGCTTCACCAGACTGACTGTCCAGGACACAGAAAAAAAGTTGACACTTTTTACTACTAGAGGTCTTTTGGGCCTCGATTTCTTGAGTGTGCATGAGGGGTGTGTGTGTGTGTGTGTGTGTGTGTGTGTATGTGTGTGTGTGTGTGTGTGTGTGTGTGTGTGTGTGTGTGTGTGAGAGAGAGAGAGGGGGTGGGAGAGAGAGAGAGAGAGAGAGAGAGAGAGAGAGAGAGAGAGAGAGAGAGAGATATGTTTTATCCTACTTAGTTGTTAGAATAGGATTAGAGTTTGATGTCCTGGTAGAAGAAGTCCTGGTTCTGGAGAAAGCTAGGATACCTTAGAGCCCAGGCTTGGTCAGCTTGGTCAGTCTTTGGGTCAGCTTTGTTGCAGTGACAATTCCTCTTTGCTGCAGTGGAAAGAGGGCTGGATCTGGAGTCAGAGGCCCTGAGTCTGAAGGCTGGCTCTGCCACTGACTACCCAACTTGCAAGTCACTCTGGACTTTGAGTCCCATCATCTGTGATGTGAGAAGTCTGGCCTAGGGGGCCTCTCAGGTCCCTTTCAGCTCTAACCTATCCCGTGATCCTTCCTTCTGCCCCTGCTCTATTTCTGTGTTTGTCTGACCTACAGGTTTATTCCACCAATTTCCAACTCAGCTTTGCTCCTCAAGCTCTCTTTTCTGGACTTACAAGTCCTGACTAACTCCTCTCCTTTTTCTTCCCCCAAAAGTTTGACTTTGAGCTCGTTGTTCAAACACACTCAGATAGAGGAAGGTTGTCCCCCTACCTCCTTCCATCTCAACCTCCTTCTTTTCTTAAGTACTTGTCATCAAAGGAAATGATCGGCTCTCCCTCCCCCCAGCTCCTAGCCCCCACACCTTTGGGAGTTGCCATGTACTCTCTCTCTCCCTCCCACCTGCTTAGGCAACTGGCAGCAGCAGCCCTGGCTTGTAAGTTTTGGAGAGCCAGAAGTGAACCTGAGCTCAGTTTGCAGCCGAGGAGTGAGTGAAGAGCAGCCTGCTCTTCTGTCACTCTGGAAGGAGAGGATGCCGAGGCCGCCCCTTTAAATAGCTTTCCTGTAGGAGGCAGATCACATCCATCCGTCACCTGCTGCCAAAACATCATTTTCAAACTCTATAGAACTGAAGCTTCGTGGAGGGAACGTTTGGGGTAGGGCTGGGGGTGGGAGGGAGGCAGAGGGTCTCCGGGGAGCAGAGGCTGGATCCAGGATGGAGCAGGGAAGAGATAGTAAGGCTTTGGGTAACCCGGAGCAACAAGCAAGGACTTGGGCAGAATCAGTGTGGAGAAGAAAGAGTGTGTTTGCCTTGTAGGGCAGGTGAGAGGGAGGCTTCGAGGGTCAGGGAAGAACTAACTAGCAATCTTGGAGCCTTTGAATGGAACAGGGACACTATTCCCTAACGTATGAGTCCATTGGTCATTGAAGCAGAAATGGACTCCAACTGCAGCAGGAGAGAAGAAGGTTTGATTCCAGAGCTAGTGATTAATGGGAGAGAGTCTGTGGTTACAGTGAAAAAAAAAACAAAAAACAAAACCACATGGAACTGAGTCAGAAGAGGAAGCAGGAGAGCCCTGACTTTGTCATTTAGTAGCTGGGTGACCTTGGATAGCTAGATGATGCACTGCATAGAGTGCCAGACCTGGAGACAGGAAGATCTGAGTTCGAATTCAGCTTTAGACACTCACTAGCTGGGTGTCACTTAACCTTGCTTGCCTCAGTTTCTTCATCTGTAAAATGAGCTGGAGAAGGAAATGACAAACCACTCTGGTATCTTTGCCAAGAAAACTCCAAATGGGTCACAAAGAGTCAGATGAAACTGAAAAGAAGCTGAACAATAACAATCTCTTAGCTTTTCTCAGCTCCCTGCTCTGGTCTTGACTATCCTCTCAAAGTTGGGGAATCCCTATTTGGGTTTAGCCTGTTCAGCCATAGGATCATAGTACTCATAGCTGTAAGGTATTTCAGGTACTTCAGGCCCATCTTATGGATGAGAAAAATGAGGCTAGAAAAGTGGAATGTCATGCTCAGAGTTAGGTAGTAAATAGCTGAGCTGGGTCTTGAGCCCCTGTCCAGGGTTCTTACAATAGCAAGTAGTAGCTGGTTCCCTTGGCCGAAAACCACCCACCCCCAACTCCAATTCTACTTTGCAGGCTTGGATAAGACAAGAATGTAACCAGAGACTTCAAATCATATGTCCTTTTGGAATTTTACTAGCCCTGTGACTCTGGATAAGTCACCCGAGCTCTCCAAGGTTCTATTTTCTTTTGTGCAAAGTGAGGATACTGACGTTTGCCAGGCTTCTCCTCACAAGCCTCTGGAGTCTGAGGTTCTAAGTATGCTCCAAGGCTGCCTCTCCTTTTCTCTCTTCTGGGAAATCATTTTGCTGGTGTTTCTCTCATGGCCAAACCTTGACTTAGAGCCTCCCTAGAGGCCCGACCCAGTCCATCATCCTTTCTGGGATTTTTGGTTGGGTAGGCAGACATTTTTTCTTCCCTTTTCCTTCTGCCACTCTCCCCTGCTCAGCTTCTCCTCTCTCCCTCCCAATGTGATAATGGGAGACATCCCTCCCTCCCTTCCCCTTCTTCTAACCTTTATCATTTCTTGAACTGAGGCTCCAGCCCTGGGCTCCCGTGCCTTGGACTTGGTAGTTTGTCGATGCCCACATCTTCACCCTTTTGTTGATGCAGATTCTAGAAGATGTTAAAGCAACAATGGATTCACATGATAAATTCCTGGGGCAGGAATTTGAGTTACTGCAGTAGCGATGGGTCAAGAGTCAGGTTAATGTGGCTGCTGAGGGTGATCAATAGGTCTCTGGGCACAGAGAAATGTTGTAGGTCTTGGGTTCAAATCTTGGTCCTCTGGCTCATCTCTCTGAGGATAAAACAAGAGTGAATTAGCAGAATATCACGATTAAGAGTTGGGGTGAAACATCATTCAGGAATTCCTGACAGTAAGAGGATAATTGAATTATAGGATCATGGATTTAGAATGGGAAGGAAACTTTGAGATCATTTAATCTAAATTCATTTTTACAGATGAGGAAACTGAGACCCAGGGAAATTGAGTGACAGCTAAGGTCACACAAGGCTAAGTAGCAGAAATATGACCAAAATCTGAGGTCTCTGACTCTAAGCTCAACACTCTTTCCTCTAGGTCATACAAACTTTTTGGTTATTATATTCCAGATAAGTGAGCAAGCTAGGTTGTGAAGTTGTCTACTCCAAAGGACTTAAAAATGCTGTCGTGATTTCTCAATTCTAATAGGGAGGACAGTTACAGAGAGAGAGAGACATTGGGCACCTGAGCGCCTAGGGGAGTTTAAGAGATGAAGGGGAAAAAAGGCACACAAAGAAAAGACCTTGAGAGTCACTGACAGGAAATGTGGGAGGGTGGCAGAGAAAGACAGGGACCGAGAAAAAGAGAGGAGACAATGACAGAGAGATGGGGAGAAAGGCTGGCCTAGGAAGAGAAGGTTGAGGGAGCTGAAAGGCAGATCCCATCACAGCTGGGATCAGGCACTGGCGTTTTTTCTTTCAAAGAGGGAATGAAGGCCCTCAGGGATAGGGGGAGTTAGATACCTATGATGTCAGAGCCTCAAGCTACCACCGGGGAGACCAATGGTCTAATGTAGACTCACACTTCCAGACGAAGACACAAATAAGTCCCCTCAGGTACCCAGCTACACATATGTGAACATATGTGGGCAGATACATGGAATCATACAGAGATGGGCAGGGTTAAACTGTCTTCAAATGGACATGTAAACAGAAGGCTCTCCAACACACTGATGGCCAGTCAAGCTTTTATGCGCATGACACCACCACTACCACCCTCCACAAAACAAACAATCAAACAAACAAATAAAAGGGCAAGCTTGCAAATAGACTCGGCTGTTAGCCCTGAAACACGCACCAGGTGGTCTGGCCCATGTGTGTGTGAATGAGTGTGTGTGCCCGCACGGCCGCTTTCCACTGCACCCCTACGGGCTGTGCTTGGCTGTGTATGTGACACCCCCCTTTTCCTCCTCCGTTGCCTCCCCCCCTCCCCGCGTCTCCTGTAATTGTAACACTGGGAGGCGAAGGAGAGATGGAGAGGAAAGACAGAGAGGAATGAGAGACAGCAAAGGGGTGGGAGGAGAGAGCAGGGAGGAGGAAGGGAGAGGAGGAGGAGGAGGGGATCCAGGGAGGGGAAGGAGGAGGGAGGAGGGAAGGCAGAGGAGGCGGCTGAGGCAGAGCAGCAGCGGGGACAACACAGACGAGCAGCCCGGAGCTCAGCTGGGCAGCCGGAGAGGAAGCGCTGCAGCCTAAGCCGGGGCCCCGACTCCAACACACCGGCCTGGCTGGCCTTAGCCAGCCGCAGGTGGGAAGAGGGGAAGTGGGGGGGGGGGCGGGGCGGGCAGGAGGCTGGGGTGAGAGGGCTCTACCAGGGTGGAGAGTCAAGCCAGGGTCTGAGTGGCTCTCCATCTGTCCTTCCTCGCTTCCTTCCTCCCTCCTTCCCGCAGCGGTTGACCGGAGCATGGAGCTGTCACCCGGCAGTCCCCAGGAGATGCTGGAGCCCGATTGTACTTCGCCCCTGGAGCTCAAATCAGCCCCCAGCAAGAAAATGTGGATTAAGCTTCGGTCCCTGTGAGTGCACCCCCCCCCCCCGCCCGGTCCCCAGTGCAGAGCGTGCGTCCCCCCCCCCCCCCCCCCGCCCGCAACAGGGAGCAGAGACAGGGTCGGGGGAGGGGGGCGGGATGCACCTCTGGAGCCATCCCAGGGTGAGGGGAGTTTAGGGTAGGACTGCTGGCCACACATGTTGGCAGGTACAAGGTGACATGGCCCTGACGTGCTTGATCACTCACACATGTGAGTCGTGTGCAAGTGGAAGGGGGTGATAGAGTTATAAAGTGAGAGGTGAGGGAGGTGGGAGTGCTTGTCTCTGGGGGAGTGAGGAGACAGGTCCTGGCAGGTACCTGTGACAAACAGCAGTGAGGAAGACCCTCTGTTGACAAGATATATTCAGGGCTGGCTAGATGTGACAAAAATGTGTCTGTTTATATACATGCTAGTGGGCAGGGGAAATGTACAGCTGCACTGTGTGCCCACAGTGACATGTCCAAAGCATGCCAACCTGTGGGTAATATGTAGTTGCTTGGGATTGGCAGCTTTTGACTTCCATATATCTTACTAGGGATAGGGGAAATTGGGAAACTGGGTAGGGAGAGCCCCATACTGGCCGCCTCATCTTTCCTCAGGGTTTGTGGTCTGGGATGTCAAGGGCAGTAATAGAAGTATGTACTACGTGTGGGGGAATGAATGGAGTTACCCTTCATATTCATCAGGGAGGAGGGGAGGGGTATAACCCTCCTCAGAGATGAAGGGTGTTTGGCAGGGGAAGGAGGTAAATAATCCCAGTCTTGTTTTTATGTAGGATCTTCCAGGATCCCCAAGCACTTCCAAGCCTCTAGTCTTATTGTGGCAGGGCCATTAAGAGGTGGGAAGATGTGGATGGGCAAGGCAGGACCCATGTGTCCAGGTCTCCGGACTGAGAGTCACTCTTTTGTGCCCCTGCGGGCAGGGGGAGGAGGTTGACGATGTTAGACCAAAGCAAAGCCATTCTGTGTATTAATCCACCATCAAATAATCACTGCATCCTGAAATGACTCCCCATGGACTGGTGGAAAAGGTGAGACAGCTCCATGTAAACATAACTCCTCACTCTCCTTTCATCGAATAGCATCAAACTGGCATCACTGGGGGCCCTGGCTACCCCATGTTTAATGAATTTCAAATGAGAGGATCTAGTTTCAAAGTCCAGCTACTGTGACTTATGGCAGTTCATCTTCTGGACCTGACTTTTTCAGCCGTAAAATGAGGGAACTGATTTAGATGATCTCTAAGGGCCCCTTCAGCTCTCAATTCCATGATCTTACCAAATTATGGTTCCCCTGGGAGAATAAGTTACGGACATGCTGGGTACTTACCAACTTTCAGGGTTGGGTAGACACACTGAATTTCTGGGTCCCCTGCTCTAAATCTGTTGACTGTGACTCTATATTACCCCCTTCAGATCAATTTTTATCAATCAACTATTGGAGATCTTGTAGGGAAAACTGAGGCACAGATGGGAAATGTGTGAATGACAGGACCTGGGATTTATATGTCCCTCCCCATCTCTTCTTCCTAACTGCCTCAGGCCAAAGTAATTTTCTGGACTCAATGAAGCACAGCCCTGGCTGGAATGAGGTTTGGGACAGAGAAATGGCAAAGCAGGATTAAATTGATTTTGGGTGGGGAGGAACACTGGAGGATTTTTTTTTTGCTTTTTGGAGGGCAATTGGGGTTAAGTAACTTGCCCAAGGTCACACGGCTAGGTTTTTGTTTGTGTGTGCGTTAAGTGTCTGAGGCCAGATCCAAACTCAGGTCCTTCTGACTCCAGGGCCGACGCTCTACTCACTGCGCCACCTAGCCGCCCCGACTGGGGGATTCTTAATGGAAAGGGGATAGTCTGAAGGCTTGCAGGTTGAAGGATCCAGGTATCTTAGGCTGGTCTATCCCATCTTTCCAAGGACATTGGTTCCTTCTTCCTGCTCTGATTCAAAATGATCTTTCCTTTAGTCCAGAGCAGAAATATCTTTTCCTATTTCTGTCTCTGACCATCAGGAAGTCTTCTCTGAGGCCCAACACTCATATTTCTTGCCATAGTTTCATCAAGGGGATCCTGACCTCTAGCCTGCTTAGAGGTAGCATGAGGAGGAATTGGGATCCCCATTAGCACATGAGCTTGGGAGAACAATGGGATTGGGAAGCATGGTCCTTAGAAAGATGTTGGCTTAGATAGCATCCAATTATTGTCTTTTCATTTCTAATAATACTTAGTTTTATTGTGAAAGCTATTCTAGTCTTTCTGTTGTAACACAGTTTTAAAGGGGAAATACTTTCTGGTAACCAAGGTTGGGCACCTGCACCTGCTGTAAATAAGGCCAAGCATACTGTAATGATATATTGTTGTAAGAGAACTCTCCTGATGACATGGCAGTTATCCAGAAAAGGGTTGCTTCCTTGATTATTAGCCAAGATTCGAATCCTACTTTTTTTGAAAAGGTCAAAAATTCTTAGAGGGTGGAAGGATTGGGGATAAAAATAATTCCCTTTTCTCAACAGCAAAGAAGGAGCTAGGTGTCATAGTGGATTCTAGACTTGATTTGCTCCAGGACCCTGACACTAGTTGATGTTTTGTGCATTAAAAGTGTTGGGGAGGCTTTGGTGAACAACTATGGGAGAAAGCCGAAAGCCATGAAATTTGAGAAAGAAAATGGGATACTCACCAACTTTTGGGATTGGGTAGACACTGAATTGGTAATAAACAGAGCCATTTCTTTTGGAATCATAGAATGTCCTAAGTTGGAAGAGACCTTAGGAATCATCTAGGTCAATCCCTTCATTTTCTGGATGAGAAAACTGAGGTCCAGAGGAGTCACGTGATGCATGTCAGTCGTACAGCTAATTAGTGGCAGAGCCCAAACTGGGACTTGGTTCTCCACACTTGCTAACCAATATTCTTTCCATCATAGCATTGCTTTCAGGGGCAACTTTGCTGGAATTCTGGAGGGGTGATGCCTTACCAGGAGGTGGGAAGCTATGACCTTGGGGTGCTAGGCATGGGTAACGAAGACCAAGACAGTAATGAGAAAAGGTCTTGGTTCTCTGAACCTCCTCTTCTCCACCATCACTGCTGTTTGATCTGGATAGAGGTGGGGTGGGGGTCCAGTGATAGCTCTAATGCAGGACCCTTGTATTTTCTTCTAAGGGTCCTGGAGTTGGTATCTCCTCTGATGGAAAAAACCTGTTTCCTAGTGTACAGGGTTGCAGGAGGGATTTTGGATGGGAAGGGGAACTAGGTGTCCTAATTCCCAATATAGGGAGGGCTCTACTGGGACAGAAGGGGCACATGAGAGGGAGTCTGAATAGACAGGAAAGCCAAGGTGGGGAGGCTAGGGGGCTTTAAATCCCAGGGGGTTTCTCTGCTATTCCACAGAAGGGATTGTAGTTGAACATGAGAAAAGCTTTCCTAACTGTGATGACTGAGAGACCATAGACGAGGGAGAATAGAACTGTCTAGCTTGGACACAGAGGACTGGCTAAGATGGCCTCTGGAATCTGTGACCCTGAGGTGGAAGGAGTTGGGTAGCCATCTATTTCACCCTGAGACTATATAGGGATGTGGTATGGGACTTTTTCATACAGTGAGGTTTTAAAATTTATTTATTTATTTATTCATTCATTCATTTATTTATTTATTTCTGGCTAATCAGTGAATGACATACAAATGATCAGTGGTAAATTGATCCAGCTCAGACCTGTGGCTGCCTGGGACAGGTCACTGTGCCTTCCCTATTTCTCCAGCTTTCCCTCCACCTCTACCAAGTGGTGAAATTCTGGCAGACAATTATTTTTGTTTTCCAATTCTGCCCACTCTGACCCAGGGGATTTGGGGGGCAGACTAGCCCCTACATTTGTGGAAACAGCACTAGGCTATCCTACTTAATTCCTCCTTCAGGAACAAGTACATGGTAGTCTTCTCTGACCCAAGGCTGTTTAGACTCAGCTTATCTCTCTCCCAAGGATGGCATAGGCATGGTTCCTTTCTTTCCTGCAGTCTGGCGTAGACACTGTTCCTGTATCTCTCAAGGGAGAGTAATGAATATAGCCCCTTGCTCCCATTAGGAAATTATGGACACAGCTACCATTCCCCTTTCCCTCTAATCCAAGTGTAGTATCATGATAGATCCTCTTTTTTTTCCTAAAGAGGTAGGGGAGTAGTGGAGGGTATCTGAGATCAAGGTCATGGACTCTGACTCAAGGTCATTGCTGTAGGTTTGGGACATGGGAGTCCAATACTATTCCTGACCCTGGGGTAGATTGAGGGTAAGAGGGTTGTTTTGGTGGGGTGGGTAATGGGAACTTTGAGTAAGTGAGATCTGAAGGGCTTTGAGGGACAGATCCTATTTTCCTAACACTGTGATCTCAAGACAGAGCCAGAAAAGCCAGAAGGTGCCCAGGGAAAATGAAAAGACTTGGAGTGTGTTCATGTGTGTGATCATACATGTGACTGTGTCACCATGGTGGGCATAGGTGGTGGTATATTTGTGCCAGGCATTGTGTGTGTGTGTGTACCTGTGTCTAGATGGGTGGCAGAAGGTGTGAATGCATGTAATTATAGGTGTATGTTTTGAATGTTAGAGACAACACTGGGAGAGTGTGTTGGAGGAGGTATATGTAGTCCTACATGGCTTTGTGTGACTATCAATCAGTGTATGTGTATGTTTGTGTGCGTGCGTGTGTGTGTGTTGACTATAAAAGGGGGGAGTTGACAGAAAATTCAAAATTCCAACTGTTAACATTTTCTCCTTTCTTGAATATACAAGAAGGATTTAGAAGTACCAGAAGGAAAAGGGATAGGGGTCTCATTAATGACGAATTCCTTGGACCTAGCAAACTAGAAATGAGTACCATTGTATATGCCACTAGGTGGAGGGGGGACCACCTATGATTCTACTATTGGTAGCTGGGAAACAGGGGAGCAGTTCCCAATTATTTTAGAAAACAGGACTGTCTTCTTCTCTCTCCTCCCTCCTCCCCCTTCCCTATGGCTCTGGCATTGCTGTGATGCTGACTGAATGAACTCATGGTTTCCTGGTCCTCTGAAAGCAGCATCCCTATGTTTAGGCAATGGTGGGAAGAGACATCAGAGCCCCTTTCCTCTGGCTTGACTCCTTTCCTTTTATTCTCACCTATGGGGCAATCCCCTTTGTGACTCTCAGAGAGCTCTGTTCTCTTCCAATCCTTCATCTCCCCCTTTCACCTAGAGGCCCTGTACAGTGGCTCTTATAGTTGGTAGGCTTGGCTTCAAATCCTGATTCTGACACATACTAGCAGTGGGCCCCTGGGTCCCACTGTGACCCTCTGCCTTTTTTTTTAGCCTCAGTTTTTTCATCTGTAAAATGAGCTAATAATACCCTTCTTATTTCATCATTTCTAGAGAGGAAGGCATTTTGTAAACTTGAACTGTGGAGAGGCAACATCATGCCTGGATGAAACCTTTCACCCAGAAGGGAGAGAATTGGGTACCAACCATTACTGCAGGAGATGCTGAAGTCAGATCTCAGAAAATGCTTCCTGACCGTGAAGGTCATTGAATGCCAGGGACAAATGACTGAGGGAGATTAGGGAATTTCATCCTTTGGAATTTTTGGCACTGCTGGGATAAGACACCTGGAGGAGAGGCACAGGAATGGGCAGATGGGATGACTTTAGCAAGGAGAATTGTGGGGAGACAGTAGGGCCATAGGCATTGCTAGGGCATGTACAGAATGATCTTGTTGCTTCTGGGTCCCTTGGAAGCAGGATCCTTATGTCCAAGCATATCCAGAAAAGGCCCAGAAATTGGGGAATTTAGTGGATGGAGTACCCTGGGAATAGAAAAAGAGCAGGGGGAAGGAATAATGGAAAAAAGGAACTCAGGTACCTTCTGTCTCAGTTCAGACCCTCACTGGACCCAGGGGGCTATGGCATAGTGGAAAGCACACTAGTTCTTGAGTTGGAGGGCCCGGGTTCAAATCCTGATTCTTCTACTTCCTTCCTTTGGACCCTGGCCTAAGTCACAGCTTCTCAGGATTTCCGTTTCCTTATCTCTAAAATGAGGGGACTGGACTAGAGGGTCTTTTCAGGCTCACTGAGCTGGTTTCCTCTTTGAATAGAGGCTGAGAGGTAGGGAGAGAGCAGAGAAGTCCTTGATTAGTCTCCATCTTTCTCACTCCATGTGCCACAAAGAGCAGGACATGATATCTATAACGGGAGAGAAGAAATGGGCCGGTGAATTGAATTTGTTGTTGAATTAAGCTGTAAGCGGGGGGCTGAGGCTAGACACGCATACAGTGCTTTAGGGTCTATAGAGCACTTTCCTTGGAAGAGCCTAGTTTAGGCACAAGCTTTGGTGCTTATTATCTCTGTGACTGCAAATTAATCCATTCTCTCTGGACTTGAGTTTCCTCATCAGTAAGATGAGAAGGTTGGACTGGATGACTTCCTGCTCTGGATCTTATGGTTCTACAAAGGTAATAAAATAATTGTTATCCCCATTTTACAAATTAGGAAGCCCAGGGAGTTTATGACTTGCCTGTAGTCATATAGCTAGTAAGTATCAGCACCAATATTTGAGCCAGGGTGGCTTCATGGATAGAGTGTCTGACCTGAAGTCGGGAAGACCTGAGTTCAAACCCAGCCTCAGGCACTTACTAGCTGGGTGACCCTGGTCAAGTCATTTTAACCTTGTTTGCTTCGTTTCCTCATCTGTAACATGAGCTGGGGAAGGAAATGGCAAACCACTCCAAGATCTTTGCTAAGGAAACTCCAAATAGGGTCATGAAGTGTTAAACATAATTGAAATGACTGAACAACAAGCCACAACAACCCTTGACTCTAGGCACAGTACTCTTAAAAAACCCTCAAAACATATGTGTGTGTATATATATTCACACACATACATATGTATATATGGTATTATATAATATACACACATATATTCATATATAGATATAGATGTACATATATACAACATATAATTTTTCTTTCCTTTTTCTTTTGAACTTAACAAACATCCACAAATACGAGCATCTCCATAGACAAAGAACAGAAGAAAAGGGTTGCATGTGAAACCAGTGATCTTTTTATTGCATTGCAGAAGGAAAGGACTTCCCAGCACTGAATGGTAGGACTGTAGAGGGTACAAGGTAGAGGTTCCTCCTTTCTGAGGATTTGCCAACATAGGAGAGATTTGATGCACAGAGAAAGAGTCAGAGAATCTGGGGTTAAACTCTCCCTTTGAGGCTTTCTAGCCACATCACCTCAGTTTCCTCATCTATAAATTGAGGCGGTCTCTTCCACATCTAGCCCTATGGTCTTATGAGATTAAGATGGGCAAAGGATGTGGATATCCTCAGTATCTGGAATTTGATGGCCCCTCCTTGGAACCATGAGAAGTACCATAGGTTGACTTCTTCTACCAATTCTGTCTGGAAGTTCCATGTGAGATTAGGTTTTCCCATTGACCTATTTGGAAATATTTTATTCTTCCTAACCCCTTTACATCTTCAGTTCTTCTCTCCTTGCTTTGTGAATGATTCAGAGCTATTCTCTCTCCTGTTCTTTATCCAACCTCAGGATCTTATGTGTCCCTCACCTCCAACTTATTTCTAGGGTCTTTCCACTTCCTATATTGGAATGGTGGATTCTCCTTTTTGCCTTTCCTCTCTGCTTAGATAAAAATTTTCTCCCCCATTTTTTGTGGTCAAAGAGAATACTGGAAGCGTTGTTTCTTCCTGACCTCTCCTCCTCTCGGTCCCATTTCCTTCCCTCTCTTCTCTTTCTTTCATCCATCCCCTCTCCTTTCCCCAACTCTGCTTCCCTTTTCCCTACCTCTGATTTTCTCCTTCCTTTCTTTACTTCTTTCTGACCATCTCTTCCATGGTCTTCTATCTTTTTCTTCTCCCCTCTGACTCCTCTCATGAAAGCCTCCTTCTTACAATTTTCTCCTTGGTTGGGAAAGAGAAAGTCCCTTATAATCCCCCAGGTGTTTCTGGGGTGAAGATATGTGTTGAACTTGTTCCTTGCTGGATTCCTTCCTAGAAGTGGTCCTTGCCTCCTCCATGGAGTCTCTCCTTTTTATATACCTCCTCAGTAAGGTCTTCCACCCCATTGTTACCTCAGACTGAGTTGGGTTTGTGAGGATGGAAATCAAGTAATTGTCTTGAGTGATTTTTCAAGATAGAAAATAATTATGCTCTGTCTCTCTCAAGGCCAAAACCAGAAGAGATAGCTATAGGTGCAGTAGGTGGGATGGAGGTTAGACATTAGGGGGAACTTACAGGAATGGCTAGTCGATAAAACAGATTCCTGAAGAAGTGAGTGGCCTCTTTCCTTTGGAGATCTCTTAGCATAGGAATGACTTGGTGCTTGGGGGGAAGGAAGCACAACAGGAGAGGGTATCAAATACCAGTTACCTGGGTTGAAGGAGTGAGTGGGTTGGAAAGGTCTATAGGTGGGAGAAGTTATCTCTTTCATGATATCAGAGTCCATCCAATATTTTCGGATCCTTGCCTCACTCCTCTAATGTTCCTCCCTTCTCCCCACTTCGTGCCTTCCCACCCTAGCCCCTATTTCCTCTTGTTAACTAAACTCCTTCTGGGGAAAAATCATATTTGGTCCTTCCTCATCTTCCCTGGCCAGACAGCAAACCACTGAAGGCATGCTGGGAGCAAGAGTGAAGGTTGAGTGGAGGTGCGTGCTTGGGTGGGGTCAGTTAGAGCTGGCTAGTCTTGGGAGGGCTTTGGGAGAGTGGGGATGTCAGAGGAGCCAGGAGAGAGGCATCTGGGGTGATGCAGATAGATACAAACTCTGGGATGGTGGATTTTGCAGTTGTGGCAAAGCATGGGAGAGGCTTACAATGAATTCTTTTCTCTGCAAATGCAGACAAGGAGTGATGGGTGCTGATGTTAGCAAGGAAGGGGATGGGACAGGGATTCTGGCTCTGTAGGTTCTTGTCTTGGTGAAGGGAGCCTGAGGTATCTTCTCCTGTCCTCCTGCCCCCAGTCCTCGGGCATCCATGATGTAAGTAAAGTGACTTCTAAACTTTAAAGCCAAACACGTGAATGTTAATTCAGATGTGGGCTTAGTTAACTTACTAGCTGTGGGACCCTGGGCAAATCATTAACCCTGTTTGCCTCAGTTTCCTCACCTATAAAATGAGAATAGAGGCTCCACCCAGGGTTGTGAAGATAAAAGGAGATAAATATTTGTAAAGCATCTTGCAAACTTTAAAGTACTATTTAAATACTAGCTGTTATTGCTGTTATTATTATAATTGTTAGAAATGTCAGTCATTTTATCTCAGATCCTCACAGAAGCCCTATGGAGTAGGCAGGTAGGGATGATTTGCTAAAAGAAGCTTTTATGTTTTCCCCCAAACCCCTTTCCCTTACAAAACACTTCTGGCTTTAGTCATTCCAGAGCAAAAGGACAACCAATGCTTGGCCCAGTCTGGCAAGTTTCCCTCTCCCCAATTCTTTTAACAGTTTGCCTTGTCTTCCTGTCTCTATTTGCTGGGCAAATGCTTCTAGAAAAACTAATTGAGAGCCAGGGGTGGGGACCCATGACATTGAGGCCACATATGGCCCTCTACACTTGAGGACCTAGAGGGCCACGTGTGGCCTCGACGCTGCAGATTCCCTACCCCGGACACTAGACATTGAGGTAAACTTCTTGGCATTGAACTCTAACATTTACTGAATCAAGGCATATCTGCAATATGGGAAACCTTAGGCTGGACAGGAAAGTTAGAGGTGGCGTCCACCTACCTTTAATTAACTCAGTCTCTGCCTTCTTTGGTCGGGTCTAGATTATGGGCAGTAAGACAGCTACAAACTCTGTAGCTTATGTAGGAAAAGGGACCCAAGTGACCTATTCTCCAGTCAGGAGCTCTCTCTGCCAACTTGAGCTGCTTTTAACCCAGGCAGTCCCTTGTCCAGAGGCAGAATCTCTTTCCCCCATTTCCTCCTCCTGCTCCTATCCAGGGTTGCCCTCCAATGTCTCCTGGGCCCCCTGGGTCCTGAGCATCTGTTAGAAACATCTGCTAGGGATGAGGTATCACCAGCTGGGGGGAGATAGTCTATGGGGAGGGTGGCTTAACAAGCGGTTAATTAGCACTGGAGAGGAAGGAGAAGGGGCAGTACAGGTGAGGATGTGAGTTGGAGGCAGATTTCCTCCTCTTTCTTGGCTCCTGAGGATATGGTTCTCCACATATCTCCCCCCTCTCCACTTTCCCATCTCTGTTATTCCAAGGGGCTTCTCACTCCCTTCTCTCTCTAGCCCAGGCAAGTGCTTGAGCTGGTGGCAGAAGGGACCCCCTGTGGGTGGTGGGTTCTCACTGCCCTCGGGCCTGGCCCAGGCTATTCTGCTCCCTGGCTCTTAGCTGTCCAGCCCTCGGTCCTCATCTGACCTGAGTGAGGAGAGATAGCACTGAAGTCTGAGCCAGGGGACACTTGTCGGAAACATGTTCTTGTCAAGAGGGAGATAACAGAGCTTGGAGGGCAGGGTGTAGCAGCAGGGAAAGGCTGAGAGGAGAGCTGTTTTAAGCTTCTCTCATAGCTCTTGGCCAATCTCTAGAAGCAGTAGCTGTCTGCTTCTCACAGTATCCCCAGAGGCCCTGCTTTTCTCTCTATGACTCCCATTTCCTTCTAGCCAATCTCCCCCAGCC
Organism: Gymnobelideus leadbeateri; assembly: GCA_011680675.1. NCBI lineage: Eukaryota > Metazoa > Chordata > Mammalia > Diprotodontia > Petauridae > Gymnobelideus > Gymnobelideus leadbeateri. The sequence goes on along the minus strand of WOXC01007855.1, from coordinate 419,248 downwards.
CATCTCTCTTCCCTGATGTTGTCTTAGACCATGACTGATTTCCCTGCTCTTTGGTTACCCCATTACTGCTTTAACACTATTGGGTCCTGCTGACTCTCAGGATGGCTCCCCCAGCTCTGCCACCAGGGGGGTTATTTTTATCTCTTGGTGCCACCCCCGCCACTCTGCCCAACCAGCTGCCAGAACTGGGGATGTGGGCACAGCTACGGAAAGTAAGGGCACGTTGTGTAGTGGTGGTGGTGGGAATGTCGATCTTGGACCCAGGTGGCTACAGGGGAGCTCCCAGCCCTCCAGATCTTATATCTGCCCACCTTCTAATGGACTATTGTCACTGGCTTACTTCCTGCTTCCCCTATTCTATCATGAGAGAGAAGGACAGCATAGAGGGGTAGAAAGGAGTGGGGTGAGGGTGGGGTGGATCAGGGTGCAGAGAAGATGCAGACAGGTCAGGGTTTTGGAAGTGACTCTCCAGGCAGCGCCCACATTCCCTCATCTTCCTCTTCCTAGCTTCATTCATGTACCCTTGTCATCTGGGGTTTGGGAAACCTCTAGCTCCTCTCACCAACCAAGCCTGCCTTCTTAATGGCCCTCTGCACCTGAATTTAGCTGTTTAATCTCTCTCAAAGTCTCTGCTTTCTCAGCTGTTAAAACGACAATCATAATGCACACCCTGCCTTCCTCATCTTTAATTGCTATTACAAAATCATCCTTTGTTATTATAATCATTGCTATTAATAATAATAGCATTTATATAGCACTTCAGAAAAATCATTTCCTTTTATCCTCCTAATAACTTGGGAGGTTATCCTTTTTTTATAGATGAGAATACTGAGGTGGGCAGAAGTTAAGTGACTTACCCAGGGTCACACAGGTAGTAAGTGTCTGAGGACAGATTTGACCTCTATCTTGACTCCAGCTCCAGGGATCTATCCACTAGGCTATCTAGCTGTCTCTGTTCTCAGGTCTGCTGGTTGTAGGGAGGAAGACACTCCTAGGTTCCTCTCCAATTTTAGGGGCTGGAAATAAAGGTAGTACATTTGACCTTAGCTAGGGTTACCATATCTGTCCCCCTGCCTGTAGGCCAGATAGCATTTTCCTTAGTACAGACAGGATTGGATTACTTTTCCTATCCTAGATTCAAGTCAACAAACATTTATTAAGAACCTCGTAAGACCCGTCTTTCTTGAGGTTTTATTGAATTGAATCAATCTAATGTTACCTTACTCCAGGGAGGTAAAGGGGAGGCCAAGTGTCTCATCAGGGAGGCCAAGGTGAAGGGAGGCCAACAGTCTCATCAGCAGCCTTGTCATTGTGTAATTCAGGCTAAGTAGAGCATTTGCTTTGGGAATCACACAGGGAATCACTACTCTGAGGAGAGGCCAGTACTTGATAATTATGGCAGGGTGGATTTAGGTTAGACTTAAGGAGGAACTTCCTGGCAGCAACAGGCTTTCCCATAATAGATTTAAACATTTGATTTTAAAACTTTGAATTCCATATTCTTTCCCTTCCTTCCTCATCATCCACCCTTACTGGGAAGATAAGCAACTCAATACAGGTTGTACATGTGTAGCTATACAAAACATCCCATGATAGAGTTAGAGTTGAAAGGCACCTGGGAGGCCATCAAATTTGACCAGTGTTGTACAAATAAGGACACTGAGCCAGGTTCACACAATTAGTGATTGTCTGTGGCAGGATTTGAAGTCAGGTCTTCCTGACTCTACATCCAGCATTCTCTATCTGCTACCCTGCCTAGTGGTTAGGCCTAGGAATGGACCCAATAGGTAGAACCAGCATCTCTGGAGAATTATATTAACATGATACCATCTCCTCTTATGGGAATTGTTTGGGCATGTTAGCTGAAGGTTGGATTGGGATGGTCCAAGTCTCTTTTAGGTTGAGGCCCTTCTGCCTCACACTTGGAGGGCTGCCTTCCCTGGCAATTTAGAAGGTCAAGAAATAAGGGGGCAGGTTGGGGGCTGGCCTGGCCAGGGGTGTCTATTTCTGGAAAGCTCCCCGGGTTGGCATCTGTGGTTAGGATGCTGTCTTCAGGGCCAGAGTTAAGGACTGTTGTTTTATTTCCCTCAGGGCTTCCTACTTTCCCAGGCCCTCATTTACCTCCTAAGTAGGTATACTGGTACAGCAAAAGGTAAGTCCTATAAAGGTCCTGAATCTCTAGCAAGCCAGTTACCCTGGTAGCTCTCCCTAAATCTTAGTACAGTATCCTGTAGCTTGTGTGAGTGTGTGTTCTAATGCTTTCATCACTGAAGGGGAACTCCTGCTGTGGACTTTCTCTCCAAAGATATAAATCTGCCAGCTTCTGTAACATACAATGACAGAGAGTTGTTGCCTGGAGGATGGGGCTTGGGGGGGGGGGGAGCGGCACTGAGCCACTGACAGTGTCCCATAGCTAGTAAGGTTGGCCTCTTGCTGGCAGAGCCCAGAGAATCAGTGGGCCAGTAGGTAGGAAGCTATTCACCCCAGGAGCTCCCTCTGTCCAGGCACAGTGTCCTTCATAATGCTCCATTGGAGACCATGCCTCATGCTTGCTTCTTCCCTGGGCCCAATTCCTGCCTCCATGCCCAATCTAAGGAATCTATCAAAGTATCTTATTATTCAGAATTATAAGGGTCCTTAAAGAACATTATTTCAGTCACTTTGTTTTACAGATGAGAGATGCTCAGAGCGTCTGGGATTTGTCCAAGGTCACAACTGGTAGTTAAGTAGCAGTCTGAATTTAAACTCAGGCCCTAACTTCAAATCCAATGCCTTGAGAAGGTCACACAGTGTACCCTGAATGTAGTGGATGCTTCTTATATGATTGAGAGAGAAACTGAATGACTGAGCAGAGAGAGAAAGGAGGGTCTCTTCTTTCTTTTATTTAAAAATTTTTTTTGAGGCAATCGGGGTTAGGTGACTTGTCCAGGGTCACACAGCTAGTAACTGAGGCTAAATTTGAACTCAGGTCCTCCTTCCTCCAGGGCCGGTGCTCTATCCACTAGACCACCTAGTTATCCCTCTTCTTTCTTTTAAAACCTATCCAAACTCGACTTTGTTACCAGCTGACCAAAAGAGAAGTTCTCCCTACAGTCCAAATATAATTCCTCTTGTCTCCCTTCTATAGTCTAGAGCTGAATAGCCATCTGGTTCTTCCATGGGGCTAGGTAAACGCGTCTCACCCACCCTCCACTCGCTGCTGTAAAACCTCTGCTCTTTGCCCCTTCTCCAGCATCTGAAACGATCACCTGCGCCCTTTCTCCATTTCAGTTTCTAGACTAAACATCCCCCCCGCATTTTATCTTAGTTTCCCTCCATCCACTCTATCCTGGCCCCCTCCCATGACATGGGCAAACCAATCGTAGGCAAGATCTTGGTTCCTAATAATGATGTCATCTCATAGACAACCGGGGATGGGAGGGGCTTGAACCCCTTAGCCAATCAGAAGGCAGGCTGGGATTCCGGGCTGAACAGGCTCACAATGGGTCTCTGGTGCCTGTGCATTCTTCGTCCCCCCCTTCCCGGCCCCTCTCCAGTTTTTGGTGGGGGCCGGTCTCCGTTTCGCTCCAGCCTCCGAGTGAACCTTGGGATAAGGGTGCAAGGCATCCTGGCCCCACTTTCAGTGCATCCTCCCTCCGCCTCTGGGCTGAGCAAACGCTACTGTAGCCAAATGTATCTTCTTCCCCCTCCCTTCCTCTTCCCTAGGTTAAGGGGGGAAGGGAACCCCCTGGCGACTTCTAGTTTCACTCCTCCCCCACCCTCCCAGTTCTTGCCAATCCTCGCCGGGGGTGGGGGTGGAATGGGAAAGTTCACCCCCAAGTCTCCTCTTCTCCCCTCTAGCTCTTAACAAAACCCATTGCTATGTCCCCAAACACAAAAGGCCAGGATCTGGGGCTTGAATTAAGTCAGGGATTGGTGGGATGCCTGGGTCTTGCTTCAGTAACATTCTGGGTGACACTTTCCCACCCTGCACCCCGATTCCTTGGGCCTCTTCCCTAATCTCTGCCTCCTTGACTTCCTTGTCTTCTTTATTCTCCCTAAAGAAAAGTGGACCCCTGTCTCTGGAGTTGGGCTGGGCTGGGCTATTTTTGTCCTTTCTGGGATTTTTCTGAGAACAGTTTCTTGTTTTTGGTCTGATTCAGATGTGAAACTTTGCTCTCATCCCAGGCCTCTCACCCAGTTCTTGTGGGTTGGGTCTCAATAAGCCCTCACTCACCACCTCCCCACCCTCTTGTAGCCTGGACTTTTTCTCTTCCCATCCCCAGAGCTCTTCTCTGTCTCAGCAAAGCCTTGCTGAGGAGGGGACTCAGAGAGGAAGCCAGGGGACTGAACTGGGGCCACTTCCCTTAGGGGCCTGATGGCCTCAGGGGCGGTGTTTTGACCTCCAGAGAAGGGATTTGACCCCCATGGCCACCCCTATACCTGTGCAGAGGAGTCATCTCCAGGGTCCCATACTCAGGTAGGAACTGGGAAGGAGAATATTTGGGGGGTTGCAGGTCTCCTGTGAGCCAGACCAGTGATGTAGTTTGGGTAAGATCCAAGGTCTAACAGCTTCTAGCAGCTGGGGGAAAAACATACACAGAGAATCTGGTGGTTGTTTTATCCAGACTCCTGCCTTTGCCCTTCCTACCCCTCAACTTTTCCCCACTTTCCCCTTTCCTTTCTCTCTCTCACCGGCACTATGACAATAGACTCTTACTATTCTTCTTACTGATCCTTCCCAGTCTGTAGCCCTTGTATCCCCTCATCTGGCTTGTACAACTCCAGAGGAGTTGGCACACTTAATACTTGTTGTTTGTTAATTGATTAGATAACCTCCAGGGTCTCTTATTATCCTCACATTTGATCTCTGGACCAGGAAGACCTGAATTAAAATCTTACCTTAGATTTTTTTTCAGTCATTTTCAATCATTTCTGACCCTTCCTGATCCCTTTTGGAGTTTTCTTGGCGAAGATACTGGAGTAGTTTGTAATTTCCTTCTCTAGCTCATTATATAAATGAGGAAACTTGAAGCAAATGGTTAAGTGACTTGCCCAGGGTCATCCTGCTAAGTGTCTAAGGGCAGATTTGAACTCTGGTCTTTCTGACTCCAGGCTCTATCCACTGAGCCATCTAGCTACCGTATTAGGTCTTTCACTTATGTTGGGCTCAATTTTTTCATCTCTAAAATGGGAATACTTATCTCCCAAGTTGATTGTAAGAATAAAATGAGATTGGGGTGGTTAGGTGGGGCAGTGAATAGAGCACTGGACCTGGAGTCAGGAGGACCTGAGTTCAAATCTGGCCTCAGACACTTAACACTTACTTGCCGTGTGACCTTGGGCAAGTCACTTAACCCCAATTGCCCTCCAAAAAGAATAAAACGAGATAATATTTAGAAAGTAATTTGAGAACCATAAAACTATTATGTAAACTAGTTATTATTATTACAATTCTCCCCCCCTAGAACTGTGTGTTTGTGGGATTTTCTTTCAAGACCAGGTGTCACCTTCTGCAGAAAGTATTTCCTGGTCCTCTCCAGCTACTAGTACCTTCTTTTTTTTTTTTTAATAAATTGTTTATTTTTATTTTCAACATTCACTTCCATAAGTTTTAAATTTTCTCCCCCTCCCTCCTCTTTCCCCCCTCCCTTCTCCCCAAGGCAGCATGCAACCCAGTATAGGCTCTACACACACCTTCTTTTTGTGACTTGTAGATGTCTGTTCTAAACCTGTACGCATTGTCTGGCCCATTACAGTATGAGCTGCTCACGAGTAGGGACCCTTGAGCTTTTGTCTAACCGCCAGGCTTAGCAGAGGGCCTGGTACGGAGGAGGAAGTCCTTCCTAGATGTTTACTGATTGGGCATTTTACTCTATATTCTTATAGAATTCTTGAGCTAGAAGGAACTTTAGTGACTGAGTTGGGGCTCTGAATTTGGAGCCAGGAGACACCTGGCTTTCAGTCTCAGTTCTGATGCTTATTAGCTTTGTGACCTTAACCACTTCATTTGTAAAGTAGAAATAGTAAAGGTGCCATATAAATGCAGAGTATTCTTCTTTTTCACAGATGGGAAGACTGAGATGAAGTAGGTTGTCCAAAGTTTGATCTTAGTTTGTGCTACAACTGGGACTCAAACCCCAGCCTCCTTACTCTCAGTTCACCTTCCTCCCCAACTCAGCTGGCCATTCAGTGATGTGGGGAGAGACCCAGCTCTCCTGGAGACAGAGCTATGGCAAGAGGGAAGGGCTGTGGATTGTACTGGGCAGAAAGTGATGGGTAACAGTGGCAGAGAGGGACTAGAGAGAGGGCAAGATGGAAGGAAGGAGATGGAGAAAGGGAGAGGAGCCTGGGGAAGGGGAAGTTGGGCCCGGGAAGAACATTGAAATGGAGGGATAGGAGTTGGAAGGCAGATGGTAAGCACTGAGTTTAATTTTCATGGAAAGAGGTGTCAGAGGGAGAACTAAATTAGTGGACCCTTTTACGATTCTCTGGGTCCCTCTTCTCTGAAGGCTCTACCAAATAGAATGGGATTGAAATGGTGGGGGCGAAGTGTCGATCTCAGGAAAGTTTTCTTCACAAGAACATTGTGAAGTCAGGACTCTGGGGGATGGGGAAGTGAACACTTCTTCCTTAGAAGGCCTCAGGGAGAGGAGAACAGGTTACAGATTTGTACCAGGCAGGAGAATGGATGAGATGACCTTGGGAGGACCATGTTTGGGATCTGAAGCCTCCAAACTGCCTGTGTGTCCTTCCTAGACTCTCTCCCCCCTCCTCCTCCATCCCGTACCCTTCTTTCTGTGCATCTGGATTGTGTTATGTTGAGATTTCAGCAAGAGCCAGGCAGACAAGAGCTTCTGGGCAGGATCAGGAAGGAGATTAGGGAGGAACCAGAAGGTGGAGAGAATTAAAGATCAGTCCCCAGCCTCATCTACCTTTAAAGTCTTTCCCTGGAGCTGGATTTCAGTTGCAGGGTAAGGGTGGAAGCTGTGTTTGAGGTGACCTCCTGGTCAGCCATTCTTCTTCCTGCCAACCCTCTTGCCTTAAGGTAGGATGGTTTCCCCTCTTGGGTTCCTTTTTGCTTATTGTTCCTTAGCTGGAAGGACTGAGTGGGATGGCAGAGGCAGTTGGCAGAGAGGGATCCATAGATCCCTAGAAATTGGAAGGGATTTAACTTCCTTAAATTTGGTAGAGACCTTAATGATCACATAAATCATGCAAATTCAAGGCAGAGTCTGGGTGAATGGCAGGAAGCAACGCTGGAATAAATGGCTTAGAATGTTTTATTAATGTTTACAGACAAGAGCAGCATGGGAGGAAATGGATAAATGCAGCCAGGGATAGCGTCACATATGGTCTCCCTTGCCTCTACTGTCTTACGGGGCAACATGCTGAGTGGTATTGTGGATGCAGAGTGGGATGTATGTTCCAGTAGAAGGCCCAGACCCACTGGGGGCCTGGCTTTACATAGCGTTTTCATGCAAAGAGTCTACTGTGGCAGCTGTCACGTTGCTGCTGGGGCCATGGGTCAGGGAGTGTGGACCAATAGCAAAAGAGGGGTGGAAAGGCCTGTTCAGGATGATGAAGATGGAATTATAATGATGCCACATCACTACACCTGCTGCAGTTTTCAACAGCCTAGATCTGACTAGAACTACAGTTATCCCCTCACATCACAACTTTCCCTATCATAGTTTTGATATATTGAGGGTCAGCATAAGCCAGGGGTGAGAAACAGTTTTACAATTTACAATTTGGATTAAGTCAAAAGGCTGCACTTAAGGACCTAGAAAGTCACATGTGGCCTTAAGGCTACAGGTTCTCCACACGTGGCATAAGCTATTAAGTGGGAACTTTGGGGGAATTTTGCTGAAGCTGCAGTGACTGTAATGTTAATGGGACTTAAGATCTTCCACACCCATTAATAGGCCTCATGTGGAGCCCATTAAGGGAAGCTTGCTTCGGGGAGGCTTGGTTTTAGGAAGGCTTTCACACCTTTTGCTAATTTCTAATTTGGCACTGAGTCTTGAGGATAATGCTTACTGGCTCTAAGAAGTGTATATATAATCTGAGTTGGTATTTTGCTTTGAGGGTTCATTTATGAGAAGGATCTTCTAATTCCCTGGTCAAGATTCTGAGTGGCTAGGTGCTACAGTGAATAGGACACCAGCTCTGGAGTCAAGAGGACCTGAGTTCAAATCCAGCCTCAGACACTTAACACTTACTAGCCATATGACCTTGGCCAAGTTACTTAACCCCAATTACCCTGCCTTCCCCCACTCCAAAAAGTGAAAAAAAGATTCTGAGTGGCTTTATGTTCAGAGCTTCCTAACTGCTCAGATGTAAAGGCTCTCTCGATTTCAGAGATAGATGTAAAGTGTATAGCAATATTGCTTTGACTCAGGCAGTCAGAGCCCTGTCTGTTGGTCTTTATTTATCTGTTTGTATTTTCTCTGAAGTTCAGGGTGCTGACTTTCCCCCTGAACTAGTGAATGCAATTAAAAAAGATTGTTGACCTTTTAAACAGTTATCTTCCCTAGTAAAGCAGATCTAAGAATCTGTGCTAGCAGTCATCCTGGGTATGCCAGTGTGGTTATGGCTACAATGACACAGAAAAAGTTTAGAAACTCAGAAATGCATGAAGAATATGTACAGTATTGTATAATATCAACACATTTTATCTCTTAGTGCCATAATGATTCAGACTTTTTCTCTAAGACGAAGGGAGGGTCAAAAATTCTTACACAGATTTTCCAGATCATCGGGGTGCTGTGCCACTACCCACCTCGATATAGAAAGGATAATTGTAGGTGCAACTCAAGCTTTAATCATCCCAGGGCTGTGTAGCAGGAGTTGTTTTACAGATGAGGAAGCTGAGGCCCATTGAGACAAGGTGACTGGCCTGAAACAACACAGACAGAAAATGCTTATTGTTGATTTGAGTAAGTAGCAAGTGAATTTGAATGCAGATTTTTTTCATGTTCGCACAGTTCATCTTCCGTGAGGCCTCTCCAAGTTAACGAACCAGTGCTGTAAGAAGTCCAGTGCTGAAGGCCCTGTGGAAAGTGTCCTGTGTTTACTGGGGTCACTGCAGCTGTCTTGCCTTAAGGCAGAATAGTTCCTCCTGTAGCACCTGTCGGTATCTCCCTGAATCTCTTATCCCACTGGCTCAACGACTTGAAGTCACCTTCATTTGAGATGGAAAATGACAGGGGCTGTTGGCCTTGAGGAGGGAGGAAAAATATGACAACAGACACAAACAGGCAGGCTTAGTCTTGATAGTTTTCTTCAGGCATCAACAGCGGGGTACCTATTGCAAAAAGCAGTTGCTGCTGTTCAGTCCTATACTACTCTTCATTGGTCGCATTTGGGGTTTTCCTGGCAAAGATACTGGAGTGGTTTGCCATTTCCTTCTCTAGCTCATTTTATGGATGAGGAAACTGAGCAAAGCAGGGCTAAGTGGCTTGCCTGGAGTCACCCAGCAAGTGTCTGAGGCCAGATTTGAACTCATGAAAATAAGTCTTTCTGACTCCAGCTCTCTATCCACTGTGCCACCTGGCTACCCTTAAAAAAAAAAGCAGATTAGAGTCACCAAAGAAATTGGCCTTTGCATCATAGAATACTAAGAGCACTGACCTTCAGGAGGGGACTGGGAAGGATGAGGGATGGGACCGAAAAAGTGGAGTATTCTGATTACGTTAGGAAATGGGTTGGGAGTACCATGGGAGGTGACCGTGTAGACTTTTATTCACCTATCTGGGATGTGTTCTCCAGGATGGGCTGGGTGCCTGGGAAGAGGGACAGATGGAGATGGAAGAAAAGGTAACCTTAAGTTCTGGTCAGCTGGAAAGGAAAAGTTACCCCCTTAACCACTTCATACTTTTTAGCCTTGGTCTTTCTCCCTGTGACTTTCTCTCGAGGTCAGAGGAGCCCTTGCTTCTTCCTCAGTATAAGTGTTTATCTGTGAGAAGCTTGAGCAGGGCATGAGAAATGAACTCCAAGCCTCCAATACATGTCTTCTTCCCCCTCCTTCTTCTCTTCCTCCACAAGGAATAGTGCAGGTGCAGGGAGGGAGGTAAGCTTTCAGGATCACTCCCTTCCAAAGGCAGAGGTAGGGGGATTCTTACTGTCTCTCCTCTATTTCTTCTCACTTATCACTCCTCTCTCCCTTCATTCCAGAAATGCTGGTTGAAGGGCTGCCTAGTAGGGAGATTTGGCAGCTATTTGGAACATGGGTTCTTCTCAAGTGACTGGGATTCCAGGATTTGTAGAGGGGTTTCTGATCAAGAATACCACTGTTCTTTCTATTTCCCTTCCCCCAGCCTCCTAGAGAATGGGAATTTCAGTTTCCTTCCCTGACTCATTCTCTTCCCTACCCTGACTCATGAAGTTGCTTGGACCTCAGTCTTTCCCTTCCCCCCTCAGTGGGAAGGGATTTATGCCTGATGGGGATGATCCCTCAGTCCCTCACCTCATTCCAGAATCTGTGCTGGTATTGGCTGGGGATAGAGGCTGAAGAAAATTTAAATTTTAAAGAGCTCTTATGGACCAGATCAAAAAGGATCTCTTCCATTCACACCCCCTCCCACCTCTACCCCAAACCCTATACAGATGGCTTGGGAGGAGAAAGTGAGGCTGGTGACCTGGCACAGCCCTCCCTCCCTCCAATCAAAGTCAACTGCGAGTCATGTCATTATTTTCCTGATGTCACGGTCCTCTTTGAAGACAAAGGACAGAAACACAACACTGGTAAAGACTGGAGTTAAATGTCAAAGAAGATTCCTCAGTGGGCAAGTCTCTGAAGTAATATATGGATATGAGGAGATAGTACTTTTAGGGAGAGTCTCCAACAGAGCAGATACCCCACCCTCACCCTGCAATGTGCACACAGGAACGTGTGCTCATGCTTTGGGGAGAATTGATGGATGCAGAGGCAGGGGGATGGCTGCAGTGACTCAGCCCAGTTGGACACTTGCCACGACACAGATCCGGCAAGGGAAGGCTTGGAATGCTCTTTGACTGGCTGATGAATACTGGAATCTCGGCCCATTAGCTCTCAGTGGCAGGAGAGAGCAGCTCAGTTGTGTGTGTGTGTGTGTGCGTGTGTGTGTGTGTTTCTGCCTGAGTGCTAAATGTCTAGGGGCCTGGGGCAGGACCTCAGTGACTTGAAAATCCCCACATGTACCCCACAGGGAACATTTCTCCAGATGGAAGGGCTGTTACTGAGTGCTGGACATTTTTAATTACAGAATTTATAGGTGGCAGTGACTACTGTAGGATTAATAATAACTGATGTTTATAAAGAGCTTTTTGCAGAGTCAAAATCCATGAATTTTTTTATCCATGTAGGTTATAAAATACCCAATTATCTCATTTAGTTCTCACAATAAACCTATTTAGGTAAGAGTTACAAGTATTATTATCTCTACTTTATGAAGCTGAGGAAACTGAGGCTCCAAGAGGTTAACATGGTTTCTGTTTAATGCACACAGCTCTGAGTCTCCATGGTTATAATATCTAGGAGGCAGACTTCTCTCATCTCTCCTAACTCTGAGGTCAGCCTGTCTTCCCACTAGATCAGGCTGCCTCTCAAATACCTTTAGAATAACCTGTTTTTTAATATCCAAACCAACAAATGGGGCAGTGTGATATGGTGGAAAGTGCCCTGACTGATCTTGGGATCTGGGGACTTGGGGGTCCAGGATTTGTTTTGACACCTGCTAGATGTATGACCCTGGACAAGTCATTGAAAATCAACCAGTCAATAAATATTCATTAAGCACCATGTGCCAGGCACTGTGCTAAGTGGATCAGAATGAGGTTTATCATACCGCACTATCCACGTCCCAGGGTGGTTGTGAGGGAAGTATTTTGTAAGCCACAAAGTATTATAGGAATGCGAGTGGTTATTGTCTAATCCTGAAGGAACCTTTTTTTTTTTCCAGGGGGGAGGGGGAGATGCTGTTCAGTTTAGAGAAGCAGGAGCAGAGTTGGAAGTAACACTGGAGATCACTTAGCCTTATCCCCTCATTTAACAAATGAGGAAACTGAGGTTTGCTCAGGCTACACTGGAGAGACAGTGAATGTGCTATGAAGAAAACAGTGTTGGACTGTGTGTATGAAAACCTTGATTCTTGAAACAGCTGGGCCTCTTCCTAGCTGTGTGACCTTGGCCTAGCCACTCAAACTTTCTGAGCCTCAGTTTCCCTATCTGTAAAATGGGGGTGACAATAATACTTTCATCCACTCCCTCACAGGGTTGTGGTGTGGAAAAATCACTATAAATGTGAGGTGTTAGGAGTAATTCCATTTTGCAAAGGCTCTTATTTGTGTGAACTCGTGGGCCATGTTTTCAGTGAAAGGAGATGAGGGTAGGTGGCCCGGAAGTGGCCTGGGGGCCTGAGGGAGCTAGTGTGGGACATTACCTTCACCCTGGATAAACCACCTGCTCAGCTGAGAGTTGCAGGATGGACCAAAGGCATCCTGAGCCAGAGCCCAGGCCAGTGATAATGGTGGGGCACTTTCTGAGGTTTGTGTTCTCTCCCTCCCCGCAGGCTGCGCTACATGGTCAAGCAACTGGAGAATGGAGAGGTGAACATTGAGGAGCTGAAGAAGAACCTGGAGTACACTGCTTCCCTGCTAGAAGCCGTCTACATCGATGAGACCCGGTGAGGGCAGGCTAGGGAGAGAGCATGGAGGGTGAGCAACAGGGGCAGGAGCAGGTATGAAGGCAAGGAGAGATGGAGAGCAGAGCAGAGGGAAGAGGGAACAGTGACAGAGAGGCAGGCAGAGACTGGGGAGAGATACAGGCAGGCAGAGATCCTGGAGAGATACAGGCAGACAGAGATCATGGAGAGATAGAGGCAGCAGAGACTGGGGAGAGACAGGATTCAGAAAGACAAAAGAGGGAAAAGCAGACAGAGATACATCGAAATTGGGGGGAAAGTGCAATTTCTCTCTCTTTCTCTGTCTGTCTCTCTGTCTCTCTTTCTCTCTTACTCCTTCCCTCCCTCTCTCTTCACACACACACACACACACACACACACACACACACACACACACACCTATCTAAGCAGGAAGAAATAGCTATAAACACAGAAAGACAGAGACTGAAACCAGCTGAGAAATCTGGAGTAAGAACTCCTAATTGGTGCTTCTTAGCATTCCCATGGGGACAGTAAGGATCAGAGTGGTGGTGGGGCCAGTGGTGATCCTCCTCTGTCCGTTCTTCCCTCCTTATCCGGGGTTTTAGACAAATACTGGACACTGAAGATGAGTTACAGGAGCTCCGCTCAGATGCAGTGCCCTCAGAGGTCAGGGACTGGCTGGCGTCCACTTTCACCCAACAGACTCGGGCCAAGGGCAGGCGAGCGGAGGAGAAGCCAAAATTCCGAAGCATCGTCCATGCTGTGCAGGCTGGGATATTTGTGGAGCGGTGAGGCCCCCTCCCTACAACTCTTTCCCACCTTCCCTCTTCCTCTCAGCCCCACTGACTATTCAACCTACGTAATCCTTATACCCCCGTCTAGCCTCTTTACCATCCATTCCAGCCTCTCTAGACTTTAGCTCTTTCCAAACCAAATTCCCTCAGTCTACCTGCCTCTTCATTCCCCTTAGACCCTTTCCTTATATCCTTATAGCCCCAGGTGTGTGTGTGTGTGTGTGTGTGTGTGTGTGTGTGTGTGTGGTCAACTAGGTGGCGCCATAGTGCATAGATCTCCAGGCCTGGTGTCTAGAAGACTCATTTTCCTCAGTCCAAATGTGACCTCAGACACTTACTACCAGCGTAACTCTGGACAAGTCACTTAACTTTGCTTGCCTCATCTGTAAAATGAGCTGCAGAAGGAAACGGCAAAGTACTCCAGTATCTTTCCTGAGAAAACCCCAAATGGGCTCATGGGGTCATGAAGAACTGGACACAACTGAAATGATTGAACAAAAGCACAAATATATATATTCCCTCTCAACCCTCTTTTCATGCCTTCACACACAGACTTCATAGACCTCCCTTTACTGATCTTACTCCTTATACCCACGTCCCCTTAACCATTCTTCCCTCTACCCCTTTTTTTCATATGCCACCTTTCATTTCCCAGCCCTCACCCCTCTGCTATCAGCTTCTCATTTCATCATTCTGCTTCCTTTTGTCCCATGACAGACCATCCTATCCTCCACTCCCTCAGATGTCCCCCTAGTCCCCATATCTTCATGTATCCCCTGTCACAGCTTTTCCTTCCCTTCTCCTAGGATGTTCCGGAGAACCTACACCTCCGTGGGCCCCACCTACTCCAACGCTGTTATCAGCTGTCTTAAGGTGATGCCCTAGGAAGCTGGGAAGGGAGAGGATCAACGTTTGCGCCCACTGACCTGTTTCTTAGAGGAATTTCCCTCCTTCCTGCATATTCTCTCTAGCTCCCCCACCATCCTTCGTTTCCTCAAGGGGGCTGCTCCCCTCCATGGAACCCTGCTTTCGTGCCTCTCCTGTCCTAAGAGATGTCCAGGGAAGGAGATGCTTGGCTTTACTCACCACCCCCCATCTCGACTCCCTGCCCTCTCTGCCTATTGTGAAGCCATGTCCCTCTTATTTAGCATTTTCCCCATTTAGCATGTTCCCCATGTCCCTCTTATTTCCGGGGAGATTCCCCTGGGATGGGTTTGGGATTACCTCATTTCTTAATCTTGGTCTTCACGCAGACCCTGGACCATTGGTGCTTTGATGTCTTTTCTCTGAACCGGGTGGCAGATGACCATGCCCTGAGGACCATTGTCTTTGAGTTGCTGACTCGGCACAACCTCATCAGCCGCTTTAAGGTCAGAAGTCAGTCCACATGCCCCGCTCTTCTCAGAGGCGCACTCACCTGCTCTCTCTCTGTTCCTTTCTGTCTCTGTCTTTCTCTGTCTCTCTTTGTTTCTCTGTCTCTCTCTGTCCCTCTCTGTCTTTCTCTCTGTCTCTCTCTGTCCCTCTCTCTCTTTCTCCTTTTTCCTTCTTAAAAGATCCCCAGGATAGGAAATTTTCTTAGCCTCCTCATTCAGCCTGGACCATGAGGAAAAGACCTTGACTACTAACATCCTTGTCATATATTGCTTTATTAGCCCCTCCTATATTAGTTTGCCTTTCCTGGTGATGGAGATCATCAGGCCTCTGTCCTCCTGAGATTTCCCCTTCACACTCTGTCCAGGGCTTTGCCTTCACCTTCATCTTCTTTTCTCTAGGCTGTATTTTGGGGCTGCCTTCCTTGTTCTCCATAGCTTCCTTCCTCCCTGCCTCCAGGAATCTCCCAGCCTTTTCTTCCAGGTTTATCCTAGACTTGGTTGAAGGCAGGTGCCAGATATTGCTATTATGGGGCCATCAGAACATCTCCAGATGTTTTCCAGGAGACCCCCTCTCTTGAGAAAAAAAAAAAAGGGAAAAAATCTAGTAATGTTCAAGCTCTGGTTTTTGTCCAAGAAACTTTCACAAAGAGTTGGCCCCAGGCTGAGTTGAGGATGTGCAGAGGAGAGAGCTGGAGCCAAGACTGTTTAGCAGCTGGGCCAGGGATACGTGTTCAAGGGTTAAAACCCTTCCTCTTTTGGGTCCCAGTGGAGGGAACATCTCTAGGGAATCTGGGCAGGAAGAACTTCATCCTCATGGAAAAGTCATTTGGAAGGGCAAGAAAATTGTGTGTGTGTGTGTGTGTGTGTGTGTGTAGGGGATGAGGGAGGAGGGAGGCTGTCTCTGAGCTTCAGAGGGGTGGAGCTATTGCTATGGAGATTGTTTGGTAAACTTGGAGTTTAAGAGGGTTGATGTTAGCAGCTAGGGAGGTTGCCTGTGTGTGCATCCAAAGTGGGAGGTCGATTGGAGATGGGAATTAGGTGGAGTACATCTACCCAGTAACCTTAATCTTTCCAAGGGGGTTAGTTAAAGCAATCAGTTTATCTTTCTGCTTTTACAGGGATAGATTGTGTGTGTGTGTGTGTGTGTGTGTGTGTGTGTGTGTGTGTGCGAGAGAGAGAGAGAGAGAGAGAGAGAGAGAGAGAGAGAGAGAGAAGAAACAGAGAGAGAGAGAGAGAGAGAGACAGACAGACAGACAGAGAGAGAGACAGACAGAGAGAGACACAGAGAGAGACACAGAGAGAGACAGAGAGTTAAGTGTGAATGTGTGTCTCCTCCTTGGACCCTCAACCACTTCTGCGTAGCAGCTAGGCCAAGGAGACGGTGCCCAGGGTTACAGCCTCCCCTTAAGCCTAATCCCTTTATTCTTACAAAAGAATAGTCCATAGCTTTCTGTGGTCAATGACCTTCACCCATCCTGCTGCAGCCCTGGTTCCTTTCCTCCAAATACCCGCCCCCCCGAGTGTGGCACTTGGAATAAAGATGTCTTGGATTTTAGTCTGATTCTCTCCTTTAATATTCACATGACCTTGAGCAAAGCATATAATCTCTTAGAGCCTCAGTTTCCTCATCTAAATAATGGGAATAATTTTGTAATCCTCGAATTACTTAACCCACAGGGTTGTTGTGAAGAATGTATAATAGAAATGTGATGCAGTTATTATTGGGTAGAACCCCTCTTCAGCCTCTAGTCCTCATGAAATAAAAAAATCAAATCCATGCTAAATTCTGTGTCTAGCTCTTCAGAGACCCCACTGGCTTGAAGCCACCAGGATGAAAACAAAAGGATTTATTGGGCTCTGTCTAGATCCCCTGCGTCTCTATAGAGTTAAGATTCCCCCACCCTCTCGCTCTGATTTGTCTCTGAGCACCATTCTTTTGGGCTCCTCCCAAATTGTGGAAACCTTGGTCTGAACATTCTTTCCTATCTTCCCTCCTTGAGCACCTGGACTGTCTCTGGCCCTCCCCTTTCTTCCTCCCCACCCTCTCACCCCAAGGGACACCATGGCAACGTCAAAAACCATTGGGTAGTTGCCATGGATACAGTCCTTTTGAATTCACTGTATTTGGGGCACAGCCCTCCAGGGCTTGGAGGGGTTTGGCTTTGGGGTCTGGAAGACTGAATGGAGGAAGGAGAAGATCTGAGGCTTTTATCTTCACTTTATTCCTCACCCACCTAACCACAACCCTCCAAATCAATCTTCCTAAATCCAGGCTGACAACTCCTCAGTTCCCCCCTACCTCAGCCCCTCCTCACATCATCTAGAGCAGGGGTTCTTAAACTTTTGTATGTCATGGAGGGCAGACCCCTTTGATAGTCTGATGAAGTCTAAGGATGCCTTTTCTGAGTAATGATTTTAAATGCATAAAAATGCCAAAGATCATATAAAAATACAGAAGATCACAAAATTCCCCAAATTATGAAAATAAAGATGTTTTCCCATCCAAGTTTATGGACTCTTTGAAATCAACCACCCCCCACCAGTATGAGGAGGATCCCACAAATCCTTATTTTTAGGAAGCTTTCCATATAATGGGGCATGCATACAGTGATGGGAACAAGGGCAGGTGGAGGAGCAGCTGAATAAGGCACCTGCTATTGCAGAGGAATAGAGAAAACAGATTGAATGAGGGGAGGATTAGTTCCATAGGTCTCTTAGGTGAAAAAAGACTTTCCCAAGGTTGTGATGTCCTTCCTTCTGTTGTGCCTGATAGAACTTCTTCCATTTTTGAGTGTTAGGCTTATTGAGTCTGGCTTTCATAGGCTTCCTGGAGGAGATGGCTTTACTCTTCCCTTTCCTCAGCTATTTATGTCTCGGACAGTTCTTCATTAAGTCTAACTTTCATCCTTCCTGCTGTAGCTTCCCACTGTGTTCTTAATGACGTTCCTGGATGCCCTGGAGGTGGGTTATGGGAAGTACAAGAATCCCTACCACAACCAGATTCATGCAGCTGATGTTACTCAAACGGTCCACTGCTTCCTCCTCCGCACTGGGATGGTGGTAGGTGTCCCCAAATACCCAGTCCCCAGAGGAAGGCAGACATAGAAAGCAGCATGATCCGGGAGGCTAGGTGGCACAGTGAATAGAGCACTGACCCTGGAGTCAGGAGGACCTGAGTTCAAATTTGACCTCAGACACTTAACATTTACTAGCTGTGTGACGTTGGGCAAGTCACTTAATCCCAATTGCCCTGCCTTCCCCCCTCCAAAAAGCAAAAAGCAGCATGATTTGCTTGTGTTTATTTTAGGTTTCTAATTTGTTTCTTAGCTTAGTGGGGTCCCTGGGGAACTGTCCCAACTGAAGTATGGGAGTAGGTGGGATGGGAGGCTATACGGGACATCAGGGGATCTTGGACCCTTCCCAGGGGAATTGAAACCTCAGGAAACAAGAGGCAGTGAGGTGATATAATTGAGAGTGTACTGGACTTGGGCGTCAGGAAGATCTGAGTTCAAATTCTGCCCATGATGCTTACTGTTTGACTCCTGGGTTAACTTTGTTAATCTTAGTTTCTTCATCTGTAAAATGGAGATGTTAATGGCATCTACCTCCTAGAAATATTATGAGGATAGAATGAGATAATATCTGTAAGCACTCTGCAAATCTTAAAGCCCATCCAGGGTGTTCCAAAAGTGTTAGTGCTGTTTGAAGTTGCTGAAACAACATTGCATTAAGACTTTTGGGACCCTTAGTGTAAATGCAAGTGATTATTAGTCCTTATGCTCTGCCTTAACATTCAGAAGGAAATGAAGGTGGTTGAGTCTTGCTGCAGGGGCTGGGAGTGGGGATGTTGTGGTAGGTAGCTGGAGGGTTTTTGGGAAGGCGGACTCAGCCCCTGCCCTCCCTCCCCAGTATCCCCAAGACTTGGCTTCATTTTTTCTCCCTTGCCCCCAGCACTGCCTGTCAGAGATTGAGGTCCTGGCCATCATCTTCGCTGCTGCCATCCATGACTATGAGCACACAGGCACCACCAATAGCTTCCACATCCAGACCAAGTGAGGGGCCTGGGCCTGGAGTGTGGGGGAGGGAAGGAGGGAGGGCCAGGGAAGTATAAGGGCTTGGGAGCCCTCTCCAGGGGCAGGGGGCTGATGCAGATGACCTTTGGCACCCAGGTCAGAATGCGCCATCCTGTACAATGACCGCTCAGTGCTGGAGAATCACCACATTAGCTCTGTCTTCCGAATGATGCAGGATGATGAAATGAACATCTTTATCAATCTCACCAAGGATGAGTTTGTGTGGGTGACCACTCCTCCTCCTCCCCGGAAATGCTTCGTTCAGCCCCCTTTCCCTACTCTTACCCTGACCTCTCTTTGTATAGTCCAAGGTCAGGTGATCTGTCCTTTCTCTGGGTCAATTTCTGAGCCCTTCTGCTCTATCTGCCCCCTCCCCACCTCCCCACCTTCCCAGGCTGGAGCTGGGCCTGAGGCGTGGACCTGAAACCTGTCTATCTTTCTACACAGAGAGCTTCGATCCCTGGTCATTGAGATGGTGCTGGCCACAGACATGTCCTGTCACTTTCAACAAGTCAAGTCCATGAAGACATCCTTGCAGCAGCTGGAGAGGTGGGCAGGCTAGCAGGGGAAGGTTGGGCTTGGGTCTGAGGAGTGGGGCGTTTTGTGTTGCACCTAAGCATGTACCTGCAAGGACCAGCCTAGGTGAAAATGCCCATTACATGGATCTATGGGATATGTCTATATGAGTGTGTACAAATGTGCACACAGGTCTATCTGTGCTAGGGAGAATATGACCCAGTGGGGAAGGCCCTGATCTAGGGGCTCGGAGAGCTGAGTTTCAGCCTCAGCTTCACAATAACCATGGACAAATCTCCATTTCCATGTCTGAAATCATGCCTGACCTCCTGACTCCACAGGGATCTAGTAAAGACTCAGTTAGGGGCACCTGAAAAACATCCTAGACATGCAGGGCTGCAGTATTAGTATTGGATTTGCTTAAATATGTGTGTGGTTATCATGGGTGCAGAATTGGATAGTACTTGGGTCTTTCATGAGGGCAGGGGCTGCCTTTTGCCTCTTTTTGTATCTCCAATACGCAGAACAGTGCTCGGCACATAGTAGGTACTAAATAAATGTTTGTCGATTGATTGATATTATGTGTGTGAAGGTGAGAGCTGGGGTGGATGATGTTAGCACAGCATCATCGGGTAAAATGTTAGGTTTGGAATTAGAAAAATCTGGGTCCAAATCTTGCCTCAGAGAAGTCCCTGGGATTTGTCTATTAAGTAGTGATAGAGGCCATCTGTGTTGTTGGAAGGAGTTTCCATGCTAGTAATTCCCTACCAAATGGAATTATAGATGCTTTTGGTGTTAGAATATAAGAAAACGATCTGAGCATGTGTGTGGACTAGTCTGGAGTACATGTTATGTGCACATGTGTACACACAATGTGTATGTATACAACACATGTGTATACCTAGATAAGTATACTTGTGCACATGTGTGTATATGCACATATGACTATGTGTGTGCATATATGTGCATCTATACAAGTATATACATGTCATACCTAATTCTGTATCTGGACAGTCTTTCAGTCTGTGTTTTGTCTGTAGTGTTTGCATGATGAAGTTCCTGAATGTCCACGGTGTCTCATATTTGAGTTTGTGTCTGGGTGTGGATTGGTCCTCCCTGAGGCTGTGTGTGAGTGGTACCGTAGGGTTTCTGCTCAAGGACTGCCAATCTTTCACACCTCAGGATCGACAAATCCAAGGCCCTGTCCCTCTTGCTCCATGCTGCCGATATCAGCCACCCTACCAAGCAGTGGTCAGTCCACAGCCGGTGGACCAAGGCCCTCATGGAAGAATTCTTCCGGCAGGTATGTGATCTGTTCTCTTTCTCTCTGGCGGCAAGACCTTTCTCTTGTCCATACTGAGTAGGAATGAGAGGGAGGCAAGAAGCAGGAAAATGTGGCAGGGAGGTGTCTGAGCTTTTCCATTGAATTTTGACCCCAAGTTCCTTCTCAGCCCTCTGGACCTTCACAGGAATATCCATTATCCTTCCAACTGCTTTCTCAGTGGGAATAAACATTTTTACTCTGCATATCCAAAGACGATAATAACTGGGGCTCCTTTGAATAGCCCTTGAATGTCTTAGATTTTCAAATGAAAGTCACAAAATTACTCGGAAACCCCTGTTTTCCTTTTCCATAGTTCCCTCCCTCAACCCTGCCCCTGTGCTATTGACCTTGCCTCACAGTGTCCCTAGCCCATACCTGGAAAAGTCTCAGGTTAGCCTGGAATGTTCTATCTCCCCCTACCTCCCCTCTTTCTCCTAGGGGGACAAAGAGGCAGAGCTGGGCCTGCCCTTCTCCCCACTCTGTGACCGAACTTCTACCCTGGTGGCTCAGTCCCAAATCGGTGAGTGACCACCAGGCTTTGCAGGGAGGAGAGGTTGGGGGTGGGAGGTGGTAGTGGGGGAGAATGAAGCCAGGGCTGGGTCTTCCTGAATGAAGCTAGGGTCAGACAGTTTCTAAACCTTATAGGACTTCACCTGAGCCATGTAGGGATCTACCGGGCCAATTGATCACAAAGCCCTCTCCTATGGGAAGTCCCTAGTCCAGGGGTGGGGAACCTGCAGCCTCCAGGCCACATGTGGACCTCTATGTCTTCAAATACAACCCTTTGGCTGAATCCAGTGTTTGGATTCAGTCAAAACCCTCCCCCACCCCTGCCCTAGCCCCTGAGGGTCAGCATTTTATTCAGCTTCGATTGAATCAGGAGCATTGCCAGTCCATTCATCTACTGGTCCAACTTTTGTTCTGGCCCTTTCTCTCCCCCTACCCATGCAGGGTTCATTGACTTCATTGTGGAACCTACTTTCTCTGTTCTGACTGATGTGGCAGAGAAGAGCGTCCAACCCTTGGTAGACGATGGCTCTAAGGCAAAGATGAAGCCTAGGTGAGGGCTTCTGGGAGGAACCTTCCATGGATGGTTCTCAAGGGATGCCCAGGTCCTTTGGCATTAGGGTTTTAGGGAGGCCCACAGAGGAGGCAGGTAGATATGAAAGAACTCATTGTTTCTCTGATAGTTGATTTCCACCTGCTTCTGTTATTTTTTGGTCCCCTCTCCTCCTTCACGCTTTCCTCACAGCCACATTCTATGTGGGGGGAAGCCAGAAAGTAGTCTCCTAATCACTTGACATGGGAGTCATCCAAGGTCCATGGGACTGTTTGGGGGTGGGAGTAAGGGGAAGGGATTTCTGTCTAGGGTGGGATTTCCCATCTGTGGCTCCCAGAGGTGTTAGCCCTCTCTGGATTTTTCTTAGGGAACCTGGTGACCTCAACCCTGACCTGGTCAGCTTCCGCACCACCTGGACCAAATACATTCAGGAGAACAAACAGAAATGGAAGGAACGAGCGGCTAGTGGTAGGCACCAGGACTTGGTGGCAGCAGGGAGGGGCGTTGGGGAGAAAAGGAGGTGGGTCAGATATTGATTCTACCCTTCCTTGGGCTGAGGTGGGGAGGGGTCTTGCTCTCCAGAGATCCTAGTCTCCTCATCCCCTCCCCCCGAAAGGAGAGAGGGCAGAACAAGAAGAAACACCCTGCAAATGGGATAGGAGACAGTCAAATTAGATTTCAGGAAGAAACAGAGACAGTCAAGGTAATCGCTAAAGTAAATAGCAGTTTCAGATTTACAAAGTGTGTCCTTCCAATCGGCCTTGTGGGAGAGGCACTCGAAGTATTATTGTCCATGATTTTCAAACTGGGAAACTGAGGCTCAGGGAGACTTGCCCGGGATGAGAAATGAGCAGGTTTTTAAGGCTCTAGAAGGATTCTCTCCTGTGAGATGGAGGTTAGAGGCAAGGTGGATGTAGAGACCAGGCTCTGCCCTAGACCTGGGACGGGCCAAGGCAGAACGTCTTTCTCTTGCCCACTCCTCCTCCAGGCATCACCAATCAGGCTTCCATCGACGAGCTGTCCCAGTTCGAGGAGGAGACTCCTTCGTCCCCGGCCGAGGAGCTCAATCAGAATGGGAACCTGGATTAGCCTCCTGGGCCCAGGCTCAGGTGAGCACGAGGCAAGGAGAGGTGGGGGTGGTCCAGCTGGTGTCGGGTCGGGGCCCCTTGGGAAAGGCCGGCAGCCTCTGCCTCTCACAATCGCAGAGTGCTAGTTAAGGGATCTTAAGAGATCCAGTCTCCCATTTCACAGATGGGAAAACCGCGGCCCGGAGCACTGCAGCACAGGGAGCATTCATGATAGTAATGCTAGCTGGCGGTTATGTAGCCCTTGGACGTCTGCACAGCCCGCCCCACGCTTTCTCATTTAAGCCTCACAAACACCCCAGGAGGCAGGTTTTATCTCCATTTTACAGACAGGAAACTGACAATGAGGGAAGATTTGAACCTAGGTCCTGCTGATGACTTGCCCAAGGTCATAGAGCAAGTTATTGGCAGAGCCGGGGCTGTAGTTACCAGGTGTCCCCACTCTCGGGGAAGTGTTTTTTTCCCCATTGCCACAAAGCATCTCCCATTTTCATGGAGGATGGGGCTTAGATTTTAGTACAAACTTCCCTCTGGGGAGGAAGCTGAGGAAAGAGTTGGAGCATGGAATAGAACAAGGGAGGAAGAATCTCCTTGTCCTCCCTCATCTCCCCTCCCCTCCCCTCCCCCCCAGTCTGGGTGAGATCTCGGGGTGATGGCCGCAGTTATCAGGCCAGAGTCTGCATCCACATGGACCAGCAGAGAGTGGCTGGGTCTGGGGGAGAGCATGGAAGGGTGACTTGAGTCACCTCTCTCCGCACCCAGGTTTTACCATAGCCCAAAGTCGTCGACGCCATCAGCACCACTCACTGGGACTGGCTCCCTCGAATGACAGATGGATCTGAGGCAGGGGAACCCGAGGACGAAGAGAGCAGACCGATGACCCCAAAGGCCAAATGTCAGAGATTGTGGGGTTGGGGGAAGGGGACCTTTGGGCCTGGGCTTGAGCCTGCCACTCCCCAGTAGGAAGCCCTTTGCCATCCCCCATAATGGGGTACACTTTCCTCTCAGGCAGTAGAACCCAGGGAGCTTTGTCTAACCCCGCTTCCTTTGGACTTCTCCTCCTCCCCTCCAAATAACCAGGTGTCTTGTTGTGGGGGAGAAGCTTCCTGGACTGTCTCCTACCCCAAGGGTTGGGGTGGGAAAATCAGTGATGCCAGCCCCCTCCAGTGCAATACTCTTCTTGCCTCCAAGTTTCTGAGCAATACATTTTGGGGGTCCCCTTGGGACTCCCATCCCAGATCTTCGCTGGCAGGTCTGGGCCCCAGTTTCCTTCCCCTGGGAGGGGCCAGAGCAGGACGTGTGGGTCTCTTAAAGCTGGGGGGGAGATGATGTTCCCAGTTTCCCTCATTCACCAGGCTCCCAAAGATGTTTTTCTCCCTTTGCCCTAAATCGTTCTGTCCCAGGTCCTCTTCTTCTTCCTGACCCCCACCCCTTTTACTCCTGGTCTTATACCCCTAGGTATCTCTCCTCCTTCTGCCCATTTTGAATGTGAGCCTGGAACTAGGGGAGAGAGAGCTGCCTGTGTATAGATACACTCCCAGGGCCTTCAGCAGCATGAGAAAGGCTGGGGACCCAGCTTCCATTTGTATTACTTCCTCTACATTGAGTCCAATATACCCCTCTCCTCAACATCAGACACCCTGGTTGGGGTGGGGGGCAGCTTCCATCCGACCAATGTCTGTAAAGTGTTTTGAGATCCTGACACAAGCACCTTGTGAGGACACCTTTAACTAGCACAAGCTCTCATGCTCCCAATACCCCCAGCTTCTGCCAGGCATGGTCGCCCTGAATGAGGGTGCCCCAAGGCTTGGTTGGGCTGGTGTTTGTGTGATGGGAAGAGGGATGTGCAATCCAAAAATTCACTATTGATGACAGACCTACACTATAATCAGTCCCTGGGCCCACTTACCTCTCCCAAATGGTTACCCCTTTTGGGATAGAAACCCAGAGTAGCCATAGGCAGGGGGCTGGGTGGGGTTTGGGGAAAGTGCCCCCCCTTCTTCTCCCCTCCTCTCACCCCCAAGGGAAAAACCAAATTTGAGGTGACCCTGCCCTCCGTGTAAATACTGCTCAGCACATCTGTACAGTGGGCTGTGTTCCATGTGTCTTGTATCCACCATGGTTTCTTGAACATGCTGGCCTCCCCTCCTGCCCCAGCACCCTCTCCTACCTGGGGACTGGGGAGGAGGCGCATGTGACTCTCCCCACCCCCTCCTTGCAAACCAGTGCTACATCCAGAGACCAATAAAGGAGGGAGACAGGGTCTGATGTTGTCTTCGTCTTTCAATCTGAGGGGCTGGGGGCAGGTGTGGGAGACAGGCAAGGTCAGGATACAGAGGAACAGGGATTGGGGTGAGGGTGGGGTGGGTGTGGGTCGGGTCTTTATCCTGGTCCCTGAAGAGTTGGCCTAGATCATAGGGAAGGAAGGAGAACAGTCTCAAGGAGTCCCTGTTTAGGCTGTGGATCTGTCTCTGGCAAGTCTGGGTTAGATGAAAGAAATAGCTCAACATACTTATTACCTCCACCCCACCAACTTCAGATCTGATAGTTTACCTATCACCCTCCTGGCCAGGAGTCTGATGGCAAAAGCTATCTCTGTGACATGTTGTAACAGAAAGAACCATGGAGTTAGAAGAACTGGGCCCAAGTCGGCTCCCTCACTGCCCCTGAGGGATTACAGACATCACTCCACTGAGCTTGTCACTTCTGGTGCTTACATGGCCTGCTTCACAGGGTCATTGTGAGGAAGGCTCTTTGTAAGCTGGAAAACACAGGCTAAATCATTTGATCTCTCTTTCCACCCAACTGGAAGCATCTAGGGAAGAGAGCATAGGCCCAGCACCCATCTCTCTTGTGTGCTGGGTGATGTTAGGGCACTGGCTTCATCTCTTTTGGGAGGGGGCGCTATTAGTGGTGGTGGGTTTTTAAATTCAGAGCCTGTCCGCGGATCATCCCATTCCTTTGTTAATGGACTTGGTCACATGCTGGTCACATCTGTTATCAACGGGGATGGAGAAACCCAGAGGTGAATGACGGACCCTGTCTCCAAATCCTGACGGACTTTGGAGCATGGGCTGAGGCACACCCACCCACCTTCAGAGTTCTGGCCTGGATCCCAACAGAATTGGAGAATCTTGGGGTCAGAAAAGGTCTTAATGGTTACCTAGTTCATCCTCTATCTGAAGCATGAATCCCCAGGATAGCCGGCAAGGAGAAAAGATGCCGATAAACCCACAAAGTGGGTACCAGTGGCTAATTGATCTGGGAAGTTGGCCTCCTTCCTGGTGTGCCCAGCACACCTGGATTTATACAAGAGGAGGCCCATGTGGAGGGGCATCATGCTGACTTGTGGCCACCAGAGGGAGCCCCCAGCTTGGTTCTAGCCAGGTAGGGCTTTCTCCTTCCTTGACATTGCTAAGAGGTTTGGGGAGATTCTCAAGGTCATGCTGGCCTCCTCCCTGCCTCGGGGCATAGGTCTCAGCCTATTTTCCAAAATGGCCAGGAAGACAAGTTCCAGCAGCAGTCCCCCCCCAGCAAATGGACAGCTCTTGTGTCTGCGAACCTCCCTGCCCTGGCTTTTCTAGATGTCTTGTGGCTTAAGTGACAGGGCTGTCCCTGCAATCCCCAGAGGCTCACTAAGAGGTGGGGGAAGGGAGGCAAGGCCACTGCAGGCCCTTATATCTGGGAAAGAAGAAAGGCACCGAAGGCCCAACACCAAATTTATCACTTTTTAGAAACAAGAGTTTTCCCCCAGAAATGAAGAAAGAAGAAAAGAACCAGCATTTGGGGGGCCCTAACCCCAGCCTCGATTCCGGGTCAGCTTCGTGGGCCTCGAACCTGTGGGGGGTGGGGAGAGGGAGACAGCGAGTCAGTGGGGGGAATGGCTCTGTGCAGATCCCACTTTGGGGTTCCCTTTGGCCAGGCCTGGGTTGTTTCCTGCTTCTGGACCAATATCTAACTTCCCTCCTTCTCGCTATCACTTTAGCCTCTTTCCTTAGTTCTCCCTCGTGTTGCCCCCTGGGAAGAGCAGAGCATTGGACATGGAGGGGAGACTGGGACTCAGAAGATGAATTGTCTTCTCCATGTCCCTTTTCCGTTAGGACCCCCGCTAGCCCAGGCCATGAGCGCACCCCCTCCCAAAGATGGAAAGGAACTTGGTATCTAGTCTAACCCCCCTCATTTTATAAGATGAGGAAACTGAGGGCCAGCGAGATGAAATGATGGGCCCAAGGTCACTCAGCTAGTGAACGGCAGAGCTGAGACCAGTGTTTGTGGTGGTGGATCTGAACCCAGCACTTTCCACTCTCCCACCAACGCTTCCCCAGTCTCTCTCTTTTACCTATTCCAGAGGCAGGGACTCCTTCTTGATGTCTAACCTCAAGCCCTCCTGCTGTAGCTCCAGGCCACCTACTTTGGTTTGACCCTCAGAGGTGGTGTGGGCACCTAGAACACCCCATTCAGAGGCTGAAACCCGTCATTCCCTCTGTGCCCTCCCCAGCCCCCACCGACCCTTCTGTTGGGGGAGCCTCCCAGCTCCAGGGCTCATTACCTAGTCTGCCCCCCTGGAGCCTGAAGGTTGTATATGAACTGTTGGTGTCTCTGAGCTAGGTTCCTCACTGCCAGTCTCCTGGATCTTGGGGATGGATTCTGGAGGCCCTGGGGAAGGGAGAAGGGGCTGCCTTGGGGAAGGGCCTAGGGGAGGTGGGCCACTGCTGCCCCAGATTCCCCATCTCTCCTACCCTCGGCTTTGGAGAGAAGCCCAGGACCAATTGGGCACACTCACAAAGAGCTAACCTGGCGTTTTTCCAGGGGAGAGGGCAATGGAGGAAGAGGACAAACCTGGGGAGTTGGAGAGCCACTGCTAGGAATGATATGTAAATGAGATGAAAATGTATGTAAATCTCCCTGCATTGCTGAGATGCCTTAGCCTTGGGACTTTTCAAGGGAAAGCTCTTTTGTTTTCCCCACTCCCACAGGCGAGGGGACCTGGATGTCCCCTGGTGTTAATGCCTGCCCATCCCTTACATACTCTGGCCAGCTCCAGTGAGGCTCAGCCGGGAATCCATCTCTGCACCTTCAGCCTCAGGCAGGCAGGACTCCTGGGTTCCTTCACTCTCAGCTGCTGCCGCCTCAGATTCCTCCCCCTGCTGCTTTTGCTGCTGTCCCAGGTGATGTTCCACCATCATCTGGAGCTCTTCGGAGAATGGGGATGAGGGGGGCAGTGACATGGAAGGAGGGGTATGTTAGATGTGCTTCCCCAGACAGTCTCCCTGGGTTTACTACCCCTGTCCCAACACACACCCCAAAATTCAACAACTTAGGGACCTGACATCTTGGCAGGGTCCTCACACTGTAGCATATTGGACCCCCTGAAACTCTTTCCCTTTCCCAGAGGACTGAAAAAAAAGTCGTGGAATGTTAACTACAGTAGGAGAAACTGGATTAGGACTTTCCCACAGGGAAACCATGCTAAATTGAGGGAAGGAGAGGTCCTCCTCTGACTGGGATTTAGTCTTAGAGAGATTGTTGTTCAGCAGCCTGATTTTATAGATGGCGAAATTTAGGCCCCATGAAATGAAAGGACTGGCCTAAATATGTGTTGCCAGGGAGAGGCAGAGGCATGGGGCCAATGCTACTGCAGATTCTCTTTCCCATCTCAGAAATCATTTAACCAGGAGGTCTTCTCACCCATTACTAACCCTGAAACCCTACTTTCAGATAGAGCTCTACCTGCCTTGAGCCTGATAGATTTAAAGACCCCAAGGGAAGGCACAGAAGAGGAAATGGAAGGAGGTGAGAGTAGGAGGGTGCGGAGGGTCCCCCAAACCTTTCATCGTGGGTGTGGTCCGAGTCACCTTCTTCCGCTGCCTTGGAGACATGGACAGTGTGGACTGTAAGGGATACAGAATGAATCTGGGACCTCTGGCCCTGAGACCCATCTCCATCCTCCCCTTTGCACGGGTCCCCTGCCCATCCCATTGCCCCCAGGGCACAGAGATAGGAAGGAGTTTGGTGGCATGTGGAGGATCCACTCACCTTGAACAGAGGGTTGGGAAGCCGATCTTCATCGATTTCTGGGGAAGGTGTGATGGAGGAGGAAAGAATCATAGAAATAGAAGTTGAGAACCTGAATGGAGGTTGGAAATCATTTAGTCCAGCTCCCTCTGAGGCCCAGAGAAAGGAAGTGGCTTGTTCAAGGTCATGAAGTGACCATGTGATCAAGGAGCCCGGACTAGAACTCAGGGCTCCTGCCTGCCACCAGGACCCCGCCCATTCTGCCACGTCTGGATGTTTCTAAGGGAAGGAGAGAAAAGGCACCCAAGGGGCTTGCCACTAGTGGCACCCATCATGTTATCAGGGTTTGAATTTGCTTCCTTCCAAATTTGCTCCTTACTCTCCTCCCAGAACCCGTGCTGACTACCTTCTCCAGACTGCACTACTCTTAAGCTTCAGGCCTGAAGTCTGGGATTCCCACTTCTTCCTTCTTGGTCCCTGTGTTTGGGACTCTTGGCTGTCAGCCCGGGAGCTGTGTGGACGATGGCCAGTGACTTGTCCTTGCTGCTTTCTCCTCTCCACCTGGTGTCTAGGATGGGGCTCTGCTCATAGGCCAGCTTGGGCAGGGGAAGGGAGGAGAGGGTCAGACAACAGCAAGCTTCTCCTGGCTGGAGCCCTGGGCTAGGAGGCAGAGGATGACTTTGAAGTTGCTTCCTGAAGCTCTGGTCTTCCATTTCCCCTCTCATTGTTCTCTCCTCTGAAGGAGGCCCTTGGAGGAGACCCTAGCACCCTGGAGTCCAGTTTCTTTCTGGCCCCACCTTGTGATTATCTTACATTTTACTCTCAAGTCTTTGGGAGCTATGACAGGGAGTAGTAGGGAGAGGGAGGGCCCCCTCCTCCACAGATGTCATTGCTTCTCTCCTGGGGAAGGGGGTAGGGGAGGAGCAGCAGCATCTCAGTTACTGGAGAAACCTAGTAGGCTGTTGCTGTGGCAACCAGCAATCAGTTGACCAGCCCAATTCCTGGGGGGGCTAAGGAGGCAGGTGGTGCCCCTGCCCCTCCCAGCCCTTGCTCTCATCATTGAGAAAGCAAAGGAAGTTTTCTTGCTAGCCCAGCCTGCTCTGCATACACTCACCAGGACCTAGGATACCTTCCACAATCTTATTTCTGTCCTAGGAACTAGGTATCACCCCACCCCCATGGATACCAGCCTCCAGACCCTTGCTCATTGCTTTCCCCAGCTCTCAGTGCCCCATCTTCCTGCCCCCTGCCCAGCTTTTACTCTATTCCTGAGACCCAGGCATTTTATCCTCATCCTCACTTTCCCCAGGGGCCCCAAGAACCCCCCTTCCTAGCCCCAGCCCTCACTTTTCCCCTGGGACTTAGGTATCCTTTTCCAAAGTGGGACCCAGGCATCATGTACCTCCTTACTGCCCAGGGGGCTTCTGAGTTACCTGGAGATGACTGGTCACTGGTCAGCACAAGGGTGGCAGGAGTGGGGCGACGCCTCCGGATCTGGGAGGGTACAAAAAAGGGGGAGTGGACATCTTATCAGACAGATCAGAGTCCCAGTGACCAATAGCACAGTCAGCAAATGGATCTGGCCCAGCTCCATTTAACGTACACCCAACACAACCACACCGAAGACACACATGCGTTTGCCCCATACAGAACAAAGAGTCATGTGGCAAAATGGGAAGAGCCCTAGGTTTGGAGTCGGTTTGAATCCCAGCCCTGCCACTTACTATCTTGGTGACCTTGGATAAGTCATTTTATTTTTTAAGGCTTCAGTTTTCTCCTCTGTAAATTGAGGGGATTCAACTGGATGACCTCCACAGGTCAATCCCTTCCAGCTTCAAGCTCCCTGAGCCTCAGTTTCCTAGTCTACAAAATGGGAAAACAATACTTGTACTACCCTCCTCACAAGGTTGTTGGGATGATCAAAGGAGACATGACACAAAGGCACTTTATAGCCTCTATCATTAATATCAACTGTGCTCTGAGCACCCTACCATCTGTCTTCAGACAACAGTACTCACCATGTTGCCTCCTTTACAATTCCCTCTAGGTTTGTCCCTATAACCTTCCAACACCTTTTTGGCCAATGACTGTCCCAGGACTAAGCCCAGGTCTAGCTTCTCCTGGGTCACCTGCAAGCCCTTCCACTGCCTCAATTCTCCCTTCTTGGCTTCTGGCCCCTCCCTTCTCAGCAGCTGCATCAGCTCCAAACTACTGTCCAGGGATCGATGGCCAGAAATAACCTGGGAGATCTGGATATCTTTCCTACCAAGCAGAAATATGGACCCTCAGTGTGCCAGCATCTCTAGAGACTCTCCCCACCTCCACAGTGCTAATACTCAGGGGTAACATGGAAGGAGATCCAACAGGGCCCCAAACAAGTTAGAGTAGGACGAATCAGTTCATTCTCCCAGCTCAGGCACATTCAAGTCCTTTCCAGGCTCACCCCCACCCCCTCAGATCTCATCCTGGCGCTTTCCTGTGCCACTCCCTTGTCCCTAAGTCCCACTCCCACCAGTAGCTCTCAGGTCCTTTACCTGAATAATCTCCCAGATCCTGCTCCTTTCCCAGTGTTCTCCTAGTCACTGTTTTTCATCTTGTATGTGTCTTCAAGTCCCTCTTCCCTAGCAGCCCCAAACTCTCTCCAATTCTTCCTCTTTCCTCCCAATTATCTCTTTTTTTGTTTTTTTTTTTTTTGAGGGGAGAAGGCAGGACAATTGAGGTTAAATGACTTGCCCAAGGTCACACAGCTGGTAAGTGTTAAGTGTCTGAGGCCAAATTTGAACTCAGGTCCTCCTGACTCCAGGGTTCTATTTACTGTGCCACCTAGCCACCCCCAATTATCTCTTTAGACCCTCTTCCACCAGCGTGCCCCAGCCACTGATCTTCCTCCATACCAATATCATATTCAGTCTTTGTACTCCCACCACTGCCACCCCCAACTCCAGCATCTCCCAGCCTCTTTTCAGTCTATTTTTATCTCCTCCTGGCCACTCTTCTATCAGCATATCTTACTGCCTTACTTTCTTCCCCAGTGTCCCTTCTCTCCCTAGGAAGGGTCCCTAACTTTTTTACCAACTGACCCTTCATCAGCTCCTGATGAGGCTTGCAGAAAGGACCCAGAATCCAAAACCAAGATAACAATAATAACTGCTTATATTTCTATAATGCTTCAGGTTTGTAAAGTGCTAAGACTTCATATATATCCTCACAAACAACCCTTTGGAGTAGGTAGTGTATTATTATATCCATTTTGTAGATGGGAAAACCAAAGCCCAGGGAAGTGATGTGCCTTTCCCACGGTCTTACCTGTGGTGTTAGATTTGAGGAATCCAACCCAGGTCTTTCAAATTCAAAGTCTAGTGCTCTTTCCATTATATTAGGACCTTGGTTAGGGCATTGAGTGTGACTGGGAAATCTAAAGTCACCTGTGACAGCCCCTTCTCTGACCTCAACCAAACTACTGCTCCTTTTCCAAGCTGTCCTTGGAGATGTAGATTTCCCACTTTCTGGGTGCCATATTGGTTTAGAGGAATGAGAGAAAGGGGCTGGACAAAACGGGGAGGAGCTTATCCAGTCCTGAGGGAAATCTGGAGAGGGGAGGTAGTGTTGATATGAGAGCAAAGACTGTATCATGAGACCAATCAACCAACAAATATTGATGAAATGACTAGCTGGGACTATTGTACAGGGTGCTGAGATACAAAGACAAATGAATTTCCATTTTCAAATCCCTTGATAGTTTTGGATTCTTATCAACACATGTGGAATCTTCTTCTTCCTATCCACAAAATGCCCTTCTGCTATAGCCGGAGAGAATAAAGTTAGACTTTAGGTACGACTTTTCAACTAGAGAAGAGGAAGAATAATGGGACAATCCAGGGAAGGAATGGGGAATGAGAGGTGGGCTGGGAATGAAGACATTTCCTCTCCCTGGGGGCACATGTCTCTTCCATCAAGTTCATTTCCTGACTCCGTCTTTTCAATAACTCATGATGTTCAGTCTTTTTTCAGTCATGTCTGATTCTTTGTGACCTCATTTGGGGTTTTCTTGGCAGAGATACTGGAATGGTTTGCCATTTCCTGTTCCAGCTCATTTTATAGATGAGGAAACTGAGGCACACAGGGTTACTTGACTTGCCCAGGGTCACATAGCTACTCACCAACTCATGTCCTCATACTAAGGAGACTTCAGTATACATGTAGACCTCCCAGTTACTCAACCTGCTCATCTTTCCTGACCTATTCCTCCATTCCACCTCAGCTACACTCAAAGATGACCACACACCCTTAATCTTTCCATCATTCATTGTCTTCCATTTTCATAATCAAGGACTGAAGTGCTTCGATCACAGTCTCCTATTATTCCATCTTTCCCTATGCCTCACTCCTCTCAAACCTCTTCTTCATCTTCATCATAACCTTCTATCTTTGTACCCCTCTGTATTTTGCCAGGCTCCCACCTCTACTTTGGTTATACCTTCCTTCCTTCCACATCTAGACCCTTTAGTGAACCAGTCCAATTCCACACCATCATCTATTCTCAGCTCCCTTACTCCCTTGTCTTCTTACTGCTTGTGCCCTGGAAAACCCTAACCCTGGATTACTTCCCCCATTTGCTTGCTCTTCCACTTGTATGCTACTGAATGAAGTTGATGCAAGTCTTGAAACAACCACACCAACTAGCTCCATCACAAATTGATGTTATCTAATCTCTCAACTGGGCCCTCACTGAAGCCAGAGAGTCCTTTTTCTCTTCCCTAATTGCTTCCCTGTTCCATTTCTCATAGAGGCTGTACCAAATCCTATCTTGTCTACCAGACTACCTTCTCCTCCCTGCCCCCCCCACCCCCGCCAGCTGAGACTCGTCTCATATTTGATTGAATTTGGCACTATTTGTTGAGAACACTCCTTTCTTCCATATCTGACAATTCATCCTCCTCATCTCACAACCCCTTGACTTCACCCCCCTCATTTCCTCCTTTACTCCAGTCTCTGATAAAGATGTGGCCTTTTTCTTCACCAAAGCCAACTCCTCAAGATGGGCCTTTGATTCACATTCTCTACTGCCTTCTCCAGAAGATTAACCCTATTATCATTCCCCCTCTCTCCATAACTTTCCCTCTCCCTCTAAGCCTTCCTTCCTTCCTGCTTTCAAGCACAGTCAACTATCATCTACCCTTAGACAATCCTCATTAGGTCCCACTGTCTTTCTCATAGCTATAGCTATGGGTGGGACAATGGAAAGAACCGTGGCTTTCAAAATCAGAGAATTTATGTTCAGATTCCACCTAGTTACTCTCTGTATGACCTTGAGCATATTGTTTAATCTATCTAGGTCTCAGTTTCTCATTTGTAAGATGAGGGGTTTAGACTAGATTGTCTCTTCGGTCCTTAGAATCCTGATCGATGATCCTATGACCCTCTTTCTCAGTTTAATCCCTTTGAAAAGTCATCTATACTGGATGCCTCCACAGTCCTCTCCACTCTAAACCACATGCAGTCTGGCTCAGGACCTTATTACTCAACCAAGGCTGCTCCCTCCCAAGTTACAATGGTATCTTAATTGTCAAATCTAGCTACCTCTTCTCAGTGCTCATTCTCCTAGACCCCTGCGCATCATGTAACACTTTTAACCATTCTCTCCTCCTGAATATTCTACTTTCTGGGTTTATTGTTTTCTTCTGATTCTCCTAACTTTTTATTCAATCCTTTTCAGTCTCCTTTGCTGATTCATCATCCATGTCAAATCCCTTAACTGTGAGTGTACCCCAAGGCTTTGTCCGGGCTGTCTTCTATTTTCTTCCAGCACCCTCTCTCTTGGTGATCTCATCAGCTCCCATGGGTACAATTACCATCTCTATACTGATGACTCCCAGTTCTAGCCTAATCTCTCTCCTGAGCACCAATCCTGCATCACAAACTGCCTTTTGGATGTCTCAAAGTGAATGTCCCCTGAGCATCTCAAACCCAACATGTTTAAAACAGAGCTCATTATATCTTTACTGGAGTCCTGTCCCCTTCCCCCCATCCTGGGACTCTCTGAATGTTCAGCATTTAAAACTCTCCACAACCTGGTCTCATCCTAATTTTCCCATCTTCTTAAGACATTATTCTCTTCCTATTCTGTGATTCTGCTAGTCATATGGACCAATTTATTGTTCCACACTCACTATATTCTCTCTTCCCCTTGCTTCTTGGAACCTTGGGTTTTCTTCAAGACTTAGTTTAGGCACCACATTCTACATGAAGTTTCTTCTGATCACCCTTCCTCCCTACCCCCCAAACTACTTTGGTTTCATCTTGCGTACATGATGTATCTATTTCTACCTACATATGTTGTCTTCCCCACATAGAATGTAAGCTCCTCAAGAGCAGGGACTACTTCACTGTTGGTTTTATATCCTCATAACTTTGCACAGTGCCCAAGACATAGTAAGCAGTTAAATGCTTGTTGATCAATGGATGACATTCCAGGGTTTCTGACAACACCAATCTGATATATGTGTGTACCCATACAAACAGCTATGTGGTCAGTGCCTGTCCATTTGTGTATCTTTCACTTGTGTGTATGACTAAGTGCTGGAAGCCACTGAGGGATAGTGGAAAGAACACTGGCCTTGGAGGCAGAGGATCTGGGCTGGAAAACTAGCTGTGGCAATTTATTAAGTCTCTCTGGGCCTCATCTGTAAAATTACAGGTTGGATTAAGTGAGCTGTGAGGTCCTTTTCAACTCTAAATGGATAATCTTTTGTGGAAGAAGGGTATATTATGATCTGATGAACATCCCTTCTTTCCATTGTCCCCCAGCCTGGGCTGGGAAAAAAATCTTCCCTATTCTAAAAATCCAATACCCTTCCTAGTCCCTTGCTGTAATACAATTACGATTACCCATGATTCCTCTCGTTTTCTCCTCATTCTTCCCTGGCTTCTTTCTTCTCCCCTAAAACCTCTCTCCCCCTTTTGTCTCCCTCTCCTTTTTTCTTTCCCCTTCTCCTCTCTCCTTTTTTGCTTTTCCCTACTCCTTCCATTCCCTTTCCGCATTCTTCTCTTCCTGTTTTCTGTTTCTCTCTTTTCTCTCTCTCTCTTCCCTCTCCATTCCCTCTTTTTTTTCTCCTTTCCTTCTTCTCCATCTTATTTTCCTTTCCTTCCTTCCCTCCATCGGCTCATAGAGTTAGAATTGAGTTTGATCTTAGAGGTCATTTCATCAAACTCCCTAATTTTGCAGATAAAGAAATGGAGGCCTTAGGTTCAATGACTTGTCCAAGGTCACTCAGGGAGTGACAGAGCCAAGGTTTGAACCGAGGCCCTCTAATTTTAGAAGAGCCCATCAAAAAGAATTCTAGATTTTGAGTGTGAGCACTGAGTTGAAATCTCAGTTCTGCCACTCACTATTTATACTTTTGGGTAAGTCACTGAACTCAGTTTCCTCATTTGTAAAATGAGAAGGTCCATCCCTATCTATCCTGCTCCTCACCTCATGCCATGAATCAATTCTGCCTCTCCTTACCCTCCAGCTTCAAGCTTCACCTTAGGTGCTGCCTCCTCCTTGCAGCCTTTCTTGATCTCTCTACTTTTCAGTTTCCCCAGCTAAAATTAAATTCTCAATTTCTAGAGTTCTTATTACATATTGTCTGGATTTCTCATTCCATTCCTCCCATTTCCAAAGTTCTTTGCAAACAGAGACTGTCATATCTATGGCCCCCCAGGACCAATGGAGTGTTTGGCACACAGCAGGCCACTATAGCAAGGGCTTCCCATTGACCTGAGCCATTCCACAGACTTCCAAAGCTCCCTCAAATCTCCCAGAAACTTCCAAGTCTGGATTTATGCCCAGACTAGTCTTCAGATGTTTGACAGACCATGTGATGTCATCACTATCTTCTCCCTACCTCTTGCCTCATTGGACAGAGCCCACCAAATTTCTGAGTCCTTCCCCTGGATTTGTATCCAGGAGACAAGCTTAAATCTCTTGCCCTGTCACTTAGTGTCTGTGTGACAATGAGCAGGTCACTCTGGTGTTATGGAAAGGGTGCTGAATTTGGAGTCAGAAGCAGTGGGTTGTATGACCTTGGACAAGTCTTTTGCCCTCAGTTTTGTTACCTGTAAAATGAAGGGAATAAACTTTGAATTGATGATTTGACCTCTCTGGGCCTCAAAATCTAGAAAACAGGCATCATTATTACACCCACACTACTTATTTTGTAGGGTTGTAGTGAGGAAAAGGCTTTGTAAACCATAAAATATTATGTAAATGTTTTTATAATTATCATCATCATTTCCTTCCTAGACTCTCTGCCTTAGCTTAGTCAGCTATTTTTCTAAAACCCTAGATACCCTAGCAGGAGAGAATGAGGTGAGGCTAGAGGTAGAATTTTAGACTAAGAAGACACAGGTTTACTGAAGACTGGAGAGAAAGAGCTTCTGTCTCTTGGCTGGCTCCCCTTAATTTTCATCTCCTCTGGCAAGGGCCCTTAACCTGGCTGCTGTTTGTACCTCTGTAAATCCCTTTCTCTCCTCTCCTTTTCTTCCTCTCTCCAACCACACACACCTGCCTCCCCCAACCACAAACAAAGAATAAACCCATGACAGTGGGATGAGAAGACCAGCTGGAAGCAGATCATGTTAGTTCTGCCTGGCTCTCCACCCCCAGCACACATGGCCTCTTATCATCAGTCCCCTCGTTCTGAGCCAGAGGTCATCTTTTCCATCTCCCTATCCTTTGAGAAGTGCAAGACAAGGAAATGGGTGGGGGATGTTCTTTCTTCCTTAGGGAAAGAGCTCTCCCTTTATCCCCCTTAGACCCACTCCCACAGTCAGGGAGACTTTCCTGAGGCCTAACCACACACTTTGCAGCTGCCATGGCTTCTTCTCTGACTGGTAGAGAGAAGACTATCCGAGAATCAGATATCTGGCCATTCCTATAAAACAGGGTTCTCTCTGCCTGTCTAGAGGAGGTGGGGAGAGGGGCAGAAAATTTCTGGCCTAGAAGAGGCATCTGTCCTTCCCATCTGACCTCCCACTATTCTAGTGGGTACCTGGGGAATCCCTGCTTTGGAGACCTGAAGAGAAGAGGTGGGGGGGGAGGGAGAGTAAGGAGAGTGGGAGAGAAATATTTTTCCCTTAACATCTAGGCTCTGTTTTGCCAAACAGCTGGAGCAGAAAGAACATGCTCCCTTCAGGATCTCAGAAAGGACAACTGGGAGTTTTTCCAGGTAGAGAGAACTCTAGGCTCAACACAGAGAAGGGGGGGGGGGGGGCGGGTAATGTATGTATCAGGAAACCAGAACTTAGATTGGATGGATTCGAGACTGACTGAGGGCAATTCTGATAGAGAGAGGGTAAATAAGGTAGAAAAGCTTTGGTGGTGCCTGTGTGTGTGTCTGTGTGGGGTGGAGCCATAGTACTGCCTGGAAGCCCTTTGCCAACACAGTGGCTCTCACCCTTTGGCCTCTGTGTCCACTCTGCCTCCCCTCCCTTCTCTCTGCCAGGCTGCTCTGAGCTAAAAATAGCTCAGGTCAGGCCGCCCAAGGCCTGGCTATGTCACCTACTCCTTTGCCTAGGTCCAGAGGTGGGGGGAGATCCCAGAGAACCAGGCGTCATTTGCATGTAGCATCCTTCTCATCTGCATATTGTTTAACTCAGACCCTTGTACCCCTTCCCAAAGTCCTACCCCCTTCCAAGAATGGGCCATCCTTTGGGGAGGAGGGTCCAGGTGTTCACTGCTCCACCCTAGGAGAGGGAAGCTTCAGAAGACGGGCTACATTCCCCCTCAGAGCGTGGGGAAGGTCCTTTTCCATTCTGTTCCCTGCCTACTACAAGTCTTTGCCCCCTAACTCTCCTTCCCATCACTCTTTTCCTCCAGGACTAAAAGCTGGAGCTACATATTCCCCTCTCTCCTTTCCCCCCAACAACCCCTCCCTGTAATTTTGGGTTCTCTCATCAACTTAATTCCCTCCTGGCTCCCCAACACTTCCTGTGAAACTGTAGGAGATCCTTAGTCCCCCCAATTCCTTTAAAAACTGGGGCAGGGTGGGGGGAGGGAATGTGGTAAATGAAGGGAAAGGGGTTACAGCATCTTTCCTCCCATTCCCCATCCCCCTAATAAGGCTGGGGAGGGAGCTCGTTTGTGCCGTGTGTTTCTGAAGGGGCGGAGTGGGGGGGCAGTGAGAAAGAGAGTGGGAGTGTCTGTCCGTCTGTCTCACAACGGTCCAAATGGGTTTGTGGCTCTGAGTATTGGAGGGATGGGGGGGGGGTTTCATCCAATTGTTAAATTCTTTTCCATCGTTCCCCTCCAACATAGGGGTACAACAGCAGTCAGAGGGGGCAAGAGGGGCGCCCCCTCAAGACGATGGATCTTCTTGCTCCCCGACTTCCCAAAAGAGCAGAAGTCTCCCTATTCTTAGCTCTGTCCAGCCAAGTCTAGCCACTGCCTCCCCCGCCCTGGGGATGCTACTCCGCCCCCGGTCTCTCGGCCCAACAAAGCCTCCATGAGCCCCACCTGCTCCGCCGCCTCCGGGTCCAGGTGCGGCTCCAGCAGCGGGACAGTGAACTGGATCTTGCGGGGACTGTTGTCCTGCTCCATGGCTGGGGCGCCGGGACGCCTGGGTCCTTCTGGCCGAAGCAAGCCGGTGCTGCAGTGGAGGTGGGGGATGGGCGGCTCCCGGACCGCACGAGGGACTAGCCAGCTGCCTCTGGTTTGCGGCTCCTGCCCCTGGTGCTGCCCCAGCCGCCGGCCCGCTCGCTGCTCCGGCTCTGCTCTCCGATCCTCACTCCCCGGGATTCAGCCGCAGCCGATTGGCTCCGTACCCCTTCCTCCCAGCACCCCCACCCGCCCCAAAACCTTAACCCTGTCGGGTCCGCGCCAGCGGGGGTCACCAGCAGGGTGCCACGGGCTGGGGGCGTGGCCTTTTCCCAAGTAGTGGGTGGGTGGAAGGTAGAGGGCAGGAGCTTGGGCGGGAACCCGGGAACCCTTAAGTCTACTCGGGCGGAGCCCAAACCCTAGTATTTATCCAGGTTGGGCAGGTTTTTAAGGGGACCCAAGTGGGGCTGGGGGCGGGGGCGGTAACCACTGGAGGGGTTAGTAAATACTCTTTAGGGTTATTATCCTATGAAAATACAAGACAAAAGGGGGCTTCGATCTGTAGCAGGAAGGACTGAGGTTAGACATCCGTAAGGACTTTCCATAAATGGGTGGGGGCTTTGTGTTGAATCTCTGGAGATCTTCCAAATCGTGCTCTAAAGCAGAAGGATGGATGGGATGACCTTAGAAGGGTCTGGTAATCCCTATGTCACCCCCATGAAATGTTTATGCCTTGTGCTGGGATTGGAGAAGAAACGCTAGGAGACACGGCATATTCAGCAATTTAGCCCGGAGGAGGAAGAGGGGTGTGTGTGTGTGTGTGTGTGTGTGTGTGTGTGTGTGTGTGTGTGTGTGTGTGTGTGTGTGTGTGTGCTGTTGTGAAATGGATGTATTCTTCCTTTACTGAATTATGGACCTTGGAAAGTGGGGGAAAGGCTGAACTGGGGAGCGGGGGAGGGTATATCTGTCCAACTGGGATCTCCTTATGATAAGGTTGGTCCTTAGTAACACTAGGGACAGAATAAAGGAGAATGTAAAGGGAGTGCTGTAGCATGAGGAATGGCCTTTAGACTTTTGGAAGAACTTTTTAGCTAGGGAGGTGAAGGGTGGTGAGCCAATAGCACGAGAGAGTGAGGAATCTAGGGGAATGTCCTTCCTAGGGGAAGGAAGACAAGTGGAATCTCTCAAAGCTGTTACGAGTACTTTTTCTTATTGTCATGTTGAAGATGGGACTGGCCCTGGCACCAAGGACAGAGGCCTGGGGGCAGTAGGGAATTTCTGTTAATTTGATTTTAGTATGCCAAAATGAAAATGAAATGCAGAATGTATTCCAGAAGCTCAGAAGTCACTTTCTCTGGAGGCTTTGGGAGTAATTCTCTTTTCTGTGGGTTCATTCTGTACCCCTCTTGAGCTGTCCCCACCTCCCTTGCTCTGGATCCCCTTCCACACCCACCTCCCAAAATAACTTCTGCTCTCCCTCCAACCTGCCCAGGCCATATCTCTTTACACATACCTCTAGGGGCTCAGTTTTCTTTGGACATTGTGGGACACTGGGGTTAGGGCAGAGGATACCAGCAGGACTGTTGACTCCCGAGAGACTACTCTCATATTTTTTAATTAATTGGCACCTCATTTTCACCTCATGAACTCAAAGTACAGGCACAGGACTCTTCCACAGCCTGTTTCCACTGAAGAGATCCTAGTTCTCTTCCCTTCCCTGTATCCTGCTGAGCTCACCCAGCCTGGGGAAACAGCTGGCTGCCTTCACTAACTGGGCATGACCAGCCTTTGGATCCATCCCCCTCCCCCCTTCTCCCACCCCTACCCTCCTTCTTTCTCCCACCATCATAACTATGAGCTGTTCTAGCATGCCAGCTGTCCATTACAGCAGGAGGGATTCAGGGGAAACCTTAGATGGGCAGAACATTTAGGGGGTGGGTGGAGAGACCTTGAAACAGGTAGTGGAAGAGGATTGGCTCCTGACTTTCCAGGTCAGTTGCCTTGATGTCTGTCCCCTTGACTCTGTTCCTTTTCCCACTCCCACCCCAGATAGGACTCACTAACTAGGAGTGTGTGTGTGTGTGTGTGTGTGTGTGTGTGTGTGTGTGTGTGTTCAGAGATATCCTACTTATAACCTGCTTAGTCATAGAATCACTGTGAGAGTCAGAAGTTAACTTAAAATTATCTTGTTCAACCTGGTCACTTTGTAGGTGAGGAAAAATGATTCAGATATGTGACATGGCTTGTCCAATGTCACTCAGCTGTTAAGTTCCTCTCTCTGATCCCCATTGTCCTATCTCTATATTGGAAAATTGCAACTGGTGGTGATGGCCTGGGAAAGTAGACTATCCAGTAGGGGTTCTTAACCTGGGATTGAGAGTCCATGGACCCGTCACAGAGGATCTATTGCTTGAATGGGAAAAAAAAATGACATCTTTTCTCTCTCCCCCACTTTGAATTCCTTTGTAATCCTGTGTATTTCATTTTATTCATTTAAAAACATTCTTCAGAGTCAGGTTACTACACTGCCTTTCTTGTGTGTGTCTACAACACACAGAAAGTTAAGAACCCCTAGTCTGGGGGGGCATAGGAAGGAGTACCTAGTGTCTCTTCAGCTTTTGTAGTAACAAATGCTTTCTTTGCAATATCTAAACCAGCCTGGAAGTTCTTCCTAGGGTCTCATCTTCATCTTCTCTGCTGTTTCCAAAGCCCGAAGTTTTCACAAAGTTTTGAAGACCAAATGACAGAGAGAAAGGATAAACACCTCCAGTATATTCAAGGTTTAGTATTGCAGGGGAGGATGGGGTGGGAATAAGGGGATTCTGGGAACAGAAGGTGCAGGGGTGGAAATAGGGAGGGATGATCTGGGGGTGCTCCTAAGAGCACTTGGTGAGGTAGAGTGTGGATGGGGGAAAGGAGTGTGGGAGAGAGGGAGAAGAAATGGAGTGAAGCTGTGGAGGAGTGATGATGTGTATGTGTGAGCACGGGCGTGCACGTGTGTGTGCATGTGTAACTATGGGTTGTGGAGGCATTGAAGAAATGTGTAACTGTGTAGGTATGGGAGAGAAGACTGAGCTTTTGTGCCTGTGGGATCACAGTATTCAGGAAGGGACTTTGAGAGATTAATTCAACCTTAACATTTTACAAAGGAGAGTGACTTGCCCAAGGGTCACACAGATGGCAGAAAGTGGCCTTGAGCCCCCATTTCCTGACTCTGCATTCAGTGCTTTCCATGATACTTTGTTGCCACTGCTGTGTGAATGTGTGTGTGTGTGTGTGTGTGTGTGTGTGTGTGTGTGTGTGTTGAGGGTGGGGAATGGAGTCCCTGTCTGTGGGGCTGTCAGTGCTACTGAGTCCAAGTTTGGGCTTTTACCTCAGAAAGCCATTGTAGTTTTGAATTTGTCTCCATGTTTGTCTTTGCAATGGGGGTGTTGCTAGGAGCCTGTCAATAGAGGGTGGGGGAGACCCTGCTTGGGCTTCATTTAGTTAGAGGATGTGTGTGCCAGAAATCTAGCTCCAGAAAGGTAGAAGGAACAGAAGGGTATGAGCTCTCTGCACCAAAGGGTTCCCTCAGGTAAAATCTGCACCAATCCTTCCCTTCCACCAGTCTTCTCTTTACTAACTTTTCTGACCCTGGGTTCAAAGTGTAGATTAATTTGATCTAATCAAATATGTGTGCAGATGCACTTTGCAACAGTGTTTAAAATAACAAATGAACCCTTTCTCATTGGCTCTGCCCTTGCCCAGCTGTTGTGGAGGGTAAAAAATCCTTTCTTCAATTGGGAGAATTTCTTCTCTCTCAGTTCTGAGCAATATACTGACAAGCCCATGATGAATGGCAGTTTGTTATTGTATTTAAAAATTTTTTTTTACTAGAAATAACATAGAAACAAAAGCAAGCAATTAAAGAAATATATTTCCAAATGTTGGCTGCTGTGACAAGCAGCTGAGTAGGGGACAATTAACGGCTTTTTCCCTCCCCACTCATCCCCACTGAATCAGAGAGAAAGGCTGGAAGTGAATATTGAACTGGTAGATGGGAAATGGTTCCTTGATCCAGGGAAGGAGTGAGTCCTGGGTTACTCAAGGAGAAAAACCCAGGAGGGTTATGGTCTGGGCTCCAAGTGTCTTAACTGACCAGCACGCTCATGTGTGTTGGTACCCACCCACTGCTCTACCCCACCCCATGTCCATTGCTTTGTTTCTACACTCTGACTGGCAATCAGAAGCAATTCAGATCTGTCCTCTGCTCAGCTCCTCCCTACCCAGTGTCCTGGAAAAAGGATGTATCCTGACCAACAGGGATGCCACCTTGTGGACTCCCAGAGAGCTCCTTCATCATTCTGTCCCCTCTGCCTGGTGACCTGGGCTGATCTCACCCGCTTAAATCAAGAAGTTCTTTTCAGAGCTATTAGAGCTTAGACTTTTCTGCAGCTTTTGGGAGAGATCCATTCATCTTTTCTAACCTTTGGATCCTTCTGCATCTTGGGGGAATGTGTCTGGGGCAGGATGGCATCTTTATTTGGCATCTCTGGGAGTGAATCTGTGCAGATGAGGACATAGGTGTGGATGTTTGGGTCTTTATCTGTGAGCAGGCTGGAATTGGTGTGTGTGTGTGTGTGTGTGTGTGTGTGTGTGTGTCCGCCCATGCGCATGCACATGGGTGTGAGTGTAGTGAGGGTGGGGGACCTCAAGAGGAGCCTGTCCTTGGTTCTGTGGGGAGGGACTCATGGTCTGATAGTTTCCCTTCTAGGTGCTCTCTGGGGTGCAGCCCATCCTGT
The DNA here is from genome assembly GCA_011680675.1 of Gymnobelideus leadbeateri. Taxonomy (NCBI): domain Eukaryota; kingdom Metazoa; phylum Chordata; class Mammalia; order Diprotodontia; family Petauridae; genus Gymnobelideus; species Gymnobelideus leadbeateri. The sequence goes on along the minus strand of WOXC01007855.1, from coordinate 375,022 downwards.
TGGGAGAAGGTGGGTCAGCACATTTAGAAGAGCCAGCTGGCTTATGTGTACTCAGAGTGAGGGTGCTGGTGGGTGCATGTATGCTTGCACACCCCCCTCTAGTCATTGCCAGTGCTGGAGCAGCATGCAGGGGCTGCTCTGAGTAGGAACATTCCCAGGTCTATAAAATATTTAAAGCGACAGTGACAGTGATGCCAGGATGTAGCCACTGAAATAGTCTCTGTCTCTGTCCTCTTTTCCCTCCTCTCATTTCCACAGAGGCTGCTGGGATGAGTAGGAAAGCCCAGAGTCAGGATCTGCTATGCTTCATCACCCCAATTCAAATCCTCTAAATTGCTGCCAAACCTTTTTGCTCCCCCCCAGTGAGTGTCTTCCCTTTATTGAATCCAAACCAAATGCCTTAGCTTGCCATTCAAAGCTCCTTGCAATGTGGTCCCTTCCTATTTTTTCCAGACACATCTCCCTGCACAAACCTGTCATTGTAGCCAAACGGATCTTCTTAGCTGTTTCTTGAACATACCCAATACTTTCCAAGTTTTCTTTTTTCCCTAGACTCGTGGAACCTAACTCTGAAGAGACCTTAAAATTCATCTAGTTCAACTGCCCCTTTTCACAGATGAGACCACTGAGGCTCAGAGAAGTCACTTGTCTACGGTCACACACAACAAGTCAGTGGCAGAACTCAAACTCAAATTCAAGCTGACTTCTAGTCAAGAACCCTTTCTGCTGTGCCATGATGTGATCTGGGGCTTCCTTCACCCTCTGGGGTGAAGGCACCCACCCCCTGATTTGACCTTCTTTACCTGCCTCCACCCCAGTGACTTTAACATAGTTGTTCCTTTTGAGCACCTCTTAGGTGTTTGTTGTGCTCTGGGTGCCAGGTTTTAGGAGGGACAGGTTTTAGAATTAACAGAACGATACATTTGTAAGTGGGCCATTGAAGGCTCAGGACCTAACCCTAGAAAAGGGCCAAAGAATCAGCCACTTCTGGGTGATCCCTTTAGGAGGAGCCTGTAAGTCTTTGGAATGAATTAGAAAAAAAATCAACAATACTCTGCACAGTCTACTGTTTCTGCCCCTGGGTGACCTTTAAAAGTCTATTCATTTAGTGAGAGCAGAAGCAGAAGCAGAGGAATCCAGTTTCTGACAGGGTGTCACTGTGGGTCCCTAATAAATGCTAGCTGATATTTGGAGTTAGAGGAGGAGAGGCTTGGAGGAGGCCAGTAGAGTTGGAGATTGGGGGGAGGGGCCCCAAGAGGTCATGCCAAGCAGGAAGATCAGAAGGATGGGCAGACATGGCTGCTAAAAGGAGCAGGTATTGGGCATAAGGAGTGTTGGGAGATGCTTGCTGTCTTTCAGGAGAGAATTCTGTGTCTCTTTTCTCCACTTAGGCTTTCTCATGGAAAACTGAAACTGTTCCCTCTGGACATGAGAAGAGTTTGCTTACCTTTCTTTGTTTAAATGTGTACTTTGTCTTTATAAATATAGTTAAACACAGGCATTTGCTAGGTTGGGAATACATCGGGGGAATAGTTAGGAGAAGGCAATTAAGGGGAAAACATCCCCACAGAAGAGAGGAGATGATTTAACCAGAGCACAGGCTCTGACTGGGGTGTTGGAGTGAAAAGATAGAGAGAATTACAAATTCCTTGTAATTCTTCTGGGGAAGCAGCATTTATATTGGGAAATCCATTTAGGCAATAAATCTGAGAGTAGTAAATTTTATTATTATTATTATTATTACAATTTATTATGCTGAGAGTAAGGGGTAATAAGCGGACAGCCCGAGGGCCCCAGTAGCATTCTCAAGATGTCAGGAGAAAACAAGAACTGAAGGAGAATGAAGTCAGCAAAACCAGGAGAACAATATAAAATATAGTATAATATGATAATAAATAAATAAATTAATATAATTGTTGGGGCCCCTTTAAGACTCTACCCAAACTCTGAAAACCCACGGAAAACTCAGGCAAAGGGCAGAGCAACTCAAGCAGGGTGGAGGCACCTGGGCGTTTATTCTTCCCCCGTGATTTTGGGGTATTCAGTATGCGCTGCTAACAGGGGAGCACTCCTCTGCTATGAGAAGCTTGTTACTGCTGAGGCACGTGGGAGAAGAGAGTGGGGGGGGGAGGGGAAAGGGAGATAAAAGGAGGGAGGCAAGGTGAAAGGAGGAGGAGAGAGATGAGGTGATTGTAAAGGAGAAAGAGATTAAACAGCAAGACATTACATCTTGGGGTCAGGACTCCTTTGTCTATTCTCAGAGGAGCAGGCTCACCCGAGGGGCTCATGGGGGCGAACCCGGGTCGTAGGAGTGACCAGAGTGACTAGAGCTGTGGTGGCAGCTGGAGAGAGGGTTGTAGAAGCAGCCCGGGTTGTTGGGGCGACCAGAGTGACCAGACTGCAGGGACAGCTGGAGAAAGGCTTGTGGAGGCAAGCTGGGTAGTAGGGGCAACAGGAATCGAGGAAGGTGATTGGAGTGCCATAGAGGCGGCAAGAGAGGTGAGTTTGACATAAGCCCTGTAAAACGGGCCCTAACATATAATAATAAATAAATAATAATAAAATACAATATAAAATAAAAAATAAAGTAGTAAGGCCTGTAAGGCATAAATGGAAGGGGCTAAGGATCACTGCTTACTGACCCTGCTTCCCCAATATGGCACTACTGCATAACACAACACAAATTAAGTATCTCTGGTGGATAAAGCAGAGCTTTATTTTTTGGGGGGCGGGGAAGAAAGGGGAGGCAAGGCAGTTGGGGTAAAGTGACTTGCCTAAGGTCACACAGCTAGTTAAGTATCAAGTGTCTGAGACCAAATTTGAACTCAGGTCCTCCTGACCTCAGGAGCGGTGCTCTATTCACTGCATCACCTGGCTGCCCCTACAGCAGAGCTTTAACAAGGCATTTTCACACCCAGGGCAACTATAACAAATCAAAGCATGTCCTTAGCTGAAGAATTGCTCACCAAAGCTCACCACCATCCAGTAACTTCCTCTAGAATCTCAGCAATTTAGATGTTCTTTTATTTATTTATTTATTTTTTTAAAAGCAATTGGGGTTAAGTAACTTGCTCAAGGTTACACGGCTAGTCATTATTTATGTGTGGGTGCTCATTTTCTGAGGCCGGATCTGATCTCGGGTCATCCCAACTCCGAGGCCGGCGCTCTTACTGCGCCACCTAGCCTCCCCTTTAGGGCAATTGGGGTTAAGTAACTTGCCCAAGGTTACACAGCTAGGTTTTTGTTTGTGTGGATTAAGTGTCTGAGGTCGGCTCCGAACTCAGGTCCTTCTGACTCCAGGGCCGGCGCTCTCTTCACTGCTCCACCTAGCTGCCCCTTAGATGTTCTTTCTAATGGTATAGCTCCCAAATCATCCATACCTGCCTTTTTTGAGAGACTCTTGTCTTAGGTCCTTCTACAAATTCTCCATAGGGAGGCCATCCAACATGCTGGAAGCCTTCCTCACTTTCTTTTAATATACTGTTTAATTTTTTTTGGTTATTCTGAATTTAACAAACACCATCAAATAAGAACATTTCCATATGTAAAGAACAAAGACAATTATATAGGAAATGGAATTTCCATACAGGATGTCCCTAAAGTCTGGACACATAGGAAATCTCATTAACTATGCATATTTTCAAGAAATGAAATGAATGGAATTTTCAACAATATTTTATTTTATTAGCATAAAATTTAGCCATGACATTTTCATATGGAATAAAAGCTTTCATTGGCTATTGGGTACTATTTTCCATATTAATGAGATTAATTTAATTAATTAATGAGATTTCCTAGGTGTCTCTCATGTCTCCTTATGAAATCTCATTTATGCTAATTAAAGTATTGAAACTTTCATTTATTTCGTTTCTTGAAAATATGCATAGTTAATGAGATTTCCCATGTGTCCAGACTTTAGGGACACCTTGTAAATAGCTTGTTTTTCAAAGTATGTAATAATTCAGTAAAGTAGATAGAAAGACAATAGATTAAATGCTTATTATGTGCCAAGCACTGCACTAAATGTTAGGAATCCAAACATACAGTTTAATCAGAAAAAATGGTGGTTCCACTCTAAAGGAAGAAGACAACAAATTAAGTGGAGGATGTGTGTGTGTGTGTGTGTGTGTGTGTGTGTGTGTGTGTGTGTGTGTGTGTGTGTGTGTGTGTGTGTGTGTGTGTGATGAAGCTACCTTCCCAAGGCAAGGGTGACATTCTGGTGAGTTAGAATTAGATCCCATTTCATTACATGGGGACTCCCCGAAATGGTGGTCGGGGCAGGAGTTCTTCACCCACTGTAAGAGGTGAATGAAGAGAATCAGGAGCAAGGCTGTGTTAGAAGTGAATTTATTTGGCCAATGCTATACTGCTTGTTTGTGTTCCCGCCCGCCCCCCCCCGAACTTCCTTCTATTGTTGGTTTTTAAAAAATGTACTTAAAAATGCTTCATTGATTCTCTAAATATTTTATTTACATCCCTATCATGAGCACTCCCTTCCCCCTCCTCTAATAAAAACAACCCTCCTTTGTTACCAGTGAACATGGACAAGCAAAAGAAATCCACCCATTGGCTAGGCCTGAAAACACATGTTTCCTTCCTCACTTTCAGTCCATCCTCTCTGTGTCAGGAAGTGGGTAACATGCCTCATCTTTGGTCCTCTGGAGTTGTGCTTGGTTGGTCATTGTATCAATCAGAGTCCTCAAGTCTCTCAAAGTTGTTTTTCTTTATAATGTCACATATATTGTTCTCCTGGTTTTGCTGACTTCATTCTGCTTCAGTTCTTGTTTTCTCCTGACATCTCGAGAATACTACTGGGGCCCTCGGGCTTTCCACTTATCACCCCTTACTTTCAGCATGTGACTAGCCTGTCTTATTTATTTCATCATGATTTTCCCTGGTAACATTATTTACTTTTCTGAAAATTTTCATTTATTACATGGCACAGTTTACTCCCACCCACTTTGTACCTCTTCCTTGGGCCTTTGTGTATAATCATTTTCCAGCTTTTCAGAGGATGTGTTCAAAGTCTCATATCCATACAACACTGGCACACTAAAATTCATCTTAATATTCTACTCCTGTCTAACAAGCTTGTCCATTTGTACTGTCTTCTTGAGATTCATATTCTTGTGAACATGAACCATAGTTTGTCCATCCAGGTATTGTCATCTGAGCAAAAGAAATTACTTATCTACCTGGTCCTTCCTGTGTGTCTGAACAGGTCAAACTCTTGTGATGAGCTGTGAATCTTTTGGAGAGCTCCACAGTGTTCCAGGACTTGATGAAACCATCTGCAAATATAATAGGATCTCATCATCCATAGTAAACATCTTTCCAAAACGGAAGCTTGACTTTGATGAGCATAAGTCTTTCTTTTTTTTTAAATGCCTGCACTGATATTTTGATCAGAGGGTCCTTGAACTAGGTCATCTCTGTCATATTTTTCAAAGATGAATAGGTGACACTTTGTGGGGACAAAACCTTTAAAGTGTTGTTTTTCTCTACTGAATCAAATGCTTTTTCATAAGCAACAAACAACAAACACAGTAGGATCTTGTATTCTTTATATCTTTTAGTCAATTGTATGTTGGTAAATATGTGGTCCATTGTGGAATGTTCCTTGTGAAACCTTGGGAAGATCCTCGCCAAGTGTGGCCTTGATGAATCTGTAGCTGATTCTCATAAAAATTTGTATTGATGGGAAAGAGGCAAATAGATTAATAGTTGTTGACATTGTTTTGCTTTTTTCATTATTAGTTAAGTTCTAGATTTTAAAAAAAGTACTTTTCCTGTTTTCCACTTCTGCATTCAGATACCTTGCAAATTAGTCCTATAATGTCCTCACAGTAGTGTAATTTTTTAAAGCATGGATCTCTTTTATGGACATTTGGCTCAATGTTCGCTCTCTTCAGAGCCATTTATACATCAATGTTTGTTCTCTTTAGGGCCATTTATACTTCCTTTAGCAGCACATTCAGGACTGTAGTGACTTTACTATCTTTTATGGTGAAAAATTTATTATAGCAATCTGCAGAATTCCCTCCTCCCACCTTTTAAAAATTTGTTGTCTTCTTCCCTTCTCTTTCCATCCTTCAATTTCCTTGGGATGACTTTGCTAAGTTAGGTCTCACATCAAGCATTCTTTCAACCACTGCTTCTCTCTGTTTATGAAGCAACATCTTCTTTTTAAAATTTTACAAATGACTTTATATTTTAAAACAAGATTTATCTTTGTCTGACTCACCATCTCTGTGCTTGCCAAATAAATATTTGCTGACTAAAACACATCCCATCCCATCCAGGTATCAACCCAGGTCATCTTTGGAGTTCTTCTAGCCCAACCTACTTGTTCAGGAACTGAGTATATATACAAAATTCACCAATTTATCTCACTATATCTGTTGCTGGACCTAGACACCAGACAGCGTTTTATCTTCATATCACATCTAGCCATTTACTTAGGCCAGTAGGTTGCTTCCGTGACTGCTCTTCTCCTCCCACATTCGGAACAGCCCATCTGTACTAGCCCTGAGACCTGGACATCCCTATTCCTCTTTCCCCATTTCTCTACCCACCAACCCAATTGATTGGTGACTGTATGCAAACTAGGTCCCTGAGCACACTATATCTACTGCTAGCTCTAGACAAAGACTATACTTTTTCTTCACATCCCATCCAACATCCAATCAGGTCATCTCCACTGACCTATCTTTGCCCCCTTGACAGACCCCTCCCGTATCCCTGGAACAAAACTCCCTAACCTAGGCACTGCTCTCCTATATGTGATATCTTCCCCTATTAGAATATATGCTTCCTGAGGGCAGGGACTCTTTCTATGAAAGTATTTGTATCCCCAGTATTAAAGCTCAGAGTTTGGCACATAGGAAGTGCTTAATAATTTTTTCCTTCTCTCTCTTTTCTTTTTTCCTTCTTCCTTTCTCATTCTTTCTCTTTCCTTCTTTGTTCCTTCCTTCCCTTATTTCTTCCTTCCTTTCTTCCTTTTCTTCTCTTCTCTTCCTTCCCTCTTTTTGTCCCCTTCTTACAGGAATTGGTTTTCTTCAGTTAAACCTCTATAAAAATTATTGTAATGGGGGTCGATATAATTTCTATTATCTATTTTTCATTATGAATAACTTATTTAAGTAGGTCAGGATTGAGTTGTTCCAATTCCATGCCATATCTCTTTCTCATTATAATTCTTTCTTTTAGCTTTATACAAATTCTGATCTTTAACATTAGTGGCTTAACTGAAAAGCCTACTAATTTAAGGATGGCTCCCATAACAATAACAAATCTTTTCCTGTTCGTTAAAATATAATCAATTTCATTTAGTAACAATAATAGCTAATGGTTATATAGCACTTAGGTTTTTGTATATATAATCTCACTTGTTCATTTTTTGGGGGTTGATATTATTTAGCGTTCAGTATGTCCAGCACATAAGGATTCTTTTCTCAAAGAAAGTATTCATGATGCAGAAGGGTGAGACTTCTGTATAACTTACAAGTTTTTGGCTTCTCCCATTCTTTTTTACTGTCCCATGCTTTCTAATATATTCTCACCATCTTGACCCATTTCCACCACTACAATAAAGTCACTGAGTATCAACCATATATTGATTTAATTTTGAGAGTCCTATCAATTTCTTCATAGAATTTCCCTACATTTTCCTTCTCTGAAAACAATATTGGCAATAAGCTATAATTACTTTTATGGCTGTCTTTTTGCAAATGTGGTCTCTGGAATGCTTGATTCACAGGTAGCGAGTTGCTTTCATCTTAAACCTTTTCCTCTCTCACTCCTTCTGTCTTCTTATACCCACTGAGTCCTGGCTCCCTCCTGCCCAGTACTGGTTGTACTAGTCTTACTGCTCCACTTGATGGTGACGGCAGGGCAGTTGCTTCTCTTTGCCATGTCCAGATTCTCTTTTTACGGCTATTATGCATTAACCTCCGCTTCTCTGAGGTTCATTAAATCTATATTTCTCACTGAATCATGATTCTGGTGGCTATCTACCAATCTCCAAGGCATTTCTCTTTCTTCCTCAATGAGCTCAGTGGTTTTTTCTCTCCTCTTGCTCAGGGATTTCAAGTGACATATCAACATTTCCTTCCTCACCCTAACTTTCCAGTTCCTCACTTCATTTTTAATGACTCACTCAACTCATTTTCCACCACTTTTTCCTCCATCCCACCTCAGGTACATGCAAAGATGGTTGTGCCCTTGATCTGGCCATCACGAAAGGTGCTCCCTTTCCATATTGGTGAACTCTGAAATTCCTTCATTTGATCATAATCTTTTGTGGCTCCCACTTGCCCTCTGCCTTCCCTCTGCCTCCTATCCAGTTTTTCATCCTTGCTGTGATCACCAGCTTCTCCACCTCCCAGTTCTTTCCAAGGCCATTTCCTGTACTGGCCATACCCTCCTCCCTTCTCCACCTTGACTCCTTGATGACCCAAATGAACTCGACACTATCTTCTACTCTTGAGTCCTTTGCTCCATTATTCTATCTTGCTCTGCCAAATCCCAGCCTTGGATTATTCCCACTATCCATTGCCTTTGTTGCTATTCATGTTCTGCTGAACAAAGCTGGAGAAAATCATTGAACCATACTGATTGGGTACAGTACAGATTTATGCTATGCAGTCTAAATCGGGCCCTCATGGCAGCAAGGTAATCCTTTTACACCTCCCCAATTAATTCACTATCCCCATCACCACAGGGGATATTACAAAGCTTTTCATCCCTCCTCAAACCTCTTATGGCATCCCCTTACCCTAACCTCTCAGCTGAGAACCTTATCTCATATTTCACTGAAAAAAAATTGAGGCTATTACTTGAGAGAGCTCTTCCCCCCCTACTCCTCATTTCACTTCACTCAGATGCCTTTTCCAGCTATCTTGGGGATGGCCTGTTGCTAGGCCCTAGCTGACAGAAGTGACTTCCTGTTTGACCTGCCTATATGCTGGAAAGTTCCTGTGCACTCAATATTGGTTTAGTCAACTTCATCTGGACAAGGAATGAAAAGCTGATTATACTGATTATAATCAGCTTAGCAAACTTCATCTAATCCAGGTATGCAAGGTTAGCAAACTTTCTTAAGCACAGTGCCCTTGTGGTTGATAAGATTGGGGGAGGGGGGTCCTAGTACAAACCATTGACTGCTCCTGAGATCCTCATCCTACTCAGTCACTGTGAATCTTCCCAGCAACAATAATCAGATGTTACTGAAGAGATCAAGAAATCTGGTCTCTTCATTAGGGCATGCATTCTGTTGTTTAACTAAGCTACCATTTTTCATGTACTCATGGGACAATAGGCCTTTGTTTTTTTTTTTTTTTTGGAGGGCAATTGGGGTTGCCTGACTTGCCCAAGGTCACATGGTTAGTTTTTATGTTAAGTGTCTGAGGCCGGATTAGAACTCAGGTCCTCTTGGCTCCAGGGCTGGTGCTCTATTCACTGGGGCACCTAGCCACGGCTACCAATGATCTCTTAATGGCCAAATCTCAGTCTTTTCTCCACCCTCGTTCTTCGTGACTTCTCTAGCCTTTGATACTCTGATCACCCTTTTCTCCTTGATACTCTCCTTTCTCTTGGTCTCTGTGACAATGGTCTCTTATGCTTCCCTCTTTGTCCCATTGCTTCTTTGCTGGATTGTTATCCAGATCTTGCCTGCTTAAATGGGTGGCCCACAAGGCTCTGTCCTGGGCCCTCTTCTCTTCTCCCTCTCAACAACTTCATTGGGTGATATCATCAACTTCCATGGATTCAACTGTCATCCCTCTTTGGATAATTCTCAAACACATCTGTGTGTGTGTGTGTGTGTGTGTGTGTGTGTGTGTGTGTGTGTGTGTGTGTGTGTGTGTGTGTTGGGGGCTGGGGGACCTGAGGGAGCACATGTGGCTCCTGCTGCTCTTGCCTTGCCCTGCCCCACCCCCCACTTCCCCCGGCCCCAGAGAAGGTGCAGGAGCCTCCCACCTGACTGGCCCTCAGACTGCTGTGGCCACGTTGGCTGCCTGCCACCGGCTCTCCTGTCCGAGTGTCTCTGACAAGACAGGAGGGTTGGACTTTGCCAAAAATCTGAATGTGGTTGGTTTGATGCTGGCTACTTCTGGAGGGACATCAAAAGCTCTGAGGGCTGCCAGTCTCCCTGTCAGGTATACAAACTCCCTGCAGATTCTAAAGCCAATTTCTTAAGCCAGAGTTCTATATGCATCAGGGCCCTTATTAGATTTCCTTATCAAATGGTTTAGTTTTAGATTTTAGATTAAAAGTATAGAAGAAAGCAAAACAGGATACTTTGATTAAAAAAAGGTCAATTTAGTTCCTGTGCCTCAGATTTAAGTCACACAGAAATATTAGTGATGAGGATTGTTAATGCATCATGTTTTATAAAATAGCATGCTTGCTTAATGCCTAAAGTTTTAAAGGAACTTTCTAACATATTGCTCAGGTGCTTGGTCTGGGAATGAAATTTGGCTTTTGGATCTGTGCCTAGGTGTTAGCAGCATAACTCAGCTCCTTTGGTCCAGGGATCCCAATGCTAGACATATACCTCATAAAGGTTAAATGTGGGGTGGGGGGGAAGAAGAAGATCATATACAGCAAACATTTTAACAGTACTTTCCATGGAAGCAAATTTTTGAAAAAAATTTTTTGAAAAAATAAAAGATCCATTAATTGGGGAATGGGTGAATGTTATGGTACATAAATGTAAAAGAATATTATTGTACCATAAGAAATGATGATTGAAATATATAGAAAAGAATAGGGAGATTTTCAAGATGCCAATGAAGTAAGTAGAACCAGGAAAACAACATACACAATGAGTGAAAAGAATAATATCAATCAAAATTGCTAATAAATTATAATGAGCGAGGTTTGTCCCAGCCATCTCCAGTCATCTTGATGAATATCAAGCCATTGGACCCAGATGTTTCTGGAAGAGAAAGTGAGGCTGGTGACCTGCACAGCTCCCCCTCACTCAAATCCAAGCCAACTGCAAGTCATGTCACACAACCTTTCTCTGAACCCTTCATTGTACTGGGTAGGGACTATGCATGTGGAACACTACATATAATGTCATACTTGATTGATGTATTACATATTTTTGCTAGACTGGTATTTTTCTTTTCTTTTTGTTGTTCTTTGTTACATGGGATGGGGCAGGGGCCTTAAAGGTTAAAGCTTAAAACTATACTACAACTTTGGGATATGCTGTATTGGGAAATATAAATGATGTGAAAACAAAAGAGCAATGACAAATTTTTAAAGAAAAGAGTAATTTCGGCTATTGACAGTCTATTAATACTGTTGAGAATAAACATAATTCAATGAGAATTCAATTATTAGGTATTATACTTTCTTAATTCAACAGTATCTTGGGACCTTTGAAGAGTATAAAATAAAGCCTTGCATATTTATAATACATATGTATATATATTTAGTCCTAATCTTTCCTGACTTCCAATCTCACAATGTCAACTGCCTATTGGGCATCTTAAATTGGATGTCCTGTAGACATCTTAAACTCAACATGTCCAAAAGTGAGCTCATTATCTTTCCCCCCAAACCTTTCTCTCTAACTTCCATGTTACTGTTGAGGGTACCTCCATCATCTCAGTCACCCAGGTTCACAACTGAGGTGTCATTTTGGATTCCTTACTCTCTCTCTCACCCCGCCACCCCTCCCCCCAAGGCCTATTGTTTTTACTTTTGTAAACTCTCTTCCATAAGCCACCTTGTCTTCTCTAATATGGACACCACCCTGGTGAATGTCCGTATCACCTCCCTCCTAGTTTATTGCAGTAGGCTATTGGTGGGTCTTTCTATGTCAAGTCTCTCCGAATTCCAGACTATCCTCCATTCTACTATCAAAATTATCTTTCTAAAATACTGACCATGTTACTTTTCTCTTCAGTTAAACCCAGTGTCTCTCTATCACCTCCAGTATCAACCATAAAAATCCTCTGTTTGACTTTTAAAACCCTTCATGACCTGACTTTCTTCTACTTCCCTCCATATATTCTACAACCCAGTGAGATTAACCTCCTTGCAAGACACTTCATCTTCCTACTCAGTGCATTTTCCACTGGCTATTCCCTTTGCCTCAAATGCTGTCTCTTGTTGCCTCCTGAATTTCCTGATTTCCTTCAAGTTGCAGTTAAAATCTCACCTTATGCAGGTAACCTTTCCTGGTCTCTGAGATGACTCCTGTTTGTATCTTTTCTCATACAGAGTCATCTCCCTCATTAGAGTGTGAGCAACTTGAGTGAGGCATTGTTTTTGCCTTTCTTTGCATCCTTGGTGCTTAGCAAAGTGCCTGACACCCAGTAAGTACCTAGCAAACATTGGCTGACTTATCAGAAACACCACAATAATAAAATGTCTCCTGAACTGAAGTTTCTGGTGGTCTTTGGGCATGCAATGAAACTGCCCCAAACAAGGATGTTGTCTTTCCAAGGAATACGTGTCAGCCCCCCTTCCATTTAGCTGCAAGTTCCCTTTCCTTCTGGTTTTGTTAACATGATTCAGCTTCTCTATTAGTATATCCCCTTGGTCCTTGGATAAGGATCTCACATTTAAAGTACCAGCAGCCAGATATGGATCATCTAAAGATGGTGATTTTTAGCACCTTCTGTTCCCTTTCCCACCACTCTGACATTATCATGGCAGAAGCTTGCTTACTGGGATACTCCAGAGCTGAGAGATGCTTTGCATTTTTCTTTACGTCATGAGTTAGCAAACCTGTCAGTGGTGAGGCTCCCTGTGCTTAGGTAGTCCTCAGCAAAAGGGCTTTGTTCAGCTCTCTAAACCAGGGGTGTCAAACAGGCAGCCCATGGGCCATATGCAGACTGCAACACTCCAGAGTACAGTGGGAACCAGATAAAATTGTAACTGGGAGATTTTTAAAACAAAATAAAAAAAAAACACAGTTAAGCCTAGAGGATGTTAATATGTGATTTTCCAAGTCGATATGTGCCTGCAAAGATCCTCATGTGTGACCCTTCTTTCTATTTGAGTTTTATTAGCTTAGACCATGAGGCCTTTTCAGCATGGTAGAACCTACCCCAAATTATGTTCTGTTGGCACAGCCTTTGAGAATCCAAGGTCTGCTGGACACAGTGAGGATGTAGAACAATAGGCCCTTGTGGAAGTAACTTTTAAAAAATGATTCTTCTAATTTTAATTATTTATTCCCCTCCTAACTGTGCTTCTGACTTTGGAGACTTTAATACCAAGTCATATGCAGGACCATCAATCCCTGTATCGTTCTCACTCTGAAATATCCATCTGCTAGACCAGCCCGCTTCTCCCATCGATGAATTCCTTCTAAGACTTAAATTTGGAGGAAGGGCCCAGGCTGGCCAACCTTCATTCCTCTCCTGACTTTACACTGCCCTGCCCCCATCCCCAGCTCCCTTCTGTGTGTTGTATGCTTCCCCTTTAAATAGTAAGATTCTTGAAGGCAGAGTCTGTCTTTCTTTTTGCTTGTCTTTGTATCCCCAGGGCTTAGTACAGTGCCTAGCACATAATAAGCCCTTAATATATGTGTATTGCCTTGCCTTGCCTCTCCTCCTGGCTGACTGGGTGTTGAGCTCCATTGTTTCTATTTACTTGGGAATTGTCAGAATCCTTTAAAGCTTCAATGCTCTGCCCCAGTTGTTACTCTGGTGTTGAGCTTTATGCTACATTTTAAGGGTGATAAGAATTTAGATTAGACACAGGCCTGGCCTTCAAGGAGCTTAAAATTCATTCAACTGTAGGGGGAATAGGCATACGGTAAAGAATTATATATTATATGCACTAGAGAGGTGGTTTAGAGAACCAAAGGGAGAAGGTTTCTTCCAACTCATAGGATTAGGAAAGACTTCTAGGAGAAGCTTATATTTGGGTTGGGTTTTAAAAGATAAGTAGATCACTTCCTGACAGAAAGGTGACTTACCCAACGTGAAGAACAATATATACCTTTTAAGACCCAGCCAATGTGGGAAGGTTTTTGTTTTTCCTTAACTATTAATATTTCTTAGACCGGATTGTTTTCTTCTCCCCCAGTAGGGGTGGGGTGGGAGGATAAGGGGAAATAAGGATAAGGTAGGAAAAAAAGAAAAAAAAAGTCATTGATGCATTTTTAATAAAAGAAAATACAAAAAAGAGAACTGAAGGAAAGCAAGAAAGAAGCACAGACAAGCAGGACATCTAGTCACACGGCTAGGTTTTTGTCTGTGTGTGTTAAGTGTCTGAGGCCGAATCCGAACTCAGGTCCTCCTGACTCCAGGGCTGGTGCTCTACTCACTGCGCCACCTAGCCGCCCCCTGTTGAATTTATTATATCTAAAGGAAGCTACCCATAATAGGTAATTGCAGTTTCATGTTGTACTTTTTCTGTTGTACTATACATAGGGAAAGGCCCATTTAGCTTGGGCTTTATTCAGTATTTAGAATTTTTAAAAAAGATGGGTAGAAATTCAACAGGTGAAGAGGGGCAATGGGTATTTCATTGAGAGAACAAAGTTTGAGCAAAGGTACTGGGGTGTGAGAGCATAGGACTTGTTTAGAGGAGAGTTGAGCTTTGTTTGGCTGGAGCATGGGAGCATGGGAGGAGAAAAGGATGAGATAAGGATGTGAACATCTCTGGCATGAGCCTCTTCTCTCCAGGGGTCCAGCCACTTAGGTTAGGCCCTCATTACTTCTCATCTAAACTATAGTAACAGCTTTCTAATTGGTCTCCTTGCTTCAAGTCACTCCTCACTCCAAACTCTCCTTCCCGACTGTCAAAAGTGATTTTCTTGAAATGCAGGTCTGCCCATATCAGCTCACTATTTTAGAAACTTCCATGACTCCCTATTACCTCAAGGACCAAAAAGACACTCTTCTGGCATTTAAAGCTTTTCAAAACCTGGGCCCTTCCTAGCTTTCTAGTCTTCCTACACTTTACTCCCCTTGATACACTCAATGATTCACTCTTGTTTCCATGTCTTTGCCCTGGCTGCCCCTCATTCCTAGATGCTCTCCCTCCTTACCTCTGTTTCATAGAACCTTTGGTTTCCTTTGGATTCAGCTCAGGTATCACCTTCTGTAGGAAGCCTTTCCCAGTTCTCCCAGATGTGACTATTTTCTTCCTTCACCCACTCTGTATATCTATAGTACATACAGTTATCACTTCCACATTGCCGGTGTTAGAAGCGAAATGCCTCTGCAATCTGGAAAATCCACTCAAAGGTTTTGGCCCTCCTTCTGTACCAGAGAAGAAGTCTGAATTTTTTTCTTTTTTTTTTTATGGGGTGTTTACAGTACCTTATTGTAAAATTTAGGTTAAATATTTGGTTATAGGCTATATTATATAATATTACACATATAGTTTATGCATTTCTGAGTTTCTAAATTTTTTCTGTGTTGTCGTGGCTTCCACAAAACTCCCCCCCAAGTCCCCATTTAATTTCTTATGCCAACCCTCAATATATCAAAACTATGATGGGGAAAATTATGATGTGAAAGGGATAACTGTACTTATTTTGAATGGAATTTTCCTGTCTCCTCCTGATGAGTTATATTGATTATATACAGAAAGGCTGTGATTTACATGGTTTTATTTATTTTCTGACTTCATTGTTTCAGTTAATTTTTAGTTGAAGCTCTAGGATTCTTTACACAGACCATCACAGGCAAAAGTGATAATTTTGTTTTCTTAATGCCTATGCGTAATCCCTCCTTTTCTTTTGTTTTATGGCTATATATACATTATATTTTTCTAGATATTTATATGTATATGTATATACACACATTTCTAGAAATATACAAAATAAATTTTAGAAGTACATGCAATAAAAGTGATAATAATAAAAATTGCTTTTCCCTTGATCTTATTGCAGGGGCTTCTAGTGTTTCTCTACTATATATAATGCAGGCTCTTGTTTTAGTTAGATAACATTTACCATTTTAAGGAAAGATTCATTTATTCCCCTGACATTTTTTAGTTTTTTTAAACAGAGATTGTAATTTTAATTGCTTTTATTATTAATCTTGTCTATTAAGTTTACAGTTTTCCTAATATTGAATCATCTCTGCATTCTTGATATAAACCCAATCTAGTCATAGTATATAATATTTTAAAGTATGTTGCTATAGCTTCTCTAGTAATATTTTATTATTATGATTTTTACTTATATTAATTGAGAATATTGGTCTTGATTTTAGCTAGACACAATTTACCACAATATAAAAAGTTAAATTCCTATGTTTTTTTTAGTGTTTTTTTTTTTTTAATAGAAATAGGTATTGTACATTGCCAAGAGAGATTGTTTTGTCTGTTCCTGTTAAGGTATCATGTCAATATGGTATCATAGAAGAGATTTAGTAGGATCCCTTCCTTACCTATTTTTGCAAAAAGTTTAATAACATTGGAATTGTTTTTTGAATGTTTGATAGAACTCACTTATAAAACCATTTGGCTTTGGAGATTCTTTGGGAATTAATTTATGTCTTGTTCACTTTATTTTTCTGAGATTATTGAAACCATTTCTTATTCTGTTAACCTGGATATTTTAGTATATAATCATCTCTTTCACTTTTCAATTTTGTCAGTATATAACTGGGCAAAATAATTGCTAATAATTTCCTTTATTTCCTCTTCATTTTTGTGAATTATTTTTCATTTTTGATAATGGAAATTAATTTTTTCTTTTTAAATAAAGGATAGATTATCTAATGGTTTTTCTATTTTATTAATTTTTAAAAGTTCCTAATTTTATTTATTAATTCTTATTTTCTCTAATCTCATCCTTGTTTGAATTCTGTTAATCTCATCTTTGAATTTTCAGGATTTTTATTTAGTAGTTATTTGGGAGTTTGTTTTCTTCTATTTGTCTTTTGGTAATATTTCTTGTTATCTCATGGAATCATTCAGTTCTGTTTATTCTTCTACTTTTCAGGGAGTAAGTTTCTTGAGTAAGATTTGTCCTGATCTATTTATAGTCCTTTCAGTTCTTTCTTCCCCGGGCTCTTATTTAGCTTATAATTTTATTTTAAGAATCACATTTCTTTCTGGTACTTTTTATTTCTGTAACTGAGCCATTTTCCCCCCTCTCTCTGAGGCTCTGCTTTGAATTGTTTTGAAGTTACCCCTTTGTTCTTGATTTACTCTTGGGCCACAATATTTCTTCATTGTTTCTGTTTACTCATATCTCCAGACTCAATCTTTGATTTGGAATTTTGTGCCATGGCCAGGATTTATCTCTGCCCACACTCTTGTATGGGATGGTCAGGTCCTGCTTGGTCCTTATCATGATTTCCTAGACTCTTGCTATTGATTTCTACCTCCCCTGGTGTGTCTGTTCTCAGGGTGCTGGCAGGTTTCTGGCCCTTCTGGATTGTTTGTACTCAGAGCCCTATATTCGGGTGGGCTCTCTGGTCCCTGAGATCTGAGTGCTATAGGCTGCCAACCTTTTTTGGGCTTATTAGAGAACCTTTCCAGGGCTTGGCCTCATATACTATGGCAAAGCATTCAAAGCATTATTGCATTTTGTGCTATCTAGAGCTTTCCCTAGAGCTTAAATAATGAATAGTGTATCTGAAAGAGAAATTAGGAGAGTAAACATAACTGAATGACTCTGTGAGTTAAGAAGTATGACCAAAAAAATCTAAAGACAGAGGTAGAAGAAAATATAAACTTCCAAATAGATACTAAAATGAAAAATTTCAAAAATCAAGGATGAAATTAGCAAAACTCAACCAAAGATGAGTTTAAAGAAAAAAGAATAAATAAAATTAGTAACTTAAAATTAATAAAAAAGCAAACCATTAGATGTCTTTTTTAAAAGAGAGAAAACAAATTTCTAATATCAAAAATGAAAAAAAAAAAAGCCCTAGCCTTTTCACTCTAGTTTTCTTGGATCCTGAGTAAAGGGGTATCAGGGGCACTTCTGATACAAATACTGGAAGGCTTCTATCTTATTTATCTGAACTTAGATTCACTTTCTGTTGGGACTGCTTTCCCAGTGCCTGTGTTTTTGTGTAGTTTTGGGCTTAGTGAAGCTTTTACTATAGTTTCTTTTCAGATGCAATGATCATTATTCATGCTGCTTTTTAAAATTTTATTTTGAACTTAAACACCAAAAAAGAACTTTTCCATATTCACAGAAGAGGATTGTATATGAAATAGTGAATCTTTATTTTATATCACCAACTGTAAAAGTATGTAAATGTATACAGTCAATCCTCAACTTACACAGTAGTAGAAAATGTTGTGAAAGTAAAAAAAGTGAATGTTAATAAATGGTACCTATATACCTGTGGTCACCAAAAGTTGTAATCTTTTGCTAGAGATTACTGAAAATACACTTTTTAGCATACAATTCTTTGTAGCAAAAATTAATTCTTTTTTTTTTATTTTTTATAAGCAATTGGGGTTAAGTAACTTGCTCAAGGTTACACGGCTAGTCATTATTTATGCGTGGGTGCTCATTTTCTGAGGCCGGATCTGATCTCGGGTCATCCCAACTCCGAGGCCGGCACTCTTACTCACTGCACCACCTAGCCTCCCCTTTAGGGCAATTGGGGTTAAGTAACTTGCCCAAGGTTACACAGCTAGGTTTTTGTTTGTTTGGATTAAGTGTCGAGGCCGGCTCCGAACTCAGGTCCTTCTGATTCCAGGGCCGGCGCTCTATTCACTGCGCCACCTAGCCGCCCCGCAAAAATTAATTCTTATCAAATGTACTTTTCCTAACACAGTAACCATGAAATAACCCATAAAACGCAGTATGCAAACTAAAATTGGTAACATGCAAAACATTTTTTCTTGCTAGTAATTCCCTAGAATTCTGTGACCTTTTGTGCTAATGTCTCAAAAAATCATTGACTTCAGACAATAGTCACTTTTTATAACATATGAAGTCTGTAGTACCATAAATACTGGACAGCAAATAAAATTCTTAAAACTAAATATTTTTTAACCTAAATCTTATCTTCAACTATTCGAGATGATGGTATGAGGGCATTGTACCATGCTGTTGTGAACCTGTCTACTTTGGCTGCTGTCACCAAGAGAGAGATTGCTGGGACTTTAGTCACTGCTGTTGAGAGACACAGAACCTGGCAGTCTCAATATCCCCTCTGACACTTTGTCCTTCATGCTTGGTAGATGGCATTGGAGATCATGAAGGATGCACTAGTTTGAAATAATCTATCAGAAACATCTGCTTCGGGCACTATTTGAGATCTTTAAGAGTCTCAAGGCCAACAACAGTTGTAGACATTTGGACATGAAGTTTATCTAACACCTTTATTTTCTCATTAAACAACTTCACTGAACTTGCACACTTGACCTTAGAGGCCAAGGACTTGCATCAAGCTTTGGGGGCATAATTGCAACACAAAATTTGAGTTTTAAAGGCTAACAATGAAAATATGCAGTGAATGCACAAGTTGCTCTTTCCTCTACGATGGTAGAATGAACAAGACCAGTGAAGCACTTAGTAGGCTGTTAGCGGCTCCACAAACTTGCTCACATTGAAATTCTCATTTTTTTTCCTCTACTGCACATAGTCTCAAATGTACAGATGCCAACGTGAAAGTGAAAATGAGGTTACTAATAAAAATCATTCAAATGCATGAAGTCAGGAAAGTTAAACACATAAATATTGAGGAATTAGTGTGTGTCTGTGCATTTCCACATATTACTTTCAAAACTATCCTGCTTAAGAGGTCTTTGCTTCCTTCTGAATTTCTTTATGTTCTCTCCTGTGCTCTAGAAAAAGATTATAATGGACTTTTTTCTCCACCATCACTATTGCTTTCCATCCCCAATCTTCTGCTCCCCACCAGTTAAAAACCAAGAAAAATAAGTCTTGTAACAAATAAGCACATTTAAGCAAAATGAATTCACAAAATGCCATGTCCAAAAACTTATGTCTCTTTCAGCACCTTGAGTCCTTAATCTCTTTGCCAAGAAGTGAGTTTATCATAGGTTATCTGGAGACATGGTTGGTCAGTGCATTGATAAGAGTTCTGAAGTTTTCCCAAGTTTTTTTTCCCTCTTTCTTTTTCTTCTATCTCCTTCTCCTTCCCCCTCCTCTTTCCCTTTCTCTTCCCCACTCCTTCCCCTATATACTTTATTTAAAATTTTTTTATGATTTTTATATTTTTAATTATATTATTTTAATATATTTAGTATACATATATATGCTATGTATAAAATACATAAACACACATATACGTATATGTTTTCTCCCCGATATAATGTAAGCTCCTTGAGGCAGGAACTGATTCACTTTTTCCTTTGCATTCCCATTGATTTATTGATTGATGGGGAATGGAATTGGTGAGTAGATCTGGCCACACTAACATCTGTGGGGAATCAGGAACAACTTCATGCAGAAGGTGATAGTTGAGCTGAGTTTTGAAGGAAAATAGGGATTATGAGGTGGCAGGAGGGATAGCTAGTGAAAAAGCACATAGATAGGAGATAGAGGAACAGTGAGGAGGTCAGTTTTGGGGGGAAGGTGAGTAATGTGCTTGATGTAAGAGAGATCCAGAGGCTGGGGGTGGGACAAGGCTAGTAGCTGACAAATGTGGAGTGTTCTAAAGTTTGCAAATTGCATTATATAAATCAGCTTATTGGAATCTCACAACAACTCTGTGAAGTAGGTAGTATAGGTATCACTAGCCTCGTTTCACAACCCTAGGCTCAGAGAGATTAATCAATCAATTACCAAGTATTTATTAAGCACCTTACTATGTCCTGGGCCCTGCACTACGATCTGCAGATGCGAATACAGAAGAGAGATATCCCTGCTCTTGGGGAGTTTAATTCAATTTGTGGAATACAACATGTCCATGGAGAAGTAAATGTAAGGTAAACATGTAAATAATGAACTCAAAATATTACTAGAAACCCACAATTAAAGAGGCAAGGGAAGAAACTTTTTCTTCTTTAAGCACCATGATTCAAGTCTCAAGTCCTCCCAAGCAGGTCAGAGGTGTCCAGAGGGGACATTCGTAATAAACGGTGTTAAGGGTATATTTTAACTCAAAGGCATCTCACTAGCCTCAATAGTTCCATCCTTCCTAGTTTCAATTGAACAGTTGGGTCACCCAGTGGAGAGAGTGTTAGGCTTGGAGTCAGATGGACCTGAACATATATCCTGCCTCATATACTTTCTAGCAGTGTGATTTTGGCCAAAACAATCTCTCAGTCTGTTTCTTATCTGAAAAATGAAGGGGTTGGATTTGATGGCCTATAAGGTATCTTCCATCCCTAAAACTATGTATGATCCCTTAGAGGCTAGGGATACTGTTACTGTACCCTTAGGAGAGAATGGAGTCTTGGGGAGTTTCAGTTTAACTGACATTTGTGAAGAGTCCTTGGAAAGATTGACTGGAGAGAAACTGAGCAAAGAGCAAAGATCTAAGACTGACTTTCCTGAGAGAATAAGTTCTCTTATCTTTTTTTTGCTCTTTTTTTTGGGAGGGCAATTGGGGTTAAGTGACTTGCCCAAGGTCACACGACTAGTTCTTGTGTTTAGTGTCTGAGGCTGGACTCAGGTCCTCCTGACTCTAGGGCTGGTGCTCTATTCACTGTGCCACCTAGCCCCCCCCCCCCCTTATCTTTCAAAGAAACATTCTTGAAAAAAAACTTAATTGGTCATTCTGAGAGGGCTAGAATGGTGCTTTTACAATCTGTGGAATAGTTATCAGTTGTTGCTGATGGTTAGAGGTGACCCAGGCTATGAGCTTTCTACCAGTGGTGATACATTGTTGAAATATTTCAATGTCTTTGTATTGCTCCTTTTACTGTTAATAAATTGCATTATCAGTAACATGACTGTTTATTAAAACTTACAAGACAAGGGGATTTGTTGTAGAGGAGCAAAGGCTTATTGGAAATGAGGTTTTTCTGGATTACTTGCTATTTAATAAACTGGAGGTGGGTGTTCAGAGCTAATTAATTTGTGAGAGTTATTGACTATTTGGTCTTGATCATTATTTACTCTTGTTCAAATTTAATTTCCATTAATCAATGAGGAAGTATGAATACATAACTCTTGATTACATCAGAAGCCAGGATGAGAATTAGTAAGTAACATGAGTCAGTAGCAGTTAAAGAGAGGAGTTAACTGCCCCAACAATTTTTTACCAAATAATTAATTCTTATCCACAAAACTTAAGTCTTTGTACTTGTCAAACACAAGATTACTATGGTCATTTGTGGCTATAAATTGTATGTTTACTCTGTTCCACTGATCTACCTTTCTATTTCTTAGCCAGTACCACATAGTTTTGATAATTACTATATTATAGTTTAAGATCCAATAGTGCTAAACTTCCTGCCTTTGTTTTTTCATTCATTTCATACATTGGCCTTTTGTTCTTCCAAATGAATTTTGCTATTTTTTTCTAACCCAGGAACATTTTTTTTTTTTTGGTGATTTAATGGGTAAACGTGGCCAGATACTAGAGATGATTCCAGATGCTTTGATAGTTCAGGTCTGGAATTAGAATGAAATAAGACACTCATATGCCACATAGCAGTTAATGAAAGGAGGTTTAGTTAGCCTTATTACAGAAAGGATAGGTAACAAAGATACAGCATTAATTTAGGTGAGAGCAGCTTCCTTGAATCTTTGTTGGCCATACTAGTCTGAGTCACAAGCCTGAGGGATGGTATCAACACCCTTTGAGAAGTATCCAAATTTGAAAAATACAGTGATCTGCAGTGGGAAGGAGAGGAGCTAACAGCTGTGGAGGAATCAGCAAAAGCCTTTTCTAGGAGGTGATATCTGAGTTGATACTGGATGGATCGACTTAGGGTTCCAAGAAGCAGAAGTAAGGAGGGAGATCATTACAGACACAGAGGACAGATTCCGAAAAGGCCCTGGTGTGGGAAATGGAATGTTGTACACAGTGAACAGTAAGTGGATCAGTTTGGCTGAAACCTGGAGTAAGTATATAATCATTGTGGAAAAGTACTCTGGGGCCTGATTGTGAAAGGATTGAAATACCAAAAAGAGGAGCTCGTGTTTTAGCCTAAAAGGCAAGGGAGAATCACTCAAACTTCCTCAACAGATGAATACTATACTTAGACTTGCACTTTAGGAATATCAATGTGGCAACTCCCTGTAGAAAGGATTGGAGAGGGGAGAGACTTGATCTAGAAGGGGTTTGTAATAGTCCAGGCTGAATGTGGTTAGTATCTGGACCAGGAGGATTGTGGTGGGAGGAGAGAAGAGGATGGTTAGGACAGATTTTGAGGCAGTGCAGTTGTGAAGACTTGGCAACTAATGGGTGGTGGAAGGTAAGCTTGAAGTGTTTCAGTTAACTCACAGGTGGTAAACTTGGGGAACTCAAGAGATGGTGGCACTTTCTGCAGAAATGGGGAAGTCAGGAGGAAAGGTAAATTTCGGAGAAAAGGTAAGAGTTATATTTTAGACATATTGAATTTGGACATGTTGAATATCTATGGAATGCCTACATAAATGACAAATTAATGAACTACAAAACATGTATGAAAGAAGACTCCACCTGCATCCAGAGAACTAACTGATAAGTATTTATAGAATGGTTTTACACATATATAATATATAAGCTTGTGTAACATACATATGCGCATACATATTTGTGTTTAATTGTAGCCATCTTGGGTGAGGGAGGGAAGAAAAAAGAAAAAAAAGAAAGTTACACGATAACTTTATTATATATATAAAAGGAATAGCAAGTTGTACATAATAGATTTGCAGTTTCATGTACAATTATCTCCCCCCCCCCCATTTTACTATGTTATAGAAATGCTTGTTTTATTTTTTAAGTTCAGAATGAAATAAATAAAAAAGAGTATCTATGGAATATTCAGGAGGAGATGTCCAACAGGTAGTTATGTATAAAGGACTAAAGCTCAGAAGAGACTTGGTTATATCACTAGTTAAAGGTCTGTAGGAGTTATCAGGGTTTCCTATACCTCCCTTGATTAGCTCCCCCTTACGGCATGGATTAGGCCATGCTTTCCCCCTACCACAACATGGATTAGGCCATGCTTCCCCCCCTCCCATAACATGGATTAGGCCATGCTTTCCCCCTCCCACAACATGGATTAGGCCATGCTTTCCCCCTCCCACCACATGGATTAGGTCATGCTTCCCCCCTCCCACAACAAGGAGTGGTTTTCTTTAAAAGATAGAATAATTGTCCCTAGGACCTGATGGGCCTTTGCCTCCCTGACAGAATTTTCTAACAGAAGATAGGCAGAATGTCTAATTGTACTGATGTGTTTCCTGGTCACTTGAAGGCATAATATTTAACCCACATGGACTCTGGGCCCCCTTCAACTTGGTAGATTTCTGAAGACCACTTTGCCTTATTGACTTAGACATTTCCATTTGGAGTTGGGGGTTGGTGGTTGCCTTCTACAGACTCAGTACCACTATATCCTTATTGCATATCTGTGCCATGTTAAGGCTAAGTAAACATTTTGTTAGGTGTTAAATGACTTATGAATGCTTCATTTATCCCCCAGATTGAACCTGAACCAACAGGGTTCAGTGTCAGACTTGCTCTTGCAGGGTCAGAAGGATTTAAACTCTGATCTTTCTGACAGCTCTATGCATGGCATGGTACCTTTCCTCAACACCTGAGGATCTATGTTGACCTTAAGGCACCTTTCCAGAGCCTTCTCCTTTGACCCTGGAGGGAGTAGTTATGAGGACAAATGAGACAGTGACTAGGAAAAGAGCGTGTGTTCCTGATGGGCCTTCTTGTGCCAGAATTAGGGTATTTGGCATCTTGTCACCACTATACAAAGGGGGAATATCTTCCCCCATTTATTCCAGGCCATGATCTATTCTTTTCTGTCTCCTTTTCAGGTCAGCTGTTTATACTGTGTCCAGCTGTGCCCACATTGCACGGATGATCACCCTTCTCTGCTAATTAGCAGCAGCCCTGTTAATGATTAGGTGGAATGGCTTTGACATGGGTAGAATGGAAAGTTTCCTAGCCAGAGGATAGACTGGTGGAGAACCTCAGAAGTAGCTTTCCTGGATCCAAAAATGCTGTGGACAGGCTGGAAGGGCGGGTCCCTGGCTGCACTTTAGGGGCAGCTCAGCAGGAGAGGTGGGGAGTGTGAAGTCATTTGAAAGTCACAGTTCTGAGAGCTTAGCAGAGGGCACCATGGACCCTGCAATGAGAGAACAGCTTCAGTAAGAAGGAGGGGAGTCTTCCTTCTCCACTGATAGGATGGTAATATGGTAGGTTCTCCTCCCCATGCCTCCAAGTTATGTGTGTCTTGGGGAAAGGGAAGGGACCCTAGACTGTTTTGGAGTTTGGGAAGAAGATAACAACAATAATAAATAATTTTGTTTAGCCGTTTTCAATTTTGTCCAACTCTTTGTGACTCCTTTTTTTTTTGGAAAAGATACTGGAGTGGTCTGCCATTCCTTCTCTAACTCTTTTTACAGATGAGGAAACTGAGGCAAAAACAAGGTTAAGTGACTCGGCCAGGGTCACACACCTAGAAATGTCTGAGGCCAAATTTGGAGCCAGGTCTTCCTGATTCTAGGCCCAGCCTTCCATCTACTGTGCCACCTAGCTGCCCAATATAATAGCTAGTAAGTAATAGTAATGGTTACATTAGTGCTTTATAATTTTCTGTGGCATTTTGCAGAGTTATTTTATTGATCTCCACAATAGCCTATTATTTGTATTCCCTTTTATTATTATTCCTATTTTAAAGTTAAGGAGGCAGGTTAAGTGACTTGCCTAGGGTCACATAGCTAATAAGTATCTGAGGCAGCATTTGGACTTAGCTTTTGCTGACTCCAGATTCCAACACTCCATCTACTGCACCATCTAGAAGCTCTAGGCCATTAGCTGTCCCATTCCATTTCCCCAGTGAGGGGGGTGGTCTGGAAGAGACTGAAGAACTTGGAGAGAAGCTGGTGGGAGGGTGGAACAAAGGACATATGGAGGGTTGTGGTAGGAGAAGAGAAGGCCAAGAGTAGAAGGGACCTTGGGCTGGGAGCTCTGAAAAGGGGACCCCTTGTCATCCCCACAAAGGCAGAGATGAATGGCCTTTTACAGGGGTGGGGAAGCTGTGACCTTGAGGCCACAAGTGGCTTTCTAGGTCCTCAAGTGCGGCCCTTTGACTCTAAAATTCACAGGACAAATCCTTTTATTAAGGATGCAGTCAGATTCAAAGGGCCGCACTTGAGGACCTAGAGGCCCACGTATGGCTCCAGGTTTCAGCTTCCCCACCCCTGGCCTAGAACTACAGTTGGAGGGAGGGAAACTAGGCATCAGCAAGGATAGAAGGAAGGCTTCTGGTGCACCGGCCTGGCGTGAGGCAGAGAACAGCCACCAGAGGGCAGCAGAAGCTCGTTTTAAGGAACTCCACATTTCTTAGTGTGGCCAGTGGGGTGTGAGGCCATCCTTTCATCACCCAGACGCTAGACCTGCCCTTCCTATCCTTTTCCCCTACGGGATTCCTAAAGTTTTGGCTCCCTCACTTCTTGCTCCCCAGCACCCCTCCCTCCCACATACTGTAGGCAGCCATGGTGGGGCAGTGAGGTCTCCCAGACCGGCTAAGACTAGCCCTTTCCTCTAAACTCCAGCTGGTGAGGAAGGCCAAGGTCACTCAGGGTCACTGTATGGAAACCTCATTTCTTGAGGCTTCATTACTGGCACCCCTCCCCCACCCCACCATGACTTAGATCAGATCAATACAGAAAGTACTTCCCCAAGTCTCTAGCTGATGAAGGGAAAGGGAGGGATATCTGAAAGTGAGTGAGACTGTATTGTGTGTGATGGAATGAAGAGGCCGAGGACTTCTTAAAGGAACAGATTTAGTCCTGGAAGAGAGAGCTGGGAGAGGAGATGGGGCGAGGGGAGAACTGATGATCCCTTCTAAGGGTGTGTTGCCTCCAGCTCTACCAGAGAGCTCATTGTTAAAATTTTCTTTGTGAAATTCACATCTCAAAAATTGGCAAATGCTACAAATCAGGGCTTTCTTTATTATTTTACCAATTGTCTAGATTCAAGAAAGTGATAGAGAAACTGACAATGCAGATTGGACTTAAAGAAAATGTCTGTACATTTTTTGGGGGGGAGGAGGAGGAAGAAATGGGTGATAGAGCTGGTTGTTAAGCATTTATCAGAACACCCACATATGGTTCTATTGTCACAGTCCCTGGAATAATTTTCCAGTTTTTTAGACCCTTGCCCCCCTCTCTTCCAGTCGTGTTTTTATTAAATCGCCAAAGATTCAAGGTGATGCTAGGATGGGACTTAGTGGGACACAGGGGGAGCTAAAAACTGGTCCCACATTCATTCTAGTTACTGGAAGAACCTCTAACCCCAAGCCTCCACACACATCGTTCTAGCTCCCTTGCTTCTGTTTGGCTCCTGACTTGAACCACTATTTCTTTTTTTTTTTTTTAAAGCAATTGGGGTTAAGTAACTTGCTCAAGGTTACACGGCTAGTCATTATTTATTCGTGGGTGCTCATTTTCTGAGGCCGGATCTGATCTCGGGTCATCCCAACTCCGAGGCCGTCACTCTTACTCACTGTGCCACCTAGCTGCCCCTTTAGGGCAATTGGGGTTAAGTAACTTGCCCAAGGTTACACAGCTAGGTTTTTGTTTGTTTGGATTAAGTGTCTGAGGCCGGCTCCGAACTCAGGTCCTTCTGATTCCAGGGCCGGCGCTCTATTCACTGCGCCACCTAGCCGCACCTTTGAACCACTATTTCAATACTTGACCCTAACATTGACCTGAGGGAGGAAGGTTCCACAGCTCATTCTAGGTCTTCTAAACACCAAAAGAATTATGGAGGACATAGTTTGAACTCAGTACATTTAAGAGAAGAGTTAGTGACTCCTGCTCAGTCCTCAGTGACGTCTTCCTTTGGATAATAACCCTATAGAGTCAAAGGGATGGAAGGTGGGGAAACAGGGACCAAATTCCTATGTGATCCATTTTTCTCATAGTCATGTGAAACCCTAGTCCCTTTCTGAACCCTGTGTTTTTTTTTCCCGTTTACTTTACCAGGAAGTTTTGCTTTAGCTGAAGTTATATCAGGAAGAATGAGAATGAGAAATATAAACTAACTTCCAACCTAGGTTGGGAGGTATCAATGTTAAGTGGATTTTTCTCATGCGCAGTGTGGGACGAGTGGAGTCTTGATCCATTGAGAAAGGGAAGAGGAATTCATCTTCTTTCTTATTAAATAGTCTTGCTCCAAATGTGTACTCTATCCTGGGCCAGGATAAGGAATTCCTCTCCTCTCCTCCCCTTCTATCAATGTGACAGCAATGTGGAGAATGAGTTGAAGAGGAGAAATTAGAGATTGCTTAGGAGGCTAGTGCAATAGCCCAGATAAGAAATGATGAAGGCCTGAACCACAGTGGTAGCAGAGAGGTGTATACAGATGAAAAAGATGTTGTGGAAGCAGAATTAATAGGACTTGGTGACTGATTGGCTAAGGAGGGTCAGGGTTGTAGGCTACACCTGATTCAGGTCAGTCGGGTGCTTCAGGCTTAGATCAGAATGAAACGAGTTCATAGTTCACCTAAGAGTTAGCAAGAGAAGCTTTACTTAGCCATTGTATGGAAGGGATGCTTAGCAGGGATCCAGCATTGGCTCAAGTGGACACAGACACCCTCATCTCCATATGGAAATACAAATGGGCAGCAAGGCAGTTGGAGTGTGGTGACTCACTGCAGTGGCAAGCTTATTTTCATGGCAGCTAGAGCAGGGGGACTCAGTGAGGTAAGCTTATGGAAACAGACTTGGAGGTGACTTCACAAGTTTTCGATATCCAGAGCTCCTGGGTCGTTTTGGTTGGAACTAAATGGTGGCAAAGGGGGGTGTCTTAGCGACTGCTCCAGACTTCTTGAAGAGGACAGTGCAATGAGAGCATGGGGCCCGGGTCTGACCATTTAACTAGCAGACATGGACTGAGTTGTTTGGTTAGTACAAAACCTTGGCTAGATATAAAATGCCTAGTAGGCAATTCAATAAATTGCCATCTGGGGGCGGCTACATGATACAGTGAATAGAGCACTGGCCCTGGAGTCAGGAGGACTCAAAATCCGACCTTAAACACTGAACACTTACTAGCCATGTAACCTTGGGCAAGTCACTTAACCCCAATTGCCCTGCCCTCCCCCTCCAAAAAAGCATAAAAACAATTGCTATCTGTTTAAGTGGTATTAAGGATCTACCCACTGGTTTGGTATTAGCACTACCACTTGTTTAGTCTTATAGTCAACACATGCTTGTGGGAGTACACAGGAAATAAATACCCATCCCATACCTAGCTCGAATTGCACATTGAGTACCTTTTTAATCCCCACTTTTAGGGAAACCCTAGACATAATCCTAACCCTAAGCCTTAAATAATTTGACCCCTGGGAACCAGGGTAGGAGTTTAATCAGTTCAGCAATGTGACAAAAAGAATCCTAACTCCTCTCATTAGAAGCTAGATTCCCCTCACTGTCCAACTGAATCAAATCCAAATCAGAAAAGAGGGATGTCTTAGGGAGAAAGTGCAGCTTCCCAGACTCTGTGTTCCCATCAGGAGCCTTTAAGATAAGACTTACCTTTTAGAGTTCATTCTGCCTTTGATTTTTTCTTTCTTTCTTTTTTTTTTCCATCTGCACTAAGCTCCTCCCTCCAGTGCTGGCTTTGCTAGCCTTCTCACATTCCTGAAGTCAGAGCTGTGCAGTGATGGCTCTAAGGCCATTGAAGTGGTGGAAGCCTTGCCTGAAAGAATGAAGGGTAATATGAGCAGTATTTGCCATGTAGTCTAGGTTAGCATTCTTTTGTTTTCTCTAAAAGATCAGGAAGTTGTATCTAAGAGCAGATTGGCCCAGAGGGCTAAGGTTTGAACTATTGACACAGCTTCCCAGTCACTCTGTGCCCTTGAGGAATTAATGCCCATCAGATTTTGTGGATGTCATGAAGGCTACAACAAAGATGGTTCCACTTCTAACACAGTGTCTGATCCTCATCATGGGTCAGGGTAACTTGTGATAAAGGTGGTAGGTCATAATCGTCTAGCATTCAATTTGGCTGTGATCTGAGTTGATACTGAGACCATACCTGTACCACCAACCACTCAGTGTTCTCTGGCCCATCAGTCAAAGCCTTTCACTTTCTGGAAGGGGTACCAGCAAGGGGATTAGAGGCCTCTGCTGAAGGATTCCCCCTTTCTTTTTCTTTTTTTTTTTTTTTTTTGGAGGGGGGAAGGCAGGGCAATTGGGGTTAAGTGACTTGCCCAAGGTCACGTGGCTAGTTTTTTTTGTGTTAAGTGTCTGCAGCTGGATTTGAACTCAGGTCCTCCTGATTCCAGGGCCACTGCTCTATTTACTGCACCACCTAGCTGCCCCTCCCCCTTTCTTTCATAGTAGCTTGGTAGGGATTCTCCTTCACCTTCACTCAGGGGCTCAGAATTACCACCAACTTGGCTAAAGATTTCAATTTCTTCCAGGTAAATTCACAATCACATATGTAGCGTCTCTTTTGGGTTTACTCTCTCAAGTCCCACTGGCACTGGCAGATTGGATCCCTGGAGATCAGCTCAGCCTCTTCTGGACTCTCCTTGAAAGAGGTCGACTTGTAGATGATACAGTAAATGGGGTCTTCAGAATACCCAGGTATGGGTTCTCCAGAATTCAAAGAGTCCAATAAACCTCTGGTTTACTATTTTATTTTTCAGGTTCACATTCTTTCCCTGTTATATATCCCCTTCCCTCCAGCACATCCCCCCATCCTGAGAAAGTGCCAAAAACAAAACCCTTTACAAAAACATGTAGTCAACCAAAATCCTATATTAGCCATGTTTTTGTTTTTTTTTTAAGTCTCAATCTCCATTCTGAATTCTTAGGGTTTATTTCCCAATCCTTTCCCTCATTTGGGCCACCATCCATACTTGGGCCTTTGCCTTTGCAGCATCATTTTTTCTAGTCAACATTATGGCTTCTATCTAGTGGTAGACATCACTATCTCCAGGAACGTGAATCTCTGCCCATTAAATGGTGTTAATACATTTAAAAACCAATTTTATTTTCAGGCCTGCATTTTCTCCCTTCAACCTTCTCCTCCTCCCACTGAGAAATCAAGAAAAATAAAACCACCATTATAAACATATGCAGTTAAGCAAAGCAAATTCCTTCATTGATCATGTCTAAAACTATCTCTCTCTTTCTCTCTTCCCCCCTCTCTCTCCTTCCCCATCTCTTTTTTCCTCCCCCCCCCCTCCCCGAGATTGAAGGCATTCAGTTTAAATCTAGAGGTCAAATTGAACCAATGGATGAAAATGACACAAATACCTTGGTCTTCTCCAGGTATGACATACTGAACATAAGGCCATCAAGGATAAAGTTGAGATTGTATGTTAAGAGATTGTCTGACATCTGGAAACTAAAGCTTAACAGAAATAACACATTTAGAGCAGTTAACCCTGTCTGATACCAGTCTTATCATATACTCTTGGTAGAGTAAAATGGATGACAGATGATTTATAATAAACAAAACCCTGTACAATGTTAAGGAGCCACAGCACTGCTCTCTCCCAAGCAGCTATAGAAAGATGAAAAATTCTGTGTCACAAAGGAAGAAGGTTCATGGATGTTTTTAGAACATGGAATAATGAGAATTTACAGAAATGCTTTTGGGAAAAATAAGTGTCACTTTCCAAAGTGAGAGTCAAGACTGACGCTGAATTTCACAGATCTCCACTGGTGTAAGTGGATGTGCTTTGTGTCCAGATGGGTCCTTTGAGATGGCCATGATCCAAGAGTGGAATCAAAATGTGCCCCAGAGGAGAAATGCACATGAATGCAACCAACAAGGAAGTGTTGAGCAAATGACTTGAGTCAGGAAGGTTTATTTATGAGATCCATGGGTTTATGATAGTGATTTGGCAGTAGTTCACTGCCACTGGAAATTATAGAAAGGTGACCCTTGAGGAGAGGTGTATAGGTGTTTAAGGAGGACTAGCACCTCTGGTGTGGGGGCTTGCCTATCACTTTTTAGGGATGCTCATCCACTTTTCATGTCTACCTGGCCCTCAACTCTCACCTGTGGCTCTAAGAAGGTATAGCATGTGCAGTGGCCACACCCTGGTAAACTGTCTTGGCAGGTGGCCTAAACTAGGTTGAGGGTAACTGATGGGCCTCAGACCCAATGGTGAATTAGTGGGGTGTCTACCCCAAGTATATAAAGACTTCCCTGGAAAAATGGGTAGATGAGAATAATTTGTTCCAATGACCATGAAGGCAGCTGGAGCTGTGGAGTGCTTACAGCAATGTTAGACACTGAAGATGCCAAGCCATTACATGCCATCTTGACTTTCGCCTTGCCACTGGACTTTTATGACCCTGGAGGAAAGAGTGAGGCTGATGACTTTGTGTAACTCTGCCTCGGTTAAGTTCAATTCACTTGCAAGTCAAGACATCACCCTGTGATATTATTGGTCCTCTTTGAAATCAAAGGACAAACAACAACAAGAAAAGCAACTTTCTGATGGATGCAGATTGTGCAGAGAAGCAGTGGAAACCGTGTGACACATTCCTGGAGGCTTGGAAAATTTAGCATCTAATGTATATCAAAAATGACATAATCAGTTGGCTGAGAATTGTACATCAGAAGCTGGCTCGCCTTTCTAACGGCAGCTGGGTGGACTGCCAGACCTGGAATTAGGAAGGCCTGAGTTCAAATAAGTTCAACTAAGTTCAACTAAGACCCTCAGTCACTTACTAGCTGTGTGACCCTGGTCAAGTCATTTAATTTCCATTTCCTCTCTTTAATAGCACCTACCTTGCAGCATTGTTGTGAGGGTCAAATGAGATAATTGTAAAGCACTTAGCACAGTGTCTGGTACATAGTAAGTGCTATATAAATGTTAGTTATTATTTTTATTATTATTATTTTAAGCTCACATATGGCAAATCCCAGTACTACTAAATGCAAGCCCCACCAAATGTCCCTGAGAATTCAACAAGCCAAGTCTGCTGAAATGGGTGGATCTTTCCACAACTGCCCAGACAAAACACTGAGTCATAAAGATACAAGAACAAGGTCTTAAATGGATTTTACAGTACCAAATATAAATCATCTGCATATGCTAAGAAACACAGGGAGTGATGTGCAGCAACTGAAGTAAAGAAGACGTGAGTTCAAATTCTGCCTCAGACACTTATTAACTGGGGGCTTCTGGGCTACTCAACCTCTCTGTGGGTCATCTATGAAATGAAAACAATAAAAGTACTCACCTCCCAGCCTTGTTGTGAGGATCAAATGAGATAATATTTATAATGAAGTTTGCAAATCTTAAAGTGCTACATAAATATCATAACCCCATTATTATAATCTCTAAACTTTTGTTGTTGTTCAGTAATTGTGGCCCGGAGGCAGGAAGGCCTGAGTTCAAATCCAACCTCATGATTACTAGCTATGTGGCCTTGGACAAGTCACTTAACACTGTTTGCCTCAGTTTCCTCATCTGTAAAATGAACTAGAGAAGGAAGTGACAGATCACTCCTGCATCTGTCAAGAAAACCCCAAACGAGGTTATGAAGATTTGGATATGATGAAGTAGTCAAAGACAAAATCATCTAGATGGAGGTAGTTGATGCCATGAAGTGATGACTGTCCCGTGTAGAACATTGGAATGGGAGTGGAGGATGCGGTAGGAGGAGGAGCCAGGGGAACAGTGATAGGGACAGAGGACTACAATGTCCTTGGCATAAGTCAAGGTATCGAAAGACAAGGAGTGGTCAGCAGTCTGAATGCTTAAGAGAGGTCAAAAAGAGGAAACTGAAAAGAGGGCTTGGAGCTGATGATAAGGGCACCTTCCTGCAGCCTGGGAGAGAGTGGAATCAGCAGAGTGTTGGGGAGGGTGCTGAGAAAGTAGAGGCAGGGAATGTAGGCCACTTTGTTCTAAGAGTTTGCCGGAGAAAGCTGGGACTGTTTGAAGGGATGGAGAGGTTGTAGAAATATTTGGAGACCCTAACATGTTTGTAAGCCAAGATATTGGAGCCAGGAAAGAGGGACAAAATGAAAATGTCCAAGAACAAATAGTGATTTAGTATGGTTCCTGGCGGGTTTGCACCCAACAAAGAGACAAAACACCGAGTCTGGGATGCAGTGTTTAATCAGGATATCTCGTCAGGTATTTGGAGAAACCCCGGTAGTTTGGGGCTGTAAGGACTAGAGGGCCCTGCCCCAAGTGCTGGATCCTTGCACAGCAGCCACACAATTGCCACATTAAGATCTCAAAGGGAAATAGTTTTTCATCTTGTTCTTGATCTTGGTAAGCATTAGGTCTATCTCTTCTCCAACTTTAAGGCCCAGCTTGGCAAGTCTTCCTTCTGTGGTGGCTGCAGGGGGTGGGGATGGAGTGAGAGGGCAGAACATTTGGTGGGATAGGCAGTGGGAAGAGTCAGCCTCATTGCCAATCCCCAACTCAGCACTTGAGCTGTGGACTCAAGTGATCATTTTTCCACATTAATTTCAGGTGGAACTTTAAAGAAATTCCCTAGGATATCCCTCCCCCACCCATGTGCCCTCAGCCTCTGCCTTCTCTTCCCCTGAGGTCCCCCTTTTCTCCAGGGACTGCCTCTTTTCCCTGCAAGTCTGCTGAGCTCTGCCCACTTCCCACTCTTACCACGTTGGGAGTTCTTGGTACTGGTTTCTGATCGCTCATTAACTGTTTCCCCAAGCCGTATGATTTCATTATTATGGTGTAGGCTCCTCATTGATTCCTTCTCTGGGGATTCAGAGCTGGAGATCTTTTTGTTTAAGAGGACATCTTCAAGGGAGCTATCTTCAAGAGAAACTTCCTGCTTGGGAGTCCAGACACGCTCATGGGAGACAACACTTTCAATGAAGTGGTTAGTGTTAGAAGAGTCTAACTGAGCTGGGGGCAGAAAGAGAGACAGAGAAAACCAGTGAGATGGAGTAAAGTCCCCCCTTTTCTACTGGGATATAGACAGGAAAGAGTAGAAGTATTTCTGATTAGGGAAAGGAGAAGCCCACTGTGGACTGGATACAAAGTGGACAATGTGCAAAGCAGATCCTGGAAACTTAGAATTGTAGAATTTAAAGCAATATGGTCTGTAAAGATCATCTAGTTCAGGGGGTCCACAGATCGCCGAAGCAGCCATGAATTTGAATGGGGAAAATGGCATCTTTATTTTAGCAGTATTAATTACCTTTGTAGTCCTATGTATTTAGTTTATTCTTTTAAAAACATTATTCTGAGAAGGAGCCTGTAGCCTGCCAGAGAGGTTCATAACATCAAAAAGGTTAAGGAACCCTGAGTTAGTTCAGTTTTCTCATTTTATACATGAGGAAATTGAAGCCTCCAGAAGGGAACAGCTGGCAAGTGGCAGAGCTGGATCTTCTGGCCTCAGACTCAGCCGACTTTCCAGTGCATCATATTGGTTACTACTTTGGTCAACTGAAGGGAGGAATCTCCAAGTAGCACTCCTGCTTACTTTTCTTAATTTTTCAGAAGAGTCCTTGTCTCACTGGAAACACTGGCAGCCTGCTGGATGTGGTTGTTCAGTTCTCTCTGACTCTGTAGGCCCCCATTTGGGGTTTTCTTGTTAAAAATGCTAAAATGTTTTGCCATTTCCTTCTCCAGTTCATTTTACAAATGAGCAAACTGAGGCAAATAGGGTAAGTGGCTTGTTCAGGGTCACACAGCTAGTAAGAGTCTGAGGGTGGATTTGAATTTAGGAAGATGAGTCTTCTTGACTTCAGGCCTAGTGGTCTCTCCACTGCTTCATCTACCTAGTTGCCCCTGATGTGGACTAGTAATAAAAATCATTTGTGGAATTGGAAGGAACTTTCAGTAGCTATTTATTTTAACTCATAACTGAAAGAGAGTCCCCATGACACAATATTAGATAAGAGATTACCCAGTGTTTGCCGAAGATTGTCAACAAGACAGAGTCCACAACATCCAGAGGCCGCAGATTCTACTTCTGCACAGCATTCGTAAGTTTGGATATTTTTTTTCTGATATCAAGTCTAAACAAATAGCTTTATTTTCATCTATTGCTTCTGATCTTGCCCTTGAGGCCAAATAGAATAAATCTACTCCTGCTTTTCAGTTAATTAGCAAGAATTTATTAAGTGCCTACTATATACCAAGCACTGTGCTAAGGATTGGGAACATAAAAATAGGGCAAAACCCAGGACCTTTGACCTTACAGAGGTCACTTCCTCTCGAGGCTAATCATCCCCAGTCTTTTTAGCTGCTCTTTTCCTGGTATGGAATCAAGTCTCTTCAGGATTTAGGCTGTCCTTCTCAGGGTGCTTCCAGTTTTTCAATGTCCTGCTTAAATTTTTGCACCCAGGACTAAACTTCAGATGTGTCTTGGAATATAAAGGTACTGTTTCCTCCTTATTCCTGGAAGCCATCTCTTTCTCATGCAGCCTAAGATTACATTAGCTGTGGACTCACTGGGTGCTTTCAGGCCACTCGAACCCCAATATATTTTACCAACAAACTGCTAATTATGCCTCTACTGTTTTATAGTTGTGAAACTGACTGTTAAATTTCATCCCATTGGATTTAGTCCAGAGTTCTAGCCCATTAACAATCTTTTTAGGGCAGGTAAGTGGCACAGTGAACAAAGTATTAGATGTGGAGTCAGGAAGACTCATCTTCCTGAGTTCAAATCTGTCCTTACTAGCTATGTGACCCTGGGCAAGTCACTTACCCCTGTTTGCCTCAGTTTCCTCATTTATAAAATGAGCTATAGAAGGAAATGACAAACCACTCCAGTATCTTTGCTAAGAAGAGTCAGAGACAACTGAAATCACTGAACATTTTGGATCCTGACTCTGTCATCCATCTCTTCCAGCAAGGGTAAGGATTTACCTTTATCAGAGTTGTTGGTACCAATGTTAAACAGCACAGGGCCAAGCCCAGATCCTTGGGGTACTCCACTAGAGCCATGCTGCTGAGTGCCGCTCTGGGAGTCCAGCAATCCAATGGGCTCTTCACCTCTGATTGTATAATTTGTCCAGTGCTCTTCTCCATATTCCACAAAGATGGCATAATTCATCAGCACCTTGCTAGACCAGCCCCAGCGTTTCATTGCTCAAACTCCATCAAACAAAGGAACAAGGCTGGTCTGGCTCGCTTTTGATGAAGTCACATTGCCCCTTTTCTAGATGCTCATTAACAATCTCCTGAATAATCTAGAATGGGGTGGGGAACCTGCAACCTGGAGGCCATTTGTGGCCTTCTAGGTCCTTGGGTCTGGCCTTCTAACTGAACCCAAGTTTTATGGAGCAGATCCTTTATTAAGGCCATATGTGGCCTCGAGGCCACAGGTTCCCCACCTTAGATCTAGAATTTTGCTGGAATTGAAGGCAACCCTCCCCTCTTCCCTCTCTAGTCTTATTGTCTCCAATGTGGGCCAGGTTTTCAAATGACTTGCCTCATCCCCGTGTTTTCCCCTAAATCTTCCCCATTCTTAAGGGAGCTGGGTAACTGTCTAGTCACCATAGCAGAAAGGTGTGAGGTCAACTATCAAGGACTCTTTCCAAAGATGAAATATTTGCCATCTCCTTAAGTAAAAACACATTCCAGAAATCTGCCTCCCCCAAAGGAAACCTGTCAGAGAGGGGTACGGACTTACACACAGCTGCATGTCTTTCTTCTGCATCATTTAGCTCATTCAGATCTGGGGAAGGAAAACATCATCATCATGAGGGATTCCAAAGTACTTAACTCATCATCTCACCCCAGGTTGCCTCTGAAGATTTATGGCATCATACATTTAGAGCTAGAAGGACTATCTACTGTACCCCCCCCCCCCCTTATTTTACAGATTAGGAAACTGAGGCCCAAAAGAAATAAAGTGACTTAAATCACACTGATAAAGGATAAAAGTAGGATTTGAATCCAGGTCCTGTGACTTCAAATACAGTTCATGTTCCCTCTGTATGATATTGACTCTCCTGTGAAGTCCTTGTTCTCCATTTATAGTTGGGGCCCTAAGAACTCAGAAGGGGGAGGGACTCTGCCTGGGCCACCCAGCATTGATCTCAAATTCCCTGTCCTGGCTTTGAGTCTGGTCTGACCCCATTTCTGCACTAGCCCCAGAAAATTCTGGAACTGGTCCTCTAGGATCAGCCACTAGAGAAGAAGTTCTAGCCCAATGAAGAGAGAGGAATCTCTTGAGGTTATCTGATCAGACCCTCGGATCTCTAGCTGAGGAGGAGGGAGGGAGGCCAGACTCACTGCCAAAGACTGAGGATGCACCGGCCATGCAGACCAGCAGCATTACAGGGAAGAATTTCATGGCTGGTGCCTGAGCAAGAGCCGAGTCACCTTGGGGGGAAGAAACTTCCAGTTGCTGGGGCCTGTGCCTGACCTAGGCTTTATAGAAAGTGGAAGTGTGGGGGTTGTGCTTGCACACCGGAGCAGTCTCTGTGAAGATGGGGCAATCTATGAAGAGATTCAGCTGGAAAGAAGGTAAGTTCATTCACAATTCTTACCATACCAGTCAATCCCAGGAATCACAGCTTCAAGGAAACTCTTCAACAGAGAAGGAAGGCTGACGGCCTTCCCCTTGGCTGGGCATGTACAAGAAGGCACCTTTGGCTGTGACCCTGGGCTGTGTTCCCTGGGGGTGCTCTGAGGTGGGGGAGGCAAGGAGTAGGGATCTAGCAATGATTAGTGGTCCTTGATGAACTGGCAAAGGGGGAGTAAGATTTCCTTTTGGGGTTTACTCAGAAGGTGTTCAGTGGATTCTAGCTCAACTTTGTTTTCTGATTCTAAAAGATCTGAGAAGTCTTCATTTTATGATTTCTTGAAGTATAGTGTCTCAGTTAAAAAAAAATCGTGGTTTTTAGGGAGTCCAGTGATTATTAAAAGCTCTCTTTGACCCCTTTCCAGTTCAGTTGTTTTTGATCACAGATGTCTTAATATTTTCTTCTACTTCTTTGATTTGATTTTAATCTTTCTTGCTCTCTCACAGAGTTATTGACTTCCGTTGGGTCTATTCTGGTTTTCAAGGAATCGGTTTCTTAGGCAGGTTCACTGCTTTCTTTGCTAAGCTAATTAAGTTCTCCCAATTCTTTCCTCAAGAGCTTTTCTTTTTTATCTCTGGCTTTATTCCTTCCAAATATCCCTGTAGTACTTGTGGAAAACACACCTTTTCTTTTTGAGTTTCTTCTTTTAGTAATTATGCTGTCAGATTTGGAATAATTTGTGATGCTAGCTGTTGGTGAGTTTGTGTCTCCAGCTCCTGAATTGGAGCATTGTGCTAGGGCCACGTTCTTCCCCCGCACACTTTTCAGTGGGGTGGTTGGCCCTGCTTGATCCCCTGGGTTTTTGTTTCTGTTCTTTTTGCTGATCTTCATTTCCTGAGGTTAGCCCCTCTGCTGCCTCCTCTAGACTTTTAAGGCTCAGAGCCCTGGGTCTTCAGGAATCTCTCTGATGCCTTGGAGTGCTAGAGTCCTTGGAGGTCTTGGGTTTGGGCTGTCTAGGTCTGAGCACTGTGGCACCAAGTGGCTAGAGCTGCTACCTGGTGTTGCTGCATCGCACTCTTGCCTCCTGGGATTTCTGACCACGGTAGGACTATTCCACCATCCTGAAGATTTCTACGTGGAGCCCTCTTCTCTTGCTGCCCCTGGACACAAAGTCTTGCAGGCTATGTTTTTGGTCCTAGTGGCATTCACTTTGCTGTAGGGGTCTCTTTTCTCATTGTCTCTGGGAGTTTGGTTATTTGTGTAGTTTTGAGATAGAAGATACCATTTACTAGTTTCTCACTGGATTTCTTGATCATTATATGGTCTGGTATGAACTTTATGATTTGGCTGGTGTAGATAGGACAGAGCTGGGCAGCCTGCTCAGGAAGGTCTTCTCAGCATAGGTGGGGCAGATCCTCAGAGGGTCAGACTCTACTGCTCTTTTGGTTGTAAAAATTTGAAAGTTGGTTCTAGACTCTTGGATGAGCCACAGGAGGAGATGGGATGCTCATGGAGAGCCTGGGAGATGGGAGAAATTGCCATTTGTAGTTTCTTTCAAGGTCAGAGGACCTGGTCCATTTTGGATTGTGTCTTGGTCTTTTTGGAGGAGGTGTGGAGCCTGCTGAGGCGGGCATAGGATCATAATGTTCAAACATGGGTGATGTCCAGG
Organism: Gymnobelideus leadbeateri; assembly: GCA_011680675.1. Lineage (NCBI taxonomy): Eukaryota > Metazoa > Chordata > Mammalia > Diprotodontia > Petauridae > Gymnobelideus > Gymnobelideus leadbeateri. The sequence goes on along the minus strand of WOXC01007855.1, from coordinate 334,873 downwards.
CTTAGGTGACCATGGCCAAATGACTGAGAATAGGGGATAGTTATAGAAACACAGATTCACAAGACTGAAAGGGACCTAAGATTTAGGCTTTTAGACTTGGAAGGAATCTGAGAAGTCATCCAATTCAATTCAACAGACATTTGTTGTGCTCCTAATATGTGTGAGGAAGAAAGACAGTATTGGGTGGTGGTCAGAGAAGCTACCCCGAATCCAGAAAGATCTGGATCCATGTCTTGCTTTTGACACGTACTACCTCCATGACCATGGACAAGATATTCCCATCTTTCAAGGCTTTGGGGGGGGGGTCTCTAAAACTAAGTTGCAGACAAGGTGCTGACTTGTATTGGTAGAAGGAATTTCCTCACTATAGACTTTCCTATCCCAGTGCAATAAAATATGTCCTGTCTTAATGTGCAAGGAATTGTTTCAGGCACTGGAATTCAAGACAAACACATCATTTCCTTGCCCTCAGAGAGTTTCTATAATAGTAAGGAGGAAGAACAATATGCACATGGATAAGTTAAAAAATATGCAAAGTAAATTTGAGGTGGGGGTAGAAAGTAGAAAAATTGGAGGGATCTGTTGTGATTAGGAGGTAGCTCTCGTTCTGGGTCTGGAAGAGAGTTGGAGGTGAATGGGGAGACCATTTCAGACATCATAAATTGCCTAAGCAAAGGAGTCTCCAGAGGTGGGAAATGGAATGTCATGGACAGGAAACCTACAAGGAGGTGAGTTTGGCAGGAATACAGAATATGTGTATAAGGGGAGTGTAGTATGGATTCAATCTAGTAAGATAGTTTGGAGCTGCCTATGAATGTCCTTAAATGCCTAACAGAGGAGTTTATATTTGATCGTAGGTGCGATAGGAGGCATATTCTAGAAATATCCATTTGGCAGCCCTGGAGAGGATGGATTGGAGAGGGGAGAGGCTAAAGGCAAGGAGAACAGTTGGGAGGCTCCTGCAATAATCCAAAGGGGAGGTGATGTGGTCCGAATTCGAGGTGGTGATTGTGTGAGTGTAAAGGAGGGAACGGATACAAGAGATGCTGGGAAGATGGAATCGACCCAATTTGGCAGCTGAGCCCAATACCCTTCTTTCATATGTAAGGAAGAGACTCACAGTGGTTGCAACGGAGCTGGAATCCAAACCTAGATTTTTCTATCTCTATAAATACTTGCATAGAGGTGGCATGGGGCAGCTAGGCGGCAGAGTGTGTAGATAGAATGCTGGGCCTGAAGTCAGGAAGACTCATCGTCCTGTGTCCAAATCTGGCCTTAGTAGCTGTGTAACCCTGGGCAAGTCCCTTAACCCTATTTGCCTTGGTTTCCTCATCTGTAAAATGATCTGGAGAAGGAAATGGCAAACCACTCCAGTATCTTTGCCAAGAAAACTCCAAATGGGGTCACTATGAGTCAAACACAACTGAAATGACTGAACAAGAAAAAAGGGGAAGTAGCTTGGTGCTAGCCTCTTCTCTCTTCCCCCAGGTAAGGCAAGTGCCTGAGGGTCAGTTTCTCCTCTTTTTTCGTTTAAGCTGTCCCTGGAGAATGCTCTCCTACCTGATACTGTCAGCCTCAGGCACAATTGTGAAGTAGGGGAGGTATGTGCCCTTCTGCCTCTGGTTTCTAAGTCCTTGTTAACGTCTCAGCACCCTCTTCCCTTTAGACACCTAGTGTTTGGTCCGAAAAAGAAGTAACAAATTTATTTCCACTAAGGAATTAGGGACTAACTAATGTGGTGCCCCTCCAGGAGTACATTTTCAAAGCTGACAACTTTTCCTCAGTGGTGAAATGAAGAGACAACTGGATTGAGAATCAGAACATCTGGTTTTGAAGTCAGCCTGGAGTTCTGCTTCTCACTCTTCTGGGCTGGCTCTGGGTTTCTTGGCTGTTAGTCCACATACTGGTACTGGACCCAGGAAATTTGTGCTGGTTCAGAAGCCTTTTACTACCATCTGTCTTTGTTTTAAACCTATAAACCCCCAAATTGTATTTCTCTGCTTGTCCTATCCTTGACTCCTTCCTTCTTGGTGGTTCCCAATCTTTCCCCTCTTGAAGTTATGATTCATGATAGACCTTGGTAAGCCATTTAACTTCCATAGGTCACAGTTTCCTCATGATCTCTAAAATAAAAATTTAGGATTCCCTTGGCTTCCTCTACAATCAGACTTAGACTTAACCCAAAGGAATGTATCTCTAATGGCAAACTTTTGGGCTTTGGGCTCAAAAGTCTCCCATGCTATCTTCCCTTCCATCCTGTCTAGGTATCCCCTTTTCTTCCCTTCCTAAGGGAGAGCATGTTCCTGTTTGGGGATCCTACCATCTTTTCTTTGGGACTACATAGCTTAGAATCCTATATAAGGGTTTAGAATATAAGCTCCTTGAGGGCAGGGGGTGTTTTTATTTTTTCTTTGTATGCCTAGCACCTGGCATAGTGCCTCAAACACAGAAGGTCCTTAATAAGTACATACTGATTGTTGACATGCAGAACATCATGTAGGAGGCCAGGTGATGAGATCCCAGGATTTAGGAAAGACCTTGGTGGGAAGAGATTGAAGGAGAATGAGGAAAAAGGAAATTCCCTCAGAGCCTTTTCTGAGCCTTCCTCCTTCTGGGGCTGGCAGACATTGAGGTGTGTTTCCTGATCCTGTGGATATTATAGAGTGTTGGGTTTGGATGTTATAGAGTTTTGGCTGCACTATGGCAGACCCTTGAGCCATCCTCCTGTTTGTGTGGTGGTGGATTTTAAGACAGTGAAATAGCAGTCCCTTCACCTTTCAGTGCAGAGAAGCAAGGGCACAGAATCTCAGGACTCAGCAGTCCAGGGCCAAGAAATGATGGCGTCCCAGAAATTGATAATTAGTGCCTTCCTTGTTTATCCAGGGGGGCAAATACTAACTCACCTTTTACTGCTCCCTTAGAGTAAAATAATTAACAAGAATTAATTGAGCACCTACTATGTTACCAGGTACCTTGCTAAGTGCTTTACAAAACCCCATGAGGCAGGTGCCATTATTATCCCCATTTTACAGATGAGAAAATAGAGCAGAGAGTTTAAGGGTCTTGCCCAGGATCACACAGTTTGTAAGAATCTGAAGTCACATTTGACATCAAAGGCTTCCTGACTTCAAGTCTGGAGCTCTATCCCCTGTGCCCTATTGCCTTAGGATGAATTGTAAACTCATTTGTGTGGTGTGGAAATGGGCTGGATTTACTCCCTTTCTTCCCTAGAGCTTGGGAGAATGCTTTTGAAATACAATAGTGAGAGTATTTGCTATTTGCTGGAGGTTTCCTGACATTTTTCTTGCATTTCTATTTTAAGTTGATGCCCAGATCCAGACTCAACTCTGCTCCCTGGCAGTTTTCATGCCATGCTGGGACCATAGCTTGCATCTCTCCTCTTCCTCTTCTTTTTCTGAGGAAATAGTCAAACAAACCCTTCCAAACATTGTCCTCTTGCTACTATTGCTCTATATGTTCTCTTCCTCTGTGAGACCATAAGCCCCTTGAGGGCAGGGACTGTCTCACTTCTATTTGAATTCCACCCACCTCCCTCTCATCTTTAGCTAATGCTTTTTCATTCCATTCCATGACTGTGCTATCTTATATTTGTAATTCTGGTTGAGTGAGATTTACAGGGGAAAATGGGTCCTTGAGAGCAGTGTAAATTCCAGCAAGTAGCATTTAAGGGTTTCTTTCAGTCACTTTTCAGTTGTGTCCAGCTCTCTGTGACTCTATTTGGGGTTTTCCTGGCATAGATACTGGAGTGGTTTACCAGTTCCTTCTCCAGCTCATTTTATAGATGAGGAAACTGAGGCAAACAGGGTCAAGTGACTTGCCCAGGGTCACACAGCTAGTAAGTGTCTGAGGCCAGATTTGAACTCAGGAAGATGAGTCTTCCTGACTCCAAGCCCAGCATTCTATTCAATGCACCACCTAGCTGCTCATTTAGGGGAGGCATCACCTATAATAAAGTGATCCTTTCCTTCCTGTTGGTAGGAATTAGACATTGTCATCACTATGTGTGCAGTCTGTCTGTGAGGAAGGCAAAGATGAAACTGGTCTTCCATAGGACATAGGCAATAGCTGGATTTAGCTGGGGACTCTCAGCCCTGGAAACTCCCTTATTTAGAAGCTCAGGGAGGGGTGAGAAGGACCATCAGCTTTGAAAAGGAAGAGAAGAACTGGGTTTTGGCTGTGGTGAAGACAGTTACGATCCGGGTTTGGGAAAAGCCCAGTACTGTAGGAGTGTGGAGACTTGGGTCTGAGTCTAGGACCTGTCACTCTCTACCCGGGACCTGTGTCAGGAGGGACCATGACAATTGTCCTAAAGGCACCACTGATTGAGTTGATACAGTACCAGCAGTTATATCCAGCTGGGTGGCCTGCTGAGGCCAGGGAAGGGGATTGCTTATCTGCCCCCTCCAGTATCCACACAGGAAGCCTTGGAGTCAGAAAAGCCTCTGTCTCATAGGTGCCCACATCTTTGCTGACTGTTTTGCTCTTTCCTCTGCTGATTGCTCATGTTTTCTCTCCCTGTATCTAGGTATCCCTCCCACATCTTGGGGGTTAGGGGCACAAGAACCCTTGTGATCTGGAAAATCCATGTAAATATTTTTGACCTTCCTTTCCTACCAGAGAAGTTTTCTGGTTTCATGGTTTTCCTTCTCTTTTTTCTTGATATCATCTAATACCACACACACACACACACACACACACACACACACACACACACACACACACATATATTTTATGCATATCTGAGTTTCTAAATTTTTTCTGTCATCTACTGGCCTTCACATGTCATCTGTGGCTTCTGTAAAGCTACCTAAAAATTCCCATTTAATTTTTTATGTTGACCCATTGTATATTGAAACCACGATGGGGAAAGTTGTGCTGTGGAAGGTATACCTGTACACAGAGAAAATGGGTTCAATGCTGAGTTGCTCTGGATTTATTCTGCAAAGCATCTGAGGGAGCAAGGCAGAGTGGTTCTGGAAATTTTCTATTCCCCAGTGCTTCGGTTAGAGGAGGCAGCTGAGTTTTGGAGCTAAGTCCTCTGGGAATATAATGAGCTATCTCCAGGTATTACTAGTCCCAGTCATAGCCATTTTAAGCTGGTCCAAGGTAGAGGTAAGAAAAATATAAAGAGCAGAGAGAGAGATTTGGTATTTGATCTAATCCTAGAACCCTATATATAACATGAGCCCAATTTTTTTTTTGCTTTTTGGAGGGCAATTGGGGTCAAGTGACTTGCCCAAGGTCACATGGCTAATAAGTGTTAAGTGTCTGTGGCCGCATTTGAACTCAGGTCCTCCTGACTCCAGGGTCAGTGCTCTATTCACTGTGCCACCTAGCCACCCTGAGCCCAGTATTTCTAAGTGCAGGAGACCAAGGAGGGGAGTGTTCGAAGTACTATGCTTCCTGGGTTCCATGCTGTCCTTTCTCCCTTTAGACAAGGCCACTTGGACCCTTGGTCCCGGGACTAAAGGGCTCCAAAGTAGGTTCCCTGATGTACTCCTGCCTAGACTTCTGTTTCCTTTTGGGAGCTGCAGCTTCTAAATTCCCCGTTCAAGGCTGAAAAGTCAACCTTCCTCTTTTATGGAGAAGGCACTAAGCCGAGGGTGATCTAGGGAACCCAACCTAACTGCATCCCTCATTAGGTGGAGTACTTAGAAGCCTCATTACCCAAGTAAACGGATGGTAGTCAGGGAGAAAGGGAAAGAGAGCTTGTCAGCTCAGCTACTCTTAAACATGAGGCCATCAAAGATAAGAGTAACAAACCTCCAGCAGGCCAGGGATTGAGGTCCTGACAATATTCCCCTTTCATGATCCCTTCGCCTACCCCCACAGGGGACAGCTCCAATGGGCTTGCTCATCTTGTCTCTCTGACACAAGGTGCCTGGTGTACCCCCCATCTCTCCTTTTCCTGTTCCTTCTGAGCCAGTGCTTGGCGCCAGGAGCCCTCTAACAGCAGCCCCTATGCCTCAGCTGCTCACTGGCCCAAGGCTAATTAGCTGACTGCAGCTTCTGGTTAAAGCGGAAGTCTCAACCCTCTCGATCACACCACACTGTCTTTTCTTTGTATCCTCTTCTTTATGGGTCTACAGTATGATGTGGATTCATATATGTATGTATGTATGTATGTATGTATGTATGTATGTATGTATTCTGACAAGTTACACAAAAATCTCTGACAACGTCTCTCAGCTCCTCCCCACTACCCCTGGGTTGACAGAAGGTTTCCTGTCACTTTAAAGGGTTTTTGCTTCTTCCCCTCCCCCAGCTCCCCAAATGTATTAAGTCAGATGCAAAGCATATCAAATAAGCACAGTTTACTGGTAGCACAAGCCAGGATAAACATAGGAATAAGTATTTAAAGGAACAGGCTTCCACCTGGAGGTTGTGGAGATGACACAGCCAGGAGAGTGAGAGGGTCCTTTTTCTGAACTTCTCTTTACCTTCCTACTTCATGCTCTTAGAGACAAAGAAGGGCTGGGCAATGGTACCCCAGAGGTCGAGTGGAGGGAATAGAGAAAGTTGCTCCTACACATCCTACACATCTATTGGCTCTGCCTTCATGTCTCAGGTGAAGTCTCCAGATTGCATTGAGAAGGAAGGAAGCAAGCATTTATTAAGAGCCTACTATGTGCTGTGCACAGTACTAAGAGCTTGATGAATATGATCTCATTTGATTCTCACATAACGTGGGGAGGTAGGTGCTTTTATTATCCCCATTTTACAGTTGGGGAAACTGAGGCACAGAGAAGTTAAGTGACTAGCCCAGGGCTACCTAGCTAGTAAATATCTGAGGCTGTTTTTGAATCCAAGCTGGATTTGAATCCAAGCTGACTTGGATTTTCCTGACCTGAGTGCTCTCTCCACTAGATCACACAGCTGCCTGATCAGACACTATTTCTCAACACTTAGCAGAGTCCCTGGAGGAGCTGACCTTTCCCCTTGTCTTCCCTTTCCCTTCTTTTTTTTTCTTCCTCCTCACTCCCACATCTTCCATATAATACTCACACTAACTGTGGTCCTTTATTGCACCTTGTTCATCACCCTCCTACATCTCTGAGAACTGTCATCTCTCTGGGAGCATTGAGAAATGGAAGAAGATGAGGCTGACCTTCCCATTCTCCCCTCCAGCTTCTTAGGTGCTCTGACTTTCAATGGCCTCTGGGGGCTTCACATGTGTAACAACCACTTGCCTCTTTGGGCCTTAGCTTTTTGCAAAATGAAGAGGTTGGACAAGATTGACCTTCAATTCTCTTCTAAGTTCTTTGGAAGAGAGGGAAAAAAACCAGTTCTTTGATCTTTGATTTTTATACAAATCTGCTCTTAGTCAAACATAAAATTCTTTTATGTGGAGGTGTCAGCAACTGATAAAAACTCAAAGTATTTCCCAGTCCTAGGGGGATTTGTAGTGTGGTAATGATAAAAGCATTAAATTAAAAGAATGAAGGTCAACATAGATTTTTCAGGCATCATTATGGGGGGTGTGTGGAGAGGAGGTTAGCAGTCAGTTATTGATGGGTATGGATGTCCTTGCAATCTTGTCCAATTCAATTTAGTTCAAATTTACTGAACATATAAAATGTGTAGTTATTGTGGCAGGTACCGGACACACAAAGGTGAAATAAAACCTAGTTCTTCCTTTCAAGTTGATTATAATCTAGCAAGAGGATATAAGAGATTTGTCAGTACGGCTTCATTTCCTACAGTGCTTGGAGCCAAAAGAACATCCTCATTGGGAGGTGTTTTTTTGAACTTTGTCTCCTGGGCCCTTGTATGTGAGTCCTCCTTGTACTTACTTTCAAGGGAGCTTTACCAGGCTGGAGCACTGGACATGTGGACATAGCAACTAAGAGGGAGTAAGTGACACAAGTAGACATGGGAGCTGCAGCTGGGATGGGAAGACATGTAGTAATAGAGTGGCCATCCATTGAGAAGATAAGAGACATACAACCAGAGCCACAGTTCCTAGCTGAGATATCATAGGATCACAAATGGAGAGTTGGGAGGGACCTTAAAGGCCATTTAGTCCAACTCCCTTGTTTGATAGATGAAGAAACAGCCCCAAGAAAAGAAATGCCATGGCTGAGGTCACACAATAAGGAACTGGCTGAGTCAGCATTTGAAACAAGTTCTGCTGACTCCACATGCAGACTCCACATACATGTCAGATCAGCTGGAGGAGGTTTACTGCCTAGCTACTGTCTTAGCTCAGAAGAATGAAAAGAGGAACAGACAAAGTATGATGCTTGAGTTTGCTCCTCAGAGGAGCTCCTCTGAGCTCCTCTAGGACTATTAGGACCTAGGAGTAGAAAGGCTGAGTAATATTACCTTCCACAAAATAGGAGGAGCACTAGACATATACCTTCTCCCTCATTCCTTCTCCATGAGCTCTAGGTACATATGATTTGGAAATAACTTGGCTGTACCCAAAGAATGGAGAGGGTAATTGGGAGGAGTTTGGGGAGATGGTTGGGAGGAGGGTTTCATGTAGAAACCTTAATTTATTTTCTTTTCATTTTCATAATTTATAATAAAATGTGCAGCCATAGTATGTTGACTATCTGTCTCCTGTTACTAGGAAGGAGGGGAGTTTCTAGATATGGAGGTGATGGCAGAGCCATAGATATAATATTTTAATTTTTTGAGCAATATTTTATATATAGTTAAATCCTGAATTTAGCTAGAATGGATTTTCAAGCTACGAAGCTTTTGGAGCCATGCAACAATGCATTATGGGAGGGCTTCCCATGTATGCATTAGAGAGACTCTGATGAGACTACTTGCCCAGTAGCCCAAGTGGACAACTTCTTGGTCTACAGCTCAGATTTTATATTCTCTTGCTGGGTATCTAATATAGTTATCTGTAGCCTTTAGGAAGGCAGCAAATAAACAACTTGGATTGCTTACACTGTAGGGTCCATATCCCAAGGCACTTGTCATTCCTGTTTATTGCTGTAAGCCAGGTGAGAGGTGCTAAGGTCCTGAAATGGGCTGAGTGACTATATGAATGGAGAGAAGGAGGCAGTTATGAAAGTTAGAAAAATAGAACTGGGAAAAGTTAACAACTGATTAGATGTGGGGGGAGGAGAGAGAAGAATCAAGGATGACTGAGATGATGGGGAGCGACTGAGTTGCTGAAGGATGGTCATGTCCTCGGCAGAAATAGATGAATTGGGTAAGAGTAATGGATTTAGGAAGAGAATAAAATAAGTTCATTTTCAGACATGTTGAGGTTGAGATGCCCACATTTCATCCAGCAGGAGAAATCCAGCAGGCATTTGAAGATGTGTGACTGGGGTTCAGGAGAGAGATTAGGATTGGATAAATTGATTGGAAGGTGTCTACATAGAGATGAGAGTTGAACCCAGAGGAGCTGATGTGATCCTCATAAGGGAAGGTGTTGAGAGAGTAAAAAAGAGAGCCTCAGTCAGAGCTATGGGCAGTGTCCCTATTGGAGGGAGTGGTTTGAGTCGATATTTAGTGCCTTTGAGTTGCCTATGTCTGTGTATAAATTAATAGTTCCCCTTGGAGGCTGGTAAGACTTGGCTTTAATAGGGTAACCCTATGCTACTTCTCAGCTAAATGTGGGCAGATGAAGAAATCTCTACTAATTATTTGAGGTACAGACTATTCACAGTCCTAGGTATGGGTTAATGTAATTCAGTGTCCTTGCCTTAGGTTGGTTTAAACTGCATTGACTTCACAGCTACAACCCTCACCAACTTTGCTGATGTTCTTTGACATTGTCCCTAAAAAGCCCAGTTTTCCTTCTCACTCCAACCTGGGGTCTCTGCCATACAGTATCCTAAGAGCTGTATTCCTGGTCCCTGGACAGCGAATTTTCCCTTTTTTGCCTTCTAAGGTCTACCTATTTTTAACCTATTCTACCAGGTTTGGTTAAAGTTCCTTACATTCCTTTTCCTCGCCTAGCTTATAAAATAGTCACTGTTTTTTTCCAGTGAAGCCCCCAAAGTCTTCTTTCAGTGCATCCATGATTTCATTGATGTGGGCATTCCTTTTATTGCCACAGATGAAAATCTATTCATGCTTTCTCATCCTATGTGATTCTTGTAAATGTGGCTCCATAAATGCTTTACAGATTTACCCATTATTGTGGAGGTCTTCCTCTAGGTCAGGGGTTCTTTTTCTTGCTTATAATTTTGTTTATTTATTCTTAACATTTAAAACTTAGAGTTCCAGATTCTCTCCTTCCCTTATGCCCCTTCCCTACCCACTGAGAAGGCAGGCAATATATCAATTATACATGTGAAATCATGCAAAAATATTTCTGTTTTAGACATGGTTAAAAAAGCAAGAAAAATAAAGTGAAAAAGTATACTTCAATCTGTAATGAGAGTTTATTATGAGTTCTCTCTCTGGAGGTGTATTGCTTTTTCATCATGAGTATTTTGGAATTGTCTTGTATTGTTGAGAATAGCAAAGCCATTCACATTTGATCATCATACAATATTGCTGTTCCTATGTACGGTGTTCTCCTGGTTCTGATCACTTCACCTGGTCTCAGTTCATATAAGTTTCCCCAAGTTTTTCTGAAATCATCCTTTCTTATAGCACAATAGTATTCCATAACAACCATATACCACACCTTGTTCAGTCATTGATGAGCAACTCCATGATTTCCAATTCTTTTTTGCCACAAAAAGAGCTGCTATAAATATTTTTGTGTATACATGCCGACCTCTTCCTTTTTCTTGAATCTCTTTGTGATACAGACACAGTAGTGATATTGCTGGGTCAAAGAGTATGCATAGTTTTATAGCTCTTTGGTCATAGTTCTAAATTGTTTTCCAGAATGGTTGGACCGGATCACAACTTTACTAACAGTGCATTAGTGTCCCTATTTTTCCATGTCCCCTCCAACATTTATTATTTTTCTTTCTTGTTATGTTAGCCAATCTGATATGTGTGAGTTGGTTAGGTCAGGGGATCTTAATGTTTTTTGTGTGCCTTGGACCCCTTTGGCCATGGTTTGGTCAGGGAACCTTTCTCAGAGTCATGTTTTTAAGTATGTAAAATAAAATACATAGGATTACAAAGGAAACCAATTATACTAGAAAAGATGCAAATTTTTCCTTTCCAAGTTCATAGACTCCCTGAAATCTATCCACAAACCCAAAGAGATCCCTGAATATTGGGTTAAGAACCCTTGCTCTAGGTCGTTAAGAAAATTGTTTTTGAATATCAGTATAGAGCTTGGGGTATCCATGTTTTGCATACTCTCACTATATGACAAGCTAACCTCGTTTTTCACTCTCACATTTAATCATAATTATAGTTACCTTTATAGCTATTTAGGGTTTGCAAAATGCTTTATATATGTTACATTATTTGACCCTCATAACCTTGTGAGGTAGATGCTTTTATTACTTACATTTTACAGATGAAGAAACTGAGGCTTAGAGAGAGTGTGTGTGTGTGTGTGTGTGCGCGCATGTGCGCACATGGCAGGATTCAAACTCGGGTTTTCCTCTCTGCAAGTCTGACACTCTAATGTGCCTCCTGGCTTCCTGCGTTATCTCATGGATAACTCTTATAGTACATTTTATGAATAGGTCATAGTTGGAAACATGTTGTGTTCCATATATATTTTTCTCCATTGCCCTTTAGCCCACCCACAGTTTTGATTCTTTAGAAGGCGTGGTATTTCAAGATTTATAAGCATTACACTTTTTTTTTTGCTCACAGCCCATGAAATAAAGAAAAAATTATTCGTTTAAACTGCTTTGGAGCCCCCATTTATAGCACAGAAATCTCTTCATCCTTCTCCTCTACTCTGCAGGCTGCCCAATTCTGCCTTGCCTCCCTCCTGTCCAATTCACAATCTCTTGTGAAATCTACTCCTACTGTCTGTTCTACCTCATCCAAAATAGCACTGGGAAAAGAGATTGGTGGTAGCAGCCCCAGCCTAGGGTTCCTTGGTGGTGGTGACTGAGTAAGGCTTATTTATAAACGGAAACAAAGTAGATGCCTATTGATCGGGGGAATGGCTAAATTGTGGTACATAAATATAATGAATTATTATTGTGCTGTAAGAAATAAATTTGATGAATACAGAAAAGCTGGAGAGACAGTAACTGATAAAGAGTGAAGCAGAGTCAGGAAAAGTATACACAATGCTGACATTGTAAATGGAAAAGCAACAATTACAGAGCAATTTAAACAGAATTTTGGGAAGTTACAAAGAACAAACTTGATTGTAAATAAAAAAATATGAGATGGAGTGTATAGGTGTGGAACGTTGCATTTAATGCTACATTTTTTTCTCCATATGTTGGTTGGTTTTATCGCCATTTGTGGTTTTCTTCCTCCTTTAAAAATGCTGTATTATAAGGGATGGCTCTCCTGGAGGGGGATGAAGGAGGGATATGGGGGAAATGACTCATCATGCCCCAGAAAGTCACATAGTCTTTCCTCCCCCTCTCCACTTTTCAGATTCCTTTCATGTGTTGTTTTCCCCCATTAGACTAAACATTCTTTGAGGACATGGACTCTTTCTTTTTCATATTTGTGCTAGGGCCTAGCACAGTGCCTGATACATAGTAGGCACTTAAAAATGTTTATTGACTGATTTACTGACTGTAGGTAATGTAGGATATCAATAAAAGTAAATTAAAAGTAAAAAAATGAACAGAATAAAACAAAAGCAACATCCAAATTTTGTAAATAGGAACCCATACATTTCTTTGAAAAAATTCAGGATCAGAAACTATATGTATCTGAAAAAAAAAGTAAAAAAAATAAAGTCCTTCCCAAAGACATCCTGAAACTACGGATTATGATGTGTTCAGATTGGAAAATAAAAGAAAAAGGGAAGAAAACAAAGTATTTTCGACGTCACTACTACAGATTGTTAAAAACTGGTTAAACACGTAAAAAAGTCAAGAGCCCCGACCTCTAGCCACCAGGGAGAATTCCTGAGGGCATCCAGTAACGGAATTTGGTTGCTATGGTGGCGTTGCTAGGGGAAGTGCGCATGCTCCATGAGAGGCCTCTTTGCAGGTGGGGCAGGGTAGAGAGGGGCGGGGCTGCCACGCAGACAGGGCTTCTGAGGGCTGGTCCTTCTGAACTGCTGGAGGAAAGCCTCGGAAGAAACAGACGGAGCGAAGCTCGCAGACCGAAAGCAGCTGTGCACTTCTAGACCTTCTGAGCTTCCGATTTTCTTTGCTCAAATAAAGAAAAGAAAGGCTTCTAAGGATACCTCTGGTTCATATAAAGTCACAGAGTTTGTATAAATATTTATAAACTGGCCAGTATTTTTATTTTTATTTTTTTTTGCCAAGCTTGTGACAGCCTGACCTAGACCACTTTGTCTCCTCTATCCTCTCGGTCTGTCTCTGTCACACACACACACACACACACACACACACACACACACACACACACACACACACACACACACACACGAACAAAACAAAAGAGGTTGGATTAATGTGTGATGAGTTTTCTCTAATGACATCTAATGACTTAGATCTAAAAGGAAACATTTAAGATAAAGATTAAAGCATCCTGAGCCCTGGAGGGAAGTAGTGGGAGCAGGAAGTTTAAAGAGAATAAACAAACCATAATACATTCCATCACAATCCTCCCTCTTAAAAAAAAAGTCACTGCTTTTCTCCTCAGCTCCAGATTAATCAATCAAGTATTTTTAAAGTGCCTATTATGTACTGGGCACTATGTAAGCAAAAGTGCCCTCTTTATTTCTGTTCATGCTGCTGCCTGGACCTGTGGTTTCCTCCTGCTCCCCTTGGCTCCTGGGTCACATCTGCTTTCTGTTTTTTCTCTTGGAAACCCCGCTTTAATTCCCAATGTCAAGGTCGGGGCAGAATTTAGGAATCTGTAATCTCCAGTCTAGCATGTCAGCTGTCTCTCTGTCCACGGTGGGTATGGCCAGTCTTTGCATGCTCAGCCCTAGGGAACAGTGGTTGACAATTGTAAAGACTTTATATGTACTTTTTCATTCATTCAAATTCTTTCTATATGGAGGTGGGGCTAGAGATCAGAAGGATGGGTGTCTAGAATGATTTCAAGTGGGTGGGTCTCTTCTTATTTGAGACAATCCTCTGAGACCTTGAGGATTTTGTTGAAGGTTGAGAGGACCTGGAAAAACTCATGGTCAGAGACCAGGGCTGAAGCCAGAGCATCCTGGTTGGGGAGGTTCAGACAAGAAGCCTTAGGAATCAGAGCACCAGGCTTCTTGAGACTGGATAAAGGCACTGGGGGCCAATGTGAGCCAGCTTGTGGAGAGGATCTAGGTATGAGGGGGTGTGGATGGGTGAGCAGCAGTGGTAGGAGGAAGGGTGGAAATACTTGTGGCTTCATCCAAGGAGGAGAGTATGTGTTGAGTTAGCAGGAATATCAGAAGCTACAAGCTCTGGAGGGCAGCTCCAGAGGTGCTTCCAGGATGGAAACTAGGAGAGCTGATAATCAGAAAACCTTATTGCCCTCCCCCTGGGCTATGCTGTGCCCATCACTGACAAAGCTCCAGGATGAAATCCAAGAACTTTGGGCCTGGCCTGGCAAAGGGTCACTGTGTGACCTTGGATAAATTACTTCTTTTGTCTGCATGAGGATTCTATTAGGGGAAAAAAAAATCCTTAAACCCCATTGGTGGCTGAGTGGGCAGAGTGTTTGGAGCCAGGAAAAGGGCTCTGAGCAGAAGTGTGGTTGGTGAAAAAAGACCAGTCCTCACAGGGTCTAATTGTTATGATAGCTACTGCTGCTATGCTGTTCCTGTTTCACACACTGTACCCCAAATCAAGGTGATTGTGTTGTTAGTCATGTGAAAGAATGTGGATGGGTAAGGGAAACTCAGGCCAAACAGCCCCAGACAAATGGCTCCAGGTCTGATCCCTATAGAGATTGGATCAGTATCCCTGGCTGGTTGTAGGAAGGAGGGATGACACAGGGTTACCATTTGTTCATGACTCCTCCAGGCATCAGCCCTCACCTTGGGATCTGTGTCCATGGAGTTTGGGAGTAGGCATGTTCCCCCTGGGCTCTATTTTTCTTTATATTCATTTGTCTGCATCTTTTGGGCCTTGGCTTCCTCATGTCCACACCACCTCCACATTCCCTGTCAGCAATTGGAATAGAGCCCTTGTTAACCCAAGTGACCAGGCCACTAGTGTGACTGAGAGTGAATGAATAGGAGTGATCCTAGCCAGAGCTCTTGTGTGTGTGCCTTGGGAGTGGGGTGGAGGTGTGATGATGCTCTGCCCCCAACAAGAAGAAGGCTGAGTCCTTCTTTAAGAGGCCTGACCACTGGACCACAGTCTCTGGGCTCAAGGAATGGCTGATCCCTTCCTGAGAGCATGAGGATGAGAAGGCTTCACAAAGCAGGCCTTATACCCCTCCTCCTCAGAGCCCTGGACAGAGGCTTTTTTACCCTGTTAGAATGCCACTGTCATGACACACACTGGTGCTCTGATGCATGTGATTTGATTATTTAAAGAGGACCCATTAGAGACCAGTCCAAACCTGTGCTTAAAGGGGTTATTACATCCAATGTAGAAATGAGAGTGAATTTGCCCTTAGTTAAGATGAGACCTGAACTTCTGGGTTCCAAGGCATAAGGTTTGGAGGGGTGAGGTATCTTCCTTCCTAGGTTCCTTTGAGTCTGGTTTCTTCATTTGTGAGACAGAGACTGGGGTTTTGGAGCCCCATCTCTACTCTCCCCAAACAGAATGTGTTCCTAACCTGTTAACTGATCCTAGGCAGAAGAGATTAGTGCCCTTGTGGTGAGATTTGACAGGTATAAAAAGGCTTTTCTTTACCCCTAAACATGTCCCCTGCCCAGATGTCACAGTGCCTTAAATTCTGCCATTAGCAAAGTACATCTTTGGGTTTAGTATTGTCCCCTTTACTGGGTCTTCTTTGAACAATTAACTCTTTTGTGTGTGTGTGTTTGTGTGTTCTATGACACTATGAGTTCCTACCACCTCAGGGAATACAGTTTTCTGCATTTTTTTTGCCCCTTCTCAATAGCAGAGACAAGGAAATGATGCAACCAAAAGGTGGATGTGGGAGAGATATTAAAAAAAAGGCAGGGGGCCCTGAAGTCAACTTTGCACATTTTTCCAAGAACTAGCCTTGCCTATGGCCATGGGTGCACACAGAATCCTGAACCTCATGCCACAGGCACGTTTTGAATTCAGTAAGGGGAACAACATCCCTATTTTGAATAAAACTTTGCCCTGAGGAGTATGATCTCCAAGGTCCCAGTGATGAAAGAGAATCAGACTAGACTTACTCCTTCCCTTCCCCACATTCCCCAATTATGCCATTCAATAGACTAATGTCCACTGAAATTAGAAGGGACGTTGTTCACTTTCCTCACCTATGAAATGGAAGTAATCAGCTATCTCACAGGGTCATGGTGTGCTTTATAAATCTATAGAAATGTGAATGATCAGGGTTATTATGAACCTCTGTGGCACTTTCTGTGTCATTTACTACTTGAGACAGCTGGGTGGTACAGTGGATAGTGTGCCAGGCTTGCAGTCAGGAAGACCTGAGTTTGAATCCTGCCTTCTATACTTTTAGTAGTTGTATGAACCTGGGCAAGTCACTTAATCTCTCTCAGCTTCAGTTTTCTCTTCTATAAAATGGGGATAATTACAGCACTTACCTCCCAGAGTTGTTATGAAGATTGGAAGAGATAATATTTGTAAGGTTCTTTACAAACCTTAAAGTGCTGTATAAATTCTAACTATTATGGATATTATTACTTCAGTTATTATTGTTATTAATAATAATATATTAGAAACAATAATGAAAATGTTGCTAATTGTTATGATTACCTCAGTCACTGAGAACAAGGGCCTCAACTTCCCTCTTTCTCCAGGAGAAGGGGGAGAGAAAGAATGCATGGGAAGAGGAGAGAATCCCGGAATGGAAGAAGTATGGGGCTACGTTTCTATTATAAGGAGAGGGGAGAATCCCACATCCTCAGCTGGTCTTCTGCAGAGGCAGAGGAATGGACAGGATCCTAAAGATAGTCACCTCTGAGGGGAGTCAGACAGGAGGAAGGTGGCCACTTGGTCTAATGGGAGAGCTCAAACATACTCTGGAGTTACAACACCACAGGGTCTCAGGGTTAGGAGGGACTTGAGCAAGGCTTGAGCTGAGCCCTTTTCTTGAAAAGCCATTTCCTCTGCCTCTGTCCTGCATTTGAAGACCTCCAGTAGGGAGGAGGCATTACTTTAGGAGGCAGACCATGCTTAGATAGCTCCAGACTTGGGCTACTTCTCCATACCTTCTCCCTTTTGCTCTGGGTGGAGCTCCTCTGGACTTCTCTATCATGTCCCTGCCAGGTACCTTCTTTCCCTCCTACCCACCCTTCCTTCAGCTTATTTTTATGTGTTGTATTCCCCTTTGGAACAGAAGCTACTTTACAATAGGGTCTGTTTATTTGACTTGTGTTTGTCTTCTCAGATTTAGGACAGTACCTGACACAAATATTAATAAATATTTGTTAGCTAACTGACTGACAGTATGAGAGTTTGGGGACAAGCCTCATTTCTTTTCTCTATGACTACTCTTTAAAGACTTGAAGACATGTATCATATTTACCCTAAATCTTCTCTTCCTTCCCCCCCACTGTGATGTATTGAAACCATGATGGGGAAAGTTGTGATGTGGACGGGATAATTGTAGTTCCTTCAGTTACTCCTCACTTGATATAATTTCTGGGTCTCATCCTCCTGGTCATCCTCTTGAGGGCTCCAATATCTCTATTGCTCTCTTCAGATGTTGTGTCCAGAATTCGACAAGATCCATAGTGTGGCGGATAGACTATTACTTTTAGATTCAAAGGCTTAACTTTTGATTCTGTTATTTGTGTAACCTTAGGGAAGTCATATCTCCTTTCATCATCAGTTTTCTCATCTGTAAAAAGGTCAGGGGAATTGAATTTAATTGAATTTAATTACATTTAATCTGAGATTCCTTCTGGTTCCATATCTACTGATAGGTGGAACTAGAGTGTTAGACTTGAAATTAGGAAGATCTGAGTTCAAACAAGCTATGTGACCCAGGGTAAAGTCATTTAATCTCTTAGCCTCAGTCACTTCAATTCCCACTAGCTATTCTGGGTTCCACTTCTTCAGACTTCGCTGTCATGCCCTCTGGGTCCCTTCCCTCTACCTCACACCTTTGCAGCTTCCTCTGTGTTCTCTTCCTCCATTAGACTATAAGCTCCTCGAGGTTAAGGTCTGTCTTTCTTTTTATTTGTATTTGTAACCTCAGAGCTTAGCATAGTGCCTGTCACATAGTAGGACTTAATACGTTTTTATTGACTGACTGATCTGTGAAATGGGGATAATAGCAGCCCCCACTTCAAAGGGTTGTGGGGAGGATCAAAGATAATGTATATACAAAGCACTTTGCAAAATTTAAAGCCCTATATAAATGCTAGTTCCTCCCCCTCCCCCACTTTCTTTTTTCTTCCCGCCAACAGGCAGCTAGGTGGTTCACTGGATACAGTTCTGGACCTGGAATTAGGAAGACTTGAGTTCAAATTTGACTTTATACACTAGATGTGTGACTCTGGGCAAGTCATTTAACTTCTCCCTTGATTTCCTCAACTGTAAAATGGAAATAATAATAGCACCTACTTTCCAGGGTTGTGAGGATCCAATGAGATATTTGTAAAGTGCTTAGTGCAGTGCCTGCCCCTTCATAAACCCTTCCTCCTCCCTCCCTCCCTTCCTATTTTCCTTCCTTCCTTCCTTCCTTCCTTCCTTCCTTCCTTCCTTCCTTCCTTCCTTCCTTCCTTCCTTCCTTCCCTACTTTCTAGTTTTTCCTTCTTAATGTTAGGTTTCCCTGAGGTCTGGATGAAGTGATTCATTATTTGATTAAACTGATATTTCTGGCCAGGTCACCTTGGTTTCACTGAGTAGCATGAGGGGAATGAAGCTAACTTAAAACACATATTGATAATTTTGCTTTGACCCAAAAGACACTGCTTAGAAGTGTCTTTATTTCTGTTTTTCAATCAAGTTTAATTTATTGTAACAATAGATGAGCATACTATGGATAGAGAATAAGCCTCTTGGGAATTGTACCCCTGAGCTACCTCACTACAGGCAAAAAGCTTGAAACTTGCCCCAGACTGGTCCCTTAGCTCTGATATTCAGCAGTTTGAGGTAGTGGAAAGAACCCCAGCTTTAGAACTAGAGGATCTGAGTTCAAATCCTTGCTCTGTCACCTGAGTAATCTGAGGTGGTCATTAAGTCATTTGTCTTTGGGTCAATTACATCTTCTATAATTAGTCTATAAGAAATTAGACTAGATGTCCTCTGGGGTTCCTTCTACCTCTAATTCAATAGTCTGTGAAGAAACCTCTAAGGAAACTCCTTGCAAAACATAGCACCCCAAATTTAGTTTAGAAAAGGGAGGGATGTATCTAGGGGTATAACAGAGCCAGCTTGGATGATTTGAGAGAAATTTTCAGTGTGAGCATTTAACCTTGGAAATCAGCAAATACTACAAATCTGGGTTTGATTTATTATTTTGTTGATCATCTAGACTTAAGAAAATGATGGAGAAGATGTTAATAATGTAGATTAAACTTAAAAGTGTGCCATATATTTTTTGCCCTAGAGAGCTGGTTGTCGCACCTTTTCATAGTATGTATCCTTTAATTTTGACGGTGAAGTATTGCCACTGACCACCAAAATGAATCAGTTTTGTTGTCTTCCAGTGTTTTTGTACTGTTGTAATTGTTGTGTGGATGTCGTTAGGTGACGAAGTAGAGAACAGAGCTGGAGTTGGGGAGACTCATCTTCCTGTGTTCAAATCTGGCCTCAGACACTTCCTACTTGTGTGACCCTGGGCATAACCCTATTTACCTCAGTTTGCTCATCTGTAAAATGAACTCGAGAGGGAAATGGTAAATTACTCCAGGATCTTTGCTAAGAAAACCTCCAATGGGGTCACAGAGTCATGACTGAAAAATGGCCAAACAATAACAATAACTGTGTGTGTTGTTCTTTTGGCCCCATCTTCTCCATTCTGTTTCACCTCATTCAAGTACTCCCATATTTCTTGGCATTTTTCATTCTTGTAATTCCTAACAGTTTATTCAGTTTTGTTACAATTTAGTTTGTTTAATTTCAATTTGTTCAATTTTAGGACTCATGTTTTGTTTCCAGGTTTTTGTCATTCACAATAATGCTGTTGTCCACATTATTGTACATGGGAATCTTTCCTTGCTGTCAACAAATAATCTCCTTGAGGTAGAATGCCAGTAATAGGGTATTAGGCAAGGTCTGACTGAGGCTGGTCTAGTGCCTCAGCCTCTAGATTGGAAAGGAATGAGACAATTCGTAGAATGTTTGACAGTTAACGATACTGTTTACTTGGTCAAAAAGGAGATTCATCAATGATACAGCATTTTGACTGAGTGCAACTTTTTTCATGCTGGTTTGGTCAAGCTGGTCTGTTGGCTAGGGACAAGGAGAGGATCCAGGTGACCTACCCAGGTACCTAAGGTGCCAGGGTGACCTAAGCCTTTACTCCCCAGAGCTAGTTAAGTTTCTGGGACAGTTTCAGTGCTTCTATCTATCCATCTCTCTTCTCTCTCTCTCTCTCTCTCTCTCTCTCTCTCTCTCTCTCTCTCTCTCCCTACCCATATATCTTTCTATTAATATATGATATTTTATTTCCCCTAATTAAATGTCAGAACAATTTTTAAACATTAATATAAAACATTTCTGTATTAGTCATTTTGTCCATGAAAATTCAAAAGGAAAAGAATGAAAGTGAAAAATAGCATGCATCAATCTGTGTTCAAACGATATCAGTTCTTTCTCTGAAGGTGGATAATACGCTTCATCATTAGTCCTTTGGGATTGTTTTGGATCATTGTATTTCTGAGAATAGCTAAGTATAACAGCAAGTACCCTAGTATACACAGGATGACTGCTAGCACAGGTTCTTTGATCTGCTTTTGTATAGGAAAGCAACTTTAAAGGGGTCAACAATCTTTAATTAAACATATATATATAATATATATACATGCGCATACATACATATACACACATATACGTACAAACACACACACACACACACACACACACACACATATATATATATATATATATATATATATATATATATATATATATATATATATATATTTAAAGTTCAAAGGAGAAAGTCATAACCCTGGACTTCAGAAAATATAAACAGAAATTATAAGCAGACAAAAAATAGAGACAGGGAAGATAACACAATTCAACAGATGAAGAGACAAAGCTTCTAGCTGTCTGACCGTTACACACATATGTAGTTACCAGAGAGAGAAACACCAACATCTGGGTTTTCAAAGCTGGAGGGGGGGTGGCGGAGGCTCAATGGCTCACCATACTCATCTGACCAAATCACACAACTCTTCCCATAAGTAAGTCCCAAAGCAAAACCTCACCTCAGAATATATATACCTTTTTTCAGGGTCAGAGAATATCACAGCCTTTGTGACCCACTACCTAATTACAAAGTAACAAAAAGTATAGGCCTTCCTGAAAAACAAGCCTCCCCCCAATCAAACCTCTCCTGTTGGGTTCCACTTGAGGACCATTAAGGGGCAGGGAAGATCTTCAAATTCCCTAGGCCTATTAAGGAGCAGGGAAGATCTTCAAATTCCCTTACCATTACCCTAAATCATTCTCTTTTTTCTTACCTAGCCTTAATCACTGAATGGGTGTTGCCTCAGACAAGCTGAGACCTGGGAACGACCTTGGTTTTTAAAGGCCAAAGTCTCCTACTGCATTGGTGCCCATCTCTAGTCATCCTGATCTATATCTTGCTACTGGACCCAAATGGCTCTGGAGGAGAGAGTGAGTGACTTTGTACAGCCCTGCCTCACTTAAATCCAATTCACTTGCAAGTTGTGGCATCACCTTCCCGATGTCATGATATCATGGTCCTCTTTGAGAATGAAGGACAAATAACAATAAATCTATCACAGTTCTTTGTTGTATAGTATTATTATTACTGTGTATAATGGTCTCCTTGTTCTGCTCATCTCACTTTGCATCAGTTTATGCAGATTTTTCTGAAACCATCCTGTTTGTTGTTTCTTATAGCACAATAATATTTCATTACATTCATATACCACAGCTAGTTTCAATGCCTTTTAAGGAACAAAACTATCCTAATGTAGTAGGAAGCAACAATTTCTTAACCTCTCCCCCCATATAGATTAGGTTAGTTTTTTCTTAAATTTGAATACTTTAAAGATATTGAGACATTCCTTGGGACTTGGTTGACGCTAGGGACTCAGGCAATTGACATCACTTCCTCATAGCTTGAATACAAAGAAATCTAGAAGACCTGGGAGGTCATAGTGCTCTAAGATTTTTGATTAATCCAGTTTGATTAGATGTTATGTTAGAACAGTATAGGAGCTTCACTCAGCTGAATCAACTCAAGGTATTCTCGATGTCTATGCTTGCATGTTGAATAGCCTTTTCTTGCAATGGCTAAGTAAGTTTCCTTTTGTTAACTATAGAATGACCTATGAGTGTTGCATATTGTTTCAGTATAGAACCTAAACTACCTGGACACTAGCCTGAGTCAAGCCTAACCCAGTACAATTGGAATAGTCTTGCAGGATTGGAACGTAATGCCCTTGGTGTAAGTGGGAGATGGGCAATGCTGAGGAAGGTGAGCCCTGTTGGCCTTCACGTTTTTGGTTTTTGGTAATTCCTCTAGAAGTGGTGGTTTCTTACTGGAAAATGGTCCTGGAAAATTAGAGAGTAAGGAAAGAGAATATTATGAGTCTATTCTGTGTCTTTAAGAACTGTACCTTAAAGTTAATTGTGGTAAACCATGGCAAAATGTGCGTTAGGTTTCTCTAGGTTTATTAGGCCTAGTAATTCACCAGTAATTCAAGCCTTCTCCAAGTTCTAGTAGGAGATTTCTTCAGAACTCAAATTTATCACGAAAGAAAGTAAAAAGGAGTCCTTTGTAGAGACTGGATTTTGGGTTGGAGAAGGAGATTTTCCTCTCCTTAAACTAGATGACCTCTGAAATTCCTCCCAGATCTAAATCTATTACCTTGCTTTAAGGATAGAGCTCTATTTAACCCAGGAGTTTGCAGGTCTAGATTTTAGCACAGATTTTGTCCCTTCTACATCTTGTGACCTTGGGCACTAGGAACTTCTCTGATATTAGGTTTCCATTTTTGCATTATGAGAAGAATAATAAGACTCTAAACACCTAAAGGGAAATAATTTTTGTTTTATGTTCGAGACAAGGGGGTTGGTGTAGTGAAGGGATATTCCAAGTTGAGGGGGCCCAGGAGCTGAAGGAAGTCCAGAGTGAGACAGCAGCTGAGTCATAGCGGAACCAGGAGGGAAATGAAAGTTGGCCAGCCTAGGTCCCTCCGAAAAATGGAAGCTCCAGGAGGAGTTCACCAATGTAAAGATATTTGTGGAATATTGTTATATTAGAGGGAATCCAGAAAGGTCAACTCAGTGCCCAACTCTACTCCCCAAAAGAGCTATATCAACAGATTACATTAGAATTAAACTTGTTAATCTCTATTGTGGTTTATGGGGAAGTAGATAATAAGCATCCAAGAGTTCTACCTACAATCAAGGACTTGGGAAACAGTATTCTCTCTGGGACAAAGTAATGTGACTAAATGAAATTGGGAACCCCCTTGAATCTTCCCACCTGATGAGATATTTGCCTGAGGCCATAAACTTTTCATTATTCCTGGACTCAAATCTCTGTTACTCTTAACCTAGCCTATAGCCTAGCCCTTCATTTTCTAGCTACTTCTTACCCTTGATCCTATCAAAATATCTATACCCAAATCTATTACCCTTAAACTGGCCTAGCCCTCCATTGGCTGTCATCTCCAGGTAGCCTTCAGCTATTTCCCAATCTTAATCCCATTCCTGGAGTCTGACCTCAGTTTGGTCAAGATCTTCCTTAGACTCCTCCTCAAGACCCTCCACAAATCCCTCCTCTAGACCACCCCTAGATCCCTCCCACAGTCTTTCTGTATATGAAATCCATCTTGCCTTCATGAAGGGGCTGAGATTAATCTAGCACAGACTTAGTCTGTGTCAGATTGGTCTGGTCCGTTTGTCCAATCAAAGTGTCATAAATACTTAAGACTCTTTAAAAGTCTACCCATTGTGGCATATCTCTAATAAATTTTGTTTTACTTTGACTGAGAGAAGGCTTGAGATGAATTCATTTGGTAGGACTCGGCATGTTGGTATTTTGCGGTCTTGAGCACCCCTAAACCCCAAACCTTAATAAAATGATTCCACAAGGTCTCATGCCTCTTTACCATTATACCCCATCTTGAGGGTCTTCTAGTCCCATTTCTCCTGCCAAAATCTTATGTCATTCTTACTTAACTACTGTCAGAATGTATCCTACAAATACAGGTCCTGAACAATATTTTTTTCTTGAAAGTCTCTGTGAGGACGCCCCACTTCACTGAAGTTAGTCTGTTCCCACATCCCACACATCCCTTGTCTTTTCACGCTATTGTTAGCATAAGCAAGGAATCTGGGCGGTAGAGTTAGGGAAGCAGGAAGTCAGTTTCTGATGCCAAGAGTTCTCTTCCACTCAGAGAATGCTCATATAGCCAGTAGATTGTATCAAGAAGACACAGACCCCCTGGGCTGGTATTGCTAAACTGGACTTAATACAAAGCTCATTGTGTTGACAGGAGGGAGAGTAAGGGACCAGATAAAATGCTTCACAGAAGAGCAGTGCAACTCTAGGGAATTCCGAGGCCCCTGCATGTTTTTCTTTTATGTGTATTTCTCTGAACATTTTGTGTCTCAAGAGAAGTCCTGTATTTTGGGCTATGCTGCAAGATGCCTGACATCTTGGGTATGGGAAACATCAGAAGTTTTGGGTGGTGAAGATTCTGTATCAGGATCACTGAAAACTTCATCCTGGAGAATACCTTCTGAGTACTTCCCTATTCACTAAAGAGTGTCTATGTCATACATTATGGGATACTGAGAGCCACCCAGCTTTCAAATAGGCCATTTCACTGCCTGCCTTCCACTCTATTCTGAATGTTTGTCCACTCATCTACACTCTGCCAATGTGTTCCCCTTCTCTCCTTACCAAATGTGTCCCAAGACTCTTTTTTTCCCAGAAGCTCCCCCAACTAATCTCACCTTATTTTGATTATTCCATTACTCCATTAACCCTAAGTACTAATGAACACAGTTGGAAATATTTTCCCTTATTCCGAAGCTGACTTGTTGCTAAGCAAGTCTTTCTAAATTCAGCCCTGGGAGTATGCCCAGCCTTCCATGAGCAAGGGCCTTTTGTATAGAGTTTATGTCTGCGTAACAGTTCCTCCAAGGTTTGGTCCCAAGTCTCCTAATCCCTTTATATTTCCTCCCACCTTCTTCACTGCCATCTCCCCTGCAAGGTACAAGGGTCCCCGAGTCCCTGAGTAAAAAGACTGACCTTATCTTAACTGCTGGACTTTGGATCTTTCCAAGGAACTTTTCCCTTCTAAGTTTCCCTTCAGAATTCTGAGAATTTTGAAGACTTTCCTCCTTTCCTCTTCTCTCCCCACCTAGAGGTAGATTGGATTACCTCTCTGTGTCCCTTTCATTTTTCATACTGATACAAATGATTACCATATTTACATTTCCATTCCTTAACTGTTTTTTGAGCCCATGATTTGCTTCTCTAGCTATCTAGAGAACCTAAGTCTCACTGGCACTTGAACTCAACATGTCCATAAATGAACTAATCACCTTGGCCCTCCTAACCAATACTCCTTCAGACCATATTGCTTTTGTCTGGAGCAGTATTCATCTAACCCAGGATAGCCATAACCTTGGGGTTTATCCCTGTCCCTTCCCTTCCTATCAACTCTCATATGTTACCAAGGTCCTGTCTGATCCATATCTGCAACATGGCTCACCTTTTCTCCAAGCCAACTGCCATCACCTTAGTCCTTGCTCTGATAGTAGTAGTAGTAGTGATGGTGGTCATGGTGGTGGTAGTAGTAAATAGTTAACTTTTATATAGTACTAGTTACTATCTGTCAGGTTCTGTACTAAGTGTCTTACAAATATTATCTCACTTGATCCCCACAGCCACCCTGGGAGGGAGATGCTATTATTATCCTTGTTTTGGAATTGAAGAAACTGGGACAAACAGAGGTTAAGTGTCATGCTCAAGCTTACGTAGTTAGTAAGTGTCCTCTTGACTTAGGGCCCAGCATTCTATCCACTGTGCTGCCTAACTGCCTCTCTAACCCTCTTGGTTTATTACAATAGCCTCCTCATTGTTACTCATACCTCCACTATCTCCAAGCTCCACTCTGTCCTTGATACTGCTGCCAGAATGACCTTTCTTATTCATTAATTTAACTGTGTTACACTCTGCTCAAAAAATCTTCACTGGCACAACTTCTGGATCCTTTGCCCAGCAGTCAAAGTTTAATAGAATCTAGCACCACCCTATCTTTTCCATTCTTGCCTCACATTATTTTCCTCTGTATACGTTATACTCCAGATCAATTGGACTACTCTAACCTACGTTCCCTATGTCTAAAATATCTTCCCTTCCCTTTTTCTCCTAGCCTTTAAGAACTAACTGAAATGCTGCCTTCTCAAGGGAGCCTTCCCTGATCACCCTTGCCAGTAAGGACTTTGCATCTCTCTGCTGTATCTATTGTATCTGAGAATGTATTATTGTGTCTTAAACACAAAGTCTTTGTATTTTCCCACTGTAAGAAACCTGAGGGCAGGATCAATAGCCTATTTAAACCTTTGTATCTCCTATAGAGCCTACTACAGAACATTAAACATGAAAGAATGAATGAATTGGTTGAGTCTCTGAAGGGAGAACTTTCCAACTTACCCTGCTGGCCCACCCTTACTTTCCTAGTTAATCTCTAACGCAGAGCTGGTTTGACATTTGAGAGAGGGAGAATTGTGGGACTGATACATTTTGGAACCCAAATAACTCCTAGAGACACTAGATCTCAAAAAGAATCAAGAAAGGTCACCTTGTCTCACTACCCTGTTTTGCTAGCCCCATTCCTACCACAATTTGCAAATCAGCAGGAAAAGAAATATCCCTATTTTTCTATGGCTTTTCCATGAAAAAAATTAGCCTTCAAGGTATTCTCAGAATACAAAGTTGTACAATCCTTAGGTGCTAAGAACACTCCTCTCTTTAAAATTCTAGCCTAAGTTGTCTGGTAGTTTTATGAAAGCCTCAAGAAAGGATATGAGGGATAAAGAAATCCCAGACATTCTTATCTAGCAATTTATAATCTCCCAGGCAGCAGACAGGAACATGAATTCTACTGATCAAAGAGATCATTTTGATCCATCCTGGGAGAATGTATGCATATAAATGTTTCTCTTTTTATTTTTGTATAAGTTGTATGTATGGGGCTGTCTAAATATATTGGCACAGTTCAAGGGTGGCATGGATTGAGAGGATCTGAGAACTGGCTTACTGTTTCAGAGAGCAGAAATAGGTCCATGGACCATCAGCATGCTAGGTTCCAGGATTTCCAGAGGCTGCAATGATTTCTTCTACATCCAAGAAGGGAAATGGGTTGAAATCATATCTATAGGCCATCCTTCAGATATCCCATACACTAAGGGTATAAAGTCGAGGAGTTCAGAATAAAAGTTGTATTCCTTACCTTACCCTTGCCAGCTTAGCTTCTTTCTACAAATGCTAATTACACAAAAGATCACAAATAGCCAAATTAAGCAAGTCCATTTACCAAGCAAAATAGCAAACAGAAATTGGAGTTTTACAGATTAGAATGCTCCAAATATTGTTGTTAAGTCATTTAGTCATGTCCTACTCTTTCTGACCCCATTTTCATGGGGTTTTCTTGGCAAAGATACTGGAAGTTTGTCATTTCCTTCTCCAGGGTCCCCACTTTACAGTTGAAGAAACTGAGGCATACAGAAGTTAAGTGACTTGCCCAGGGTCACACAGCTAGTAAATGTCTGAGGCTGGATTTGAACTGAGGTCCTTCTGACTCCAGACACAGAACTCTGCCAATTTCAAAAATTACAAAAGAGTAATTGACCTTATTATAGGCTGGTCCTTACTCAAGCCAGTCCCCTGGTAGTTGATGTTTTCGACCTGAAACTTTGGTTAAAAGAGGCAAACAGGCTAGGTGATATATAAATGCATATTGTTTTATTCCCTTAAAGCTAGCAGAATACATGCATGCATAGAGTCAGATAAAATCTGACCATCTGATAAAAGAATGAGAAGCCTTAAATACGTTTTAGAATAATCCCAGCTCAGGATGTCTGTGTCACTCAAAATTATGATCTCCATATATATTTAACTATAGCAAGAGAAAGGAATTTTCTTAATTGATTAGGTTGTAAATACAATAAGTGAATAGAGTTGACAAAGTGGTAATTGAAATTACAACCCGCAATATCTATGTTTTCTTTACCACTAACATGATATAACGTAGTATATGTCCATAAAATATTAGGGTAAGAAAATTCCCATTTATTCAAGGTAGTATCTGGTCAACGTAGTGTCCTTGGTAGTCATTAACAGAAGAATGCTCTGGTCAGTTTTGTAGTGTTGACACGGGAAGGGGCATTTTGAGTTCACTCAGAGAGCAAGGCATGTCTGTAATGCCAAAAAATTGCAAAACATTACAGTAGATTAAGCTCAGAGTGGGCCACAATGTCTCTCCTGATTGGCCAATCCAGGTTTTAGGCCTTTCTCTGGTCTTGGGGGGTCAAAATGGTTTGGAGAGAGGTCTATGAAGTTAAATCAATTCAATAACTTTGTAGGTTAGATTCAACATTAGACTCAACCAATGAGATCCTTGTTGTAGCACGTTATACCAGTTAACAGAAGTTGCTTAGCTATAGCAAAATAGGCATAGAGGACCCCTGGAGCTGATTAAGCTGGTCAAAGCTCCTTTGCCCAATATTTCCATCATGCTTCCCCAACTAACCCTCTAAGTACCCCTATACAGATATTCCTGGTTGCTTTGTATTCAGGCAATGAGGATGCAACTTCTACAGTCTGCGACTTCTACAATCTACGGCTTCATTCCTCTGGGCCAATCAAGTCATGAAGGTCTCAATATCTTTTAAGGAAAAACCAACCTAAGTTGCAAGGGGCAAAGGATTAGGATATTGCTCCTGTTTCATTCATTTTGCCCCTTGGTGGTAGAATCTTTAAGGCATTAGAGAAGACCTTCCACCACTTAAGTGACTTTAGATTTATTATTAGTGTACTAGTGTACCCTGAAGTCCAGTATTCTAGAAACCAGATATAAGGAGTGCTAAAGGAGGAAGAAAAACAGAAACAGAGCAAAAACAAACCAAACCACGCCACAGTTCCTTGAGTGACTGAATCTGAGTCTCAGGAAGGATTGAGTCCTGGGCCAGAAGGATCAGGTCTTTGTGGTGAGTGATGACAATGGGTCTCCCATTTTAAAACAGTAACCATAAGCACAAATAGTACCAGGAAGATCAGGAGTCTAGCAAAATGAAGGTGCTTCCTGAAGAGTCAGTGATCCTCATCCCAGATCTCCCAGAAAATGGAATATTTTTCCTTCATATGTTTCTCCCAATGGATTGCACCAAAGAAGGAAGACAAAATCCTTGTGGCAAAATTGTGGTTGGTCCTTCAAATTGTAAATTAAAAAACAACCCTCAAAACTCAATATCTTCAGCACAATAGTTATACAATCCTAGATCTCTAGGGATCTGTCTTGATCTTCATTCTCTCTCAGCTGGAGTCCTTCATGCCACCACTCAAAGGCTGTCTATTTACATATCCAATTACAGGACTGAGGGCTGTTGGTTAAGTTGCATTCTCTTTTCTAAAATGCCATTTGAAACCAAACAGTTTCTACAAATATGGTTCTCTTGAAGCTGGAAGGGTAGCTAGGTGGTGCCATGGATAGAGTGGAGTCAGGAAGACTCATTTTCCTGAGTTCAAATCTGGCCTCAGATATTTACTAACTGTGTGACTCTGGGCAAATCACCTAATCCTATTTGCCTCAACTATCTCAACTGCAAAATGAGCTGGAAAAGGAAGTGGCAAATCACTCCAGTATCTTTGCCAAGAAAACCCAAAATGGGATCATGGAGTGTTGGACATAATTGAAAAATGACTGAACTAAAAAGCTGGAAGGGGTTTTTTGGTTGTTGTTTGTTTTTTTCCCAGGAGACTTCCCTTGAGGCTATTGAAT
This sequence comes from Gymnobelideus leadbeateri, assembly GCA_011680675.1. Lineage (NCBI taxonomy): Eukaryota > Metazoa > Chordata > Mammalia > Diprotodontia > Petauridae > Gymnobelideus > Gymnobelideus leadbeateri. Next base: position 304,620 of record WOXC01007855.1, on the reverse strand, counting down.
ATTGATAACTATTAGCTTTATAAAAGCCTTCAGTTCCAGAAAGGACAGAATACAACCAGCTCTTCTGAATTTGTCCTTCCCTTCCCTTCCCTTCCTTCCTTCCTTCCTTCCTTCCTTCCTTGCTTCCTTCCTTCCTTCCTTCCTTTTTTCTTTCTTTCTTTCTCTCTTTCTTTCTTTCTCTTTCTTTCTTTCTTTCTTTCTTTCTTTCTTTCTTTCTTTCTTTCTTTCTTTCTTTCTTTCTTTTCCTTCTTTCCTTCCTTCCTTCCTTCCTTCCTTCCTTCCTTCCTTCCTTCCTTCCTTCCTTCCTTCCTCCCTTCCTTCCTTCCTTCCTTCCTTTTGAGACAATTGGGGTTAAGTGACTGGCCCAGGAGTACTTGAGGCTGGGTTTGAATTCAGGTTCTCTTGACTCCAGGGCCTGTGCTCTATCCACTGTGCAAAAATCTCCTTCTCCAACCCAAAATCCAATCTTTGCAAAGGACTCCTTTTTATTTTCTTTGATGATAAATTTGAGTTTGAAAAGATTTCTTGCTAGAAGTTGGAGAGAGCTTAAATTATTTTTTGTTTGCTTTTTAGAGGGGGGAGGGCAGGGCAATTGGAGTTAAGTGACTTGCCCAAGGTCATGTGGCTAGTGTTAAATGTCTGAGGTTGGATTTGAACTCAGGTCCTCCTGACTTCAGGGTCAGTGCTCTATTCACTGCACCACCTATCCATCCCCCAAAGCTTAAATTGCTGGTGGAAGATAAGGAACCTCAAGTCCACAGAGACTAAATGATTTGTCTAAGGTAATAGAGGGCATAAGCATCAGTGGAGGGGATTTAGGTTACATTGACAAGGCGGGGTATTTCAGGAGTCCAGGAACCCCACTAATCAGAGTCCCTGGGTGGGCAGCTTGGAAAAAATTCACAGGCTCAAGCATCTTTAAGTCAGGGTGGTAAAAGTTTATTGTTACACTTTACAGCAGGCAAGACTTCTTAGGGAACCTGAAACCTTAAAGGGTTACAGTTAAAGTTTATAAAGGATAACCACAGTAAATCAGATGTCAATTATGCTAACTGAGTCAGGGCAGGATAAGGGAGGAATTAAGGACTGGTTAGTGCTTAAAGGAACATACATTTTTAAAATCTACTGTGCAGGCACATCACCCATAATTCACTGGGAAATAGCCCAAGGTGGGGCTGCCTAGAGGTATGGTTTTAGGCTTGAAATGTCAATAAGTCAGCTAGCAGTCAGGGCTGACCACCAATGTCATGTTTGACAAGATGGTTGTTGGGAGTTCAGTATATCCCAAGCTAATGAGGGATTCAGGATGTGTATAATGAGCTAGGGAGCATACATGTGACTGAGTCTAGGATATATATGATGTGTATGACCCAGTACACAGCTGCTTCAGTCAGTACACAGTTGAGTCAAACGTCTAAATTCTATAAGTGCAGCTGGCTACAGTATCAGGAAGAGAGATACGTATTTTGTTAGGGCCTGATGCCCTTGAGCTAGAGTAGGGAAACTGCCTGAAACAGTGTTTTGAGGCTTAGGGAGATTTGAAGGTAGGGAGAAATGTGATTTTACAAACTGGGTTCAAGCACAGGTACCCAAGCACCCCATCAACATCATCTGACTCCAAAGCCTGAGCTCTGCTCACTGTTCTATGCCATCTCCAACTGCAAATGAGTCAGGAGACAAGGTTTCTAGACCTTCCTCTGCCAGTAACTCACAGTCTGACTTTGGGCAAACCACTGAAATTTTCTTTTTTTTTTTAATTTTTAATTTTTAATTTTATTTTATTTTTTTATTTTTATTTTTTTTTGAACAAATGTTTTATTAACTTCTGTTTTACATCATTCATTTCCGCCAGATTTTGAGTTACAATCATTTTCCCCCCATTATTCCCCTACCCAGCCTCCCAGAATAGCAGTCCCACAAGATATCGCTTCCTCCAATCTGCTCTCTCCCATACCTTCTCCCATACCCCCATCGACTTTTCCATTAGAGGAAGATGAATCTTTGTGTCCCAATGCCTGCACATCTTATCTCCCAATTATAGGCAAAAGAGTATTAATAATAGTATTTATATATATTTGAAACATCTAATGTTATGACCTCAAATTTCAGATCCATTTGCTTCTTCCCTTGTCACCCATTCCTTCTTGGGAGATAAGTAATTCAGTATGTGTTGTACATGTCTAGCTATGCAAAACATTATCATGGTAGATATATTGTACAAGGCTGCTTATAATTCCCTCCCACTCATCCCACCCCCGACCTGGTCCATTCCCTACATGATCCTGTCCCTCTTCTATAGTGGGTACTTCCAACCTCCCTCACCCCAAGGATGCCCTCCCATCCATCATCCCTCCTCTCATCCCCCTTCCCCCTATCCTGCTGCAGGTTGAGATATCCCATTTAGTATGTATGTCATTTTCTCCCTGAACCAAATTCAATGTGAATGTGGTTTTGCCTTTTTAGCCTTCCTTATTCTTCCCCTCCTTTGCAACCACTTCCCCTACATGAGATAGTTTACCCTACCATGTCTCTCCCCATCTCCTCTTGCCACTTTCCTCTCTCACCTCATAATTTCATCCCTTGAGTATTCTCCCTTCCCAACAAATTCAACCTATGGCCTCTATCCATATATAACTGTAACCATATACACACATATTCACATATGTATTCATATGACCACACCCCCTTCTTCCATTATTTTCATAGTGAGAAAGATATCATCAGTCACAGATATTACTTTTCCATATAGGAATGTAAATAGTTCAACTTTGATAAGTTCCTTTTGATTTCTTTTCCCTGATTACCTTCTCAGGCATCTCTTCCTTCTTGTGTCTGGATGTCAAATTTTCTATTCAATTCTGGTTTTTTCCTCAAGAATGCTTGAAAGTCCTCTATTCCACTGAATGACCATATTTTCCCCTGAAACAAAATACTCAGTTTTGCTGGGTAGCTGACCCTTGGGTTCATTCCCAGTTCTTTTGCCCTCTGGAATATCATATTCCATGCCCTTCGATCCCTCAGTGTAGAAGCTGCCAGGTCCTGGGCTATTCTGATTGTGTTTCCACAATATTGAAATTGTTTCTTCCTGGCTGCTTGTAGTATTTTCTCCTTGATCTGGGGATTCTGGAACCTGGCTATAATATTCCTGGGAGTTTTCTTTTTGGGATCTTTTTCAGGAGGTGATCTGTGGATTCTTTCAACCTCTATTTTGCCCTCTGGATCTAAAACATCAGGGCAGTTTTCCTTGAGAATTTCTTGAAGGGTGATTTCTAGGTTCTTTCCTTGATCATGGCTTTCAGGTAGTCCAATAATTTTTAAATTGTCTCTCCTGGATCTATTTTCCAGGTCAGTGGTTTTTCCATGAGATATTTCACATTGCCTTCTAATCTTTCATTTGTTTGGATCTGCTTAACAGCATCTTGATTTCTCATAAAGTCATTAGCTTCCATTTGCTCCAGTCTAACTCTGAAGGAATGAATCTCCTCAGTGAACTTTTGAGATTCTTTTTCCATCTGGCAAATTCGACTTTTTAAGGCATTCTTCTCCTCATTGCCTTTTGGGCCTCCTTTGCCATTTGAGTTAGTCTATTTTTTAAGGTGTTGTTTTCCTCAGTCAGGCTGTTGACCCTCATTTCATACTTTTCCTGCATCCTTCTCATTTCTCTTTCTAATTTTTCCTCCACTTCTCTTATTTGATTTTTAAAGTCCTTCTTAAGGTCCTCTATGGCCTGCAACCCACTCATGTTTTCCCCTGGGGCTTTTGGAGCAGGACTTCTGACCTCACAGTCCTTTTCCAGCTCTATGCCCCCAAAATAGGAGTCTAGGGTTGCATTTTTCTGTTTCCTTTGCCTTGGCATGTTGCCACTTAATTACTTGACTTTTGGGCTTGTTGCCACACTATGGCTTTAAGGCCAGATAGAGGAATTTTCGTCCCGAACGTGTGGGGGGCAACTTCCGTTTCTGGCAAGCTGTAAACCCACCCACAACTTCCACCCTAGATCACAATCCAGATCCAGGGAGGTTAAAGCAAGAGCGATTACCCCCCAAGACTGATCGCTGTATCTCCCCACGATTTGTAGGCTGGGAGCGGGAGCTGCCTCTGAAAACTACAAAATGGCGTTTGTCCTCAGCAGCTTCTAGCCCCCAGGGGAGGGAGCTGACGCATTCCCCAAATACAGGTCCCAAAGTCCATAGGACACTAACCTCTTACTTTGTCCTAGGCATGTCTATGTTGATAATTCTGGGGTCGCCACAGCTCCTAGTGTTCTGGGGTTCCTCCAGCTGGCTGCTGGCCCTGCCGCCCTGGAGCTAAAACCTCGGCTCACGTGGACCTGGGCTCGGCTCGGCTCCTGCGCTCTGTGCGCTGTATGCTGCCAGGTCCCAGACCGCTGCGCTGGTCCTTCCTGCAGGGCTGCTGGGCTGTCCTCAGCGGGAGGTTAGCTTCTCTGTGTCGTTCTGTGGGTGCTGGGGCTCCAGAAGTTGTTCAGATTCCTTTTTTTACATAGTTTGTGGGGAATCTGGGGGCAGAGAGGCTTGGAAGAGCTGTTTCTACTCCGCCATCTTGGCTCCACCCCCCCCCCACTGAAATTTTCTAGGCCTTGGTTTGCCCATCTGTGAGGCAGGGATAATAATATCAGCTACCTCCCAGGGTAGTTCTGAGGATCAGACTTGATGAATAGACTTGAAAGGACTCTGTCAGAAGTACCAGAGATTTCAGGGAACAGATAAGGGACTGATAAGTGAGTTTGCAGTTTTCTTTGGTTTGTTCTGGCAATGGCAAGGATCCATGGGGAAATTTAGGCTGTCCTTTGAGACAGAAAAAAATTATCTGGAGCTCTCTGGGGATCACTTATATTTAGGGGGAATCCTAGAGAATTTTGGTATGCCTTGTGTAGAAAGGGGCACTTTTTGTGCAGACCCTAGTTGGATGATCTTATACACTGAGGGAATCATTAGAAGAGGTTTCTACCCAGGACAATTTTCTTATTTTGAGAAACGTGATATGAGCTGACCCAGGTCCAAAATACTTGGGGGGAGAACTGCTTTGTAGTTTGGAAATATTAGTGTGGACCAGGTTTTTGGCTGACACAGAAGCCAGTTTGCTTTGTCTTTTCTCTTTTGCTTGTGAGTTGAGAAAGACCATGTAAGGCTCAGCCTAAATAAGCTGATGTATCTGTGGGATTTTGTGAAATGTTCCTTATTTTGTTGAATCTGCAAAACTTTGTATTTGGCAATAATTGTGATTTTCCTCCTTTCATGTGTTTCTAGATGATATTGTAATATTGGCTGTTTTGAGACCTTACTGAATAGTACTGGGGAAATGTCAAAAATAGATTTTGGGGAGGATATAACCAAATCCATTTTGTTCTGTGTTTGCTGTTTTTCTTTGTATGACTCCCACATGAACCAACTGCAACAGCTGGTTCCCTTCAGTGTCTTCTTTGCTTCCCTTATTGGTACAAAAGACTTAATTGCTAAAAAGGGAGGACTTAAGTGGTCTCTGGAATACTCCTCTCCCTTATGTAGCTTGACTGGCTTTTGATTTAGGGAAACTAGCTACAATGATGAAGCTATGTCTCTCCTCTATCTGCAATGCCTAATGATATACATTTTCTATAACAAGTACACTTCTTTTTTATTTGTATAACCAACTGAACTCCAATTATCTCTTCTACTTTGAGCACATGAGGGGTGTTTATTGTAAAATTTGGGTTAAGTATTTAGTCAGAAGCTCTATGTTGTCTGCTGACCTTTGTGTGTCGAATGCAGCTTTTGCAAAACTCCCCCAAAATTCCCCATTTAATTTCTTTTTTTTTGCCTTTTTTTTTTGGAGGACAATTGGGGTTAAGTAACTTGCCCAAGGTCACACAGCTAGGTTTTCATTTAATTTATGTCAACCTACGATATATTGAAAATGCAATAGGGAAAGTCATGAAGTGGAAGGGATAACTGTATAATGGAGCTAAACTATGTATCCAATACCTTTCCCTTCCCTAGAGTCTGAGGTAGTACAAAATGGAAGGTGTGTGTGTGTGTGTGTGTGTGTGTGTGTGTGTGTGTGTGTGTGAAGATTATGTTCCTATGTTGAGGGATCATGTCTGAATATTTGTGATCATACCATTTGATGTAAATATTTCTTTCCCAAAGCTAATTTTAACTGTTAGTGGCTAAATGAATTGGGGCTCAAGGGACCCCATATACTTGGGGGAGGGAACACTAAATTCTAATGGTTGGAAACATTTGCAAAGACCCTAGATATCCCTAACCCTCTTAAGGGTACTAGAGAACCCTGGGGGAGAGGTCAAATGTAGCATATCTGGCCTTTAGGCAGTGAGGGTCAGGGTAGGCTGTGTTACATCCAAATGCCTTTAATTCCCCAGATTCCATCTGTAGTTTCAGGACTTTCTCAGAACCATCCCCTGGGTTCTTGTTTCTCTGTCTGTCTGTCTGTCTAACTAGGAATTTTGGCTACCTTCCTTTTGTTCACACACAACCATGTGGAGGCACACAGGTGTTTTTCTTCACATTTGTTTGTGTCTGTGTCTATTATATGTGTACATTTGTGTGGAGGTGGAAGGACTGGATAACGGAGGTTGCAGACAGCATTTGAATAGCTTGGGTTTGCACAAAGATTTGGAAAGAAATTTCCCTCCCTAGGAAATGCCCACTTCACCCTTGGTCCAAAGTCCTCCCCTCCTAGTAGTTCCTTCAGTAAAGACATATAGCAGGTTTAATAGCTTAGATCTGTGCATATATATATATATATATATATATATATATATATATATATATATATATATATATATTTTTTTTTTTTTTTTGGAGGGCCACTGGCTTAAGTAACTTGCCCAAGGTCACACAGCTAGGTTTTTATTTGTGTGCGCGTTAAGTGTCTGAGGCCGGATCCGAACTCAGGTCCTTCTGACTCCAGGGCCGAAGCTCTATTCATTGCGCCACGTAGCCGCCCCTGCAAATATATTTTTAATAATTTCCTTTAAGTAATCCTTTTAAGGAATGATTCCTATAGGTTTGAATCTTCTTGCATTTAAATGGACCCTGGGAATATGTTTGAGAGTTTCGGGAAGAAAGGTAAATGGAATGACATAATGGCTCTGTTGTGAACCTGAGATAGATAGGGCCATCTGGGTCAATCCAGACCTTTCCTGTTACTGGGCCCACCCACCTTCCTGTACCACACCGAGCCCAGAGGCTTAGAGCTGCTGCCAGAGTGATGCAGACTGGACAGACTAGTGGACGAGACACGTCCTCCTGCTCTGTAGGTTAAACTGCAGAGAGCGAATCATTTTAGATCTGAACGGGACCTAGTCTCCCTGCAGTTCCTCACACATACCCCATCTCCCCTCTCTTTGCCTCTGCACTGGCCTCGATCCATGTCTTGGATGGTCTGATCTCTTCCCTGCCTTACTCAGATCCCACCCCTGCACAAGGCCTTACTTGGTCTTCCCAGTTGCACAACCTTTCCAGATTACTTTCATATTGTCTTTCTCTATGTCTTGCATTTATCTAGATATTTATGTGTTGTTTTCCCCATTTGAATATATGCTCCTTAAGGGCAGGGACTGTGATTTTCTTGATTGTTTTGCTTTTCATTGTATCTCCAGTGCTTAGCATCGTGTCTGACTCTTAAGACCTGCTTAATAAAAGCTTGTTGACTGACTGACTGACCTTGGGGAGGACTGAAAGCTCAACATTGGACATTGTCCAACAAAGAAAAGGCTTAGTTATCCTCATTCTCGAAAATAGGTTCATCCTCTTTTCCTAGGTTTGGGGAATGGACTATTCATATTAGGGGATGGAGATGAGAGTTACAGGCTTGGGAAGGAGTTCATTCTGGGGTCTACCTTTGGATATACTCATCTGTAATTTTCCATACTGAGTCTCCAATGCTCTTTGGATCTGAGAATTAGTTGGTACTGTGTTATTAGAGCTGCCCATGCATGGATAAAAGAAGTTTCCAAACCATTCTCCTCAACTCCCCACCTCCATGAGGACCCACTGAAGCACAGTCTCTTTTAGGTGTGCAAAGCCCTTTATGAAAACAATCAGTTGTATCTGACTCTTTGTGACCCCATTTCTTGGCAAAGTTACTGGAGTTGTGTGCCTTTTCCTTCTTTATCCCATCTTACAGCTGAGGTAACTGAGGCAAATGAGGTTAAATGACTTGCCCAGGGTCACACAGCTAGAAAGTATCTGAAATCAGATTTGAACTCAGGTGGTTGAGTCTTCCTGACTTCAAACCAGGCACTCTATCAGATGAGCATCTATTAGATATATTTCTATCAGATAGAGTGTCACCTAGCTGCCCCATCAAAAATATTTTATTACTAAAAATGTCAGTCATCATCAGAACTTTCAGCAACTTATAATCTTTTTTTGCTGGTGGAGGGTTTTGCCTCCATGTTGATGGTTGCTGACTGCTCAGGGTAGTGGTGGCTGAAGGTTGGGGTGGCTGTGGAAATTTAAAAAATAAGATAACAATGAAATTTGCCACAGTGATTGACTCTTACTTTCACTTAGAGGCCTCCGTAGGGTTATTAATTGGTCTAATTTCAATATTGTTGCATCTCAGGGAATAGAGAGACCTGAGGAGAGGGAGAGATATTGGGAAGAGCCTGCTGGTGGAGCAGTCTGTACACAAACAACATTTAGCAATTAATTTCCCTGTCTTACATGGGTACAGTTTGTGGCTCCCCAAAGCAATTACAATAGTAATATCAGAGATCATGGATCACAGATCAGCTTGTAATCAGATTGTAATAGATACAATAAGAATGAAATATTTTGAAGTACTATGAGAGTTACCAAAACATGACAATGACACATGATATGAGCATATATTTCAGGAAAAAAAGGCACTGATAGACATGCTCTATGCAGAGTTGCCACAGTCCTTCAATTTGTACAAATAAAACAAAAGAAAACAAAACAAATGTCTGCAAAACCCAAGAAATCTTAGCACAGTATGTCTGTATGTGGGAGGGCCTAGGTAGAGTAGTGTTTCTTTCCCTGCTCTAGAAGTCCCCATAGTATTCATTTTTTAAATTCACTGATTAATTTAGTAAATTCAGACATTGATCCTATAGAGTATAACCTCTAAGCTTTCCTGTTCCAAATACTTATTATTTGAGGACCTGGGGTGATGATAAATTGAGGACAGGGGAAGAATTTCAAGAAATTGTTGACTACCAAATGCTCCACCCCTCCTCCCACCCAAAAAGATCCTGTCCCAATTAAATTTTGAAAGTAGTGGCCAAGAAATCATGAAAGAGGATAGTAATGATGTCTCAGATTGTATATTTTCTGGAAAAAGAGATAATTTGTAGGAGGAATGGAAGAAGATCTGGATGCTGGCACCTAAAATGGCTATTTCTCCCTTTCTTTCTTTTAACCTTGGTAGACTTCCAGACCCCAGCAAGAGAAGGTTCTGAGTGCTGGAGACTGTCAGCTATTGTAAGGTCCACTGGTCTGGCAAAGCAGGGAAACCAAGCTCTCTCTAAAACATTTGTCTTCTCCGTTTTTACTCTGAGGTTTAGGGCTTGGGCCCCGGACACAGACATTAAATCTCATTGAAGGATAGGGATGGATCCATAGATTAAAAAAAAAGAAGACAACAAACCACAGCAATTTTTAATCAATAAGTCACATCATCCCCTAAGCTAAATTCAGAGGCTGACAGCTTGTGCAGGCAGAGCACACAGGCAGGTCAGGCAGACTGTGGGGAGGCCACTTGCTTGGAGCCTTGAGCAGAGCTTCTCCTGGTGGGCATCAGTGGTACTGCGCTTGTGCTGTGAGCTCTTGGTGAATCAGTAGGAGTTGTTTCATTCTTGTCATTTGTTAATTCCAGCACCTGACTCCATGCCTGGCACACAGTAGGTACTTAATAAATGCCTGATGATTGATGAATGATATGATGACACATTATATTCCTGAAGTGCCTCATGTGTTACAGAGAGTACCCACAAAGAGTCACAGGGAGTCTGAGCATGGCCACAAACATTCATTGGAAATCTACTATTGTATTCCTGCTGGGAGAGGATAAAAGTATGTTCAAGTATAAAGAGAAATCAGGCACATTGGTGTCCTCAAGATCATATTCCAACAGCGGTGAAGAGACTTGAACACGAATAACTGAAATCAAAAGTATGATGAGATGCCTGAGATGATGAACAATAGTGCTCTTGTCTATAGAATTTTCCCCACAACAGCCTTCTGATTTTGGTAGCACAAGTGTCATTAGTCCTAGAGAAACAAAAGCAAATTCACAAAGAAGGTATTTTCCCCAGCCCCATTATGGGCTGCTGGTACAGATTAGGAAGGAAAAGTCTCAGAGCCAGGGATGTGGATGGAAAGAGAGTCTATAGTATTCTGTCTTTTAAACGCATCGTTCTGTCTTTCAGATGGCTAACTGTAATCCTTCCCCTTATATACTGAGAAATGTTTTCTCTAAACTAGGAGTTCTTTATCTGGGACCCACAGACACCCCCCCAAGGGGTCTATGGATGGATTTCATTGGACCCATGAATTTGAATGGGAAAATTCTGTATCTTTATTTATTTATTTGCTTATTTATTTGCTTATCTATTAATTTATTTTACTAACTTTTGGCTTCCTTTATAGTCTTGTATTTTTTTTTATATTTAAAAATCATATTCAGAAAAGGAGCTTATAGATTTCTCCAGACTACCAAAGAGGTGCAGGATACAAAAAAAAGATTAAGGTCTCTTGCAGTTGCTCTAAGATAGACCTGGTTAGAGATGGTCCTATTGAATACTATTTTCTCCTATTTCTGGCTCCTACTGCTCAAAATAAAGAAACAAAAAAACTGCTTTGATTCCAAGATATAAATGTTTGAGAAGGACCTTGGATTGTTGAATAGAAGCAGAATGACCTGCTTTCAATCTGTATTAGCTGTGTCACCCTGGGCAAGTCACTTAACTTTCCTTCCTTTCTTCCTTCTTTCTTTCCTTTCTTTCTTTCTTTCTTTCTTTCTTTTTCTTTCTTTCTTTCTTTCTTTCTTTCTTTCTTTCTTTCTTTCTTTCTTTCTTTCTTTCTTTCTTTCTTCTTCCTTCCTTCCTTCCTTCCTTCCTTCCTTCCTTCCTTCCTTCCTTCCTTCCTTCCTTCCCTCCTTCTTTGCTTCCTTCCTTTAATTCATTGAACTGATATATTTGAGGCATTATAATACAATGAAATGGAGCTGGGTAAAACATAAGTGGGAGGATATTTTTTCCATCATTTGAAAGGCAAATTTTAATTAAAAAAGAGGAAAGACTAATAATATGGACAGGCCATTAAGCTATTTAATTTTTAAAAGCCCCTAAATCCCCACTATAAAAAATGGAAAAGTATTGCTCATAACAGATGAAAAAGAAATAAAGGAAAGTATTACAAACTATTTTGTTCAAATATATGAGTGTTTGGAACATTCCTATTACAAAAAGTCTGCCAACTTAACAACATCTTGATTTCTAATAAAGTCACTAGCTTCCATTTGCTCCAGTTTAATTCTGAAGGAATGATTCTCCTCAGTGAGCTTTTGAGATTCTTTTTCCATCTGGCAAATTTGACTTTTTAAGGCATTCTTCTCCTCATTGGCTTTTTGAGCCTCTTTTGCCATTTGAGTTAGTCTATTTTTTAAGGTGTTATTTTCCTCAGTCAGGCTGTTGACTCTCCTTTCATAATTTTCTTTTCTTTTTTTTTTTTTTTAATTTTTTAAATGCTTTTGATGTACCACTACATGTACATGGTACTGAGTAGAATATGTGTTGAGTTATTATCCAACAATCACTGGTTGATTTGTCCTACTTAATCCATGTTCTCACTTGACCCAAAGACTTGAATATGTGGTGGCAGGCTTGCTCTAAGGTAAATTCCATAAACTTAGAGCAACAAGAAAAAACTTGGCTTACATCAAGATTAAAGTTCTGACTTCATTATTATCATGCCCCAAACAACAAAGCCAACCAGCTACAACCCAACTAAGCAGCAAAGTTCCTTAGGCCCCTTCTACATTCAACTACCTTGCAATTCTTTATGTTTTCAGGACAAAAATATAGTGTTTGCCTCCTGATTTTGTTTACTTGACCCTTTAAGGAAAGAGAATTCATTGATCCTGATTCTGTGGTGGCTGAGACTCCTAGTGATAGTGGTAATAGTAAAGTAGTATTGGGCCAGACCTCTTTTCTTTTGATAAGGTTTTTATAACCACTTTGGAAAACACTGCTTCTGATGTATGAGGCCTGAATATTTTAAATAGCATTTAAATGGCTAAAAAAGGTTATAGATCAGATCTGAACTGAGAAGGACCGTTTGCCTAGGAGGATTGCAAAGCAGATAGTAGCTTAGTGACTTAACCTGGGCTGTATTTGTTGCTTTGTCGTGAGGATACTTTTTTCCTCCAAATTCAGTTTAAAGAGTTTTAAAGTTTTGGTTCTTTTTTTTTTTAAACAAATGCTTTATTAACTTCTGTTTTACATCATTCATTTCCGCCAGATTTTGAGTTACAATCATTTTCCCCCCATTGTTCCCCTACCCAGCTTCCCAGAATAGTAATCCCACAAGACATCGCTTCCTCCAATCTGCTCTCTCCCATACCCCCATCGACTTTTCCATTAGAGGAAGGTGAGTCTTTGCATCCCAATGCCTGCACATCTTATCTCCCAATTACAAGCAAAAGGGTATTAATAATAGTATTTATATATATATTTGAAACATTTAATCTTAAGACCTCAAATTTCAGATCCATTTCCTTCCTCCCTTGTCACCCATTCCCTCTCAGGAGATAAGTAATTCAGTATATGTTGTACATGTCTAGCTATGCAAAACATTATCATAGTAGATATATTGTACAAGGCTGCTTATAATTCCCTCCCACTCATCCCACCCCCACCTGGTCCATTCCCTACATGATCCTGTCCCTCTTCTATAGTGGATACTTCCAACCTCCCCTCACCCCAAGGATGCCCTCCCATCCATCATCCCTCCTCTCATCCCCCTTCCCCCTATCCTGCTGCAGGTTGAGATATCCCATTTAGTATGTATGTCATTTTCTCCCTGAACCAAATTCAATGTGAATGTGGTTTTGCCTTTTTAGCCTTCCTTATTCTCCCCTCTTTTGCAACCACTTCCCCTTGCTTCTTCTGCATGTGATAGTTTACACTACCCTGTCTCTCCCCATCTCCTCTTGCCACTTTCCTCTCTCACCTCATAATTTCATCCCTTGAGTATTCTCCCTTCCCAACAAATTCAACTTATGCCCTCTATCCATATATAACTGTAACCATATACACACACACTCACATATGTATTCATATGACCACACCCCCTTCTTCCATTATTTTCATAGTGAGAAAGATATCATCAGTCACAGTTATTGCTTTTTCCATATAGGAATGTAAATAGTTCAACTTTGATAAGTTCCTTTTGATTTCTTTTCCCTGATTACCTTCTCAGGCATCTCTTGCTTCTTGTGTCTGGATGTCAAATTTTCTATTCAATTCTGGTTTTTTCCTCAAGAATGCTTGAAAGTCCTCTATTCCACTGAATGACCATATTTTCCCTTGAAACAAAATACTCAGTTTTGCTGGGTAGGTGACCCTTGGGTTCATTCCCAGTTCTTTTGCCCTCTGGAATATCATATTCCATGCCCTTCGATCCCTCAGTGTAGAAGCTGCCAGGTCCTGGGCTATTCGGATTGTGTTTCCACAATATTGAAATTGTTTCTTCCTGGCTGCTTGAGGTATTTTCTCCTTGATCTGGGGATTCTGGAACCTGGCTATAATATTCCTGGGAGTTTTCTTTTTGGGATCTTTTTCAGGAGGTGATCGGTGGATTCTTTCAACCTCTATTTTGCCCTCTGGATCTAAAACATCAGGGCAGTTTTCCTTGAGAATTTCTTGAAGGGTGATTTCTAGGTTCTTTCCTTGATCATGGCTTTCAGGTAGTCCAATAATTTTTAAATTGTCTCTCCTGGATCTATTGTCCAGGTCAATGGTTTTTCCCATGAGATATTTCACATTGCCTTCTAATCTTTCGTTTGTTTGGATCTGCTTAACAGCATCTTGATTTCTCATAAAATCATTAGCTTCCATTTGCTCCAGTCTAACTCTGAAGGAATGAATCTCCTCAGTGAACTTTTGAGATTCTTTTTCCATCTGGCAAATTCGACTTTAAGGCATTCTTCTCCTCATTGCCCTTTTGGGCCTCCTTTGCCATTTGAGTTAGTCTATTTTTTAAGGTGTTGTTTTCCTCAGTCTGGCTGTTGACCCTCATTTCATACTTTTCCTGCATCCTTCTCATTTCTCTTTCCAATTTTTCCTCCACTTCTCTTATTTGATTTTTAAAGTCCTTCTTAAGGTCCTTTATGGCCTGCAACCCGCTCATGTTTTCCCCTGGGGCTTTTGGAGCAGGACTTCTGACCTCACAGTCCTTTTCCAGCTCTATGCCCCCAAAATAGGAGTCTAGGGTTGCATTTTTCTGTTTCCTTTGCCTTGGCATGTTGCCACTTAATTACTTGACTTTTGGGCTTGTTGCCACACTATGGCTTTAAGGCCAGATAGAGGAATTTTCGTCCCGAACGTGTGGGGGGCAACTTCCATTCCTGGCAAGCTGTAAACCCACCCACGACTTCTACCCTAGATCACAATCCAGATCCAGGGAGGTTAAAGCAAGAGCGATTAGCCCCCAAGACTGATTGCTGGATCTCCCTACAAATTTGCAGGCTGGGAGCGGGAGCTGCCTCTGAAAACTACAAAATGGCGTTTGTCCTCAGCAGCTTCTAGCCCCCAGGGGAGGGAGCCGACGCATTCCCTAATACCAGTCCCAAAGTCCATAGGACACTAACCTCTTACTTTGTCCTAGGCAAGTCTATGTTGATAATTCTGGAGTCGCCACAGCTCCTGGTGTTCTGGGGTTCCTCCAGCCGGCTGCTGGCCCTGCCGCCCTGGGGCTAAAACCTCGGCTCACGCGGACCTGGGCTCGGCTCGGCTCCTGCGCTCTGTGCGCTGTATGCTGCCAGGTCCCAGACCACTGTGCTGGTCCTTCTTGCAGGGCTGCTGGGCTGTCCTCAGCGGGAGTTTAGCTTCTTTGTGTCGTTCTGTGGGTGCTGGGGCTCCAGAAGTTGTTCAGAGTCCCCTTTTACATCGTTTGGGGGGAATGTGGGGGCAGAGTGGCTTGGATGAGCTGTTTCTACTCTGCCATCTTGGCTCCGCCCCCATACTTTTTTTGCATTGTTCTCATGTCTCTCCCCAGTTTTTCCTCCACTTCTCTTATCTGCTTCTTAAGGTCCTCTATGGCCTGTAACCAGCTTGTATTTTTCTTGGAAGCTTTTGGTGCAGGATTTCTGACTTCACTGTCTTCCTCCTGTTCCATGCTTTGATCCTTTTTGTCACCAAAGTAGGAGTGTAAAGTTGGGGTACTCTGTTTATTTTGCTTCCTTTGCCTACTCATATCGCCACTCAGTCACTTGACTCCTGGGATTTTTTGCCACAGCAGGACTCTGCCACAAGCCAGGGGAGCTTCCATCCCAAACGCTGGGGTTTTCTCAGCTATTGGAGGTATTAGTTAGGTGCCTTCTCTGAAGCCTCCACATACTCTGGCAAGCTGGTCACACACCTCAGGACCTCTACCCCACACTGCAATCCAGATCCAAGGAGGTTAAAGCAAGAGTGCTTAGCCCTCAGACTGATCACCTGGTCCCCCCACAGTCTGCAGGCCAGGAGCTGAAGGCTGCAGGCTGAGCTGAAATGTCTCAGTGGCTTCTCGCCCTGGGGGCAAAAGCCACTCACTCCCAACTACTGGTCCCAAAGTCCATACTGCACTGACCTCTCACTTTGTCCTTGGCATCTATGTATTGGTAATTCTGGAAATGCCACAGCTGCTGGTGTTCTGAAGTCCCTCCAGTCGGCTGCTGGTCAGGCCCTCCCTGGGGCTAAAACCTCTGGCTCATGAGGGGTTGGGGTAGGCTCTCAGAGTGCTGCGCTGGCCACTCCCTGCTGGGCTGTCTCCATGGGAGATTAGCTTCTCTGTGTAATTTTGTGGGTTCTGTAGCTCCAAAGTTTGTTCAGAGTCCCCTTTTACATAAATTGGAAGTGGTGGGAGCAGGAGCTGTGCGGAAGTGCTATTTCTACTCTGCCATCTTGACTCCGACCCCCAAAATTTGCCAACTTAAAAGATATAGATGAATATTTCCCAAAATAGATGAACAGAACAAGAAATAAATGAAATTATGCAATACAATATCATAACATGAAATTGAATTAATTCTCAAAGAAAAACCTCCAGGACCAGATGGTTTTATTTATTATTTGAAAAAATTTTTCTTTTATTTTCAGCTCAAAATTCTCTTTCTTATTCTAGCCCCTACTCCTACTCATTGGCTAGGCAAGAAATATGATACCTATTATACATATGAAGTGATGCAAAGCATATTTCAATATCAGTCACATTTTGAAAAAAAAGGAGAAAAAAGTACAGATACTTCTTGATTTAGTAATTGGACCACAGAAGTATACTTAAAGTGATTTTTACATATTGTGAATTTGTCTTCTCACATGGGGAAGGGAGGGAGATGGATAGGAAATGGGCCTCCAACCTGTGGAGGGAGGGGGCTGGCACACTTTGGGGCCGGGGACAGAGAAACAAGAGCAGGAGGGCCTAGGGCCAGCCATGTGGAGGCTTGAACCAAGAAGAAAAACACATAGGCCAGACAGGTGGTGCAGGGCAAAGGTGCCTTCTCTACCCAAGGACTCAAGCCAAACTGCTGTTCCAGAGGCAGTGGTGTTATCTCTGTTCCTCTGTTCTTCTGCTTTCACTTGGAGGGTTCTTTGATTTTTGTTTGTTTGGTGAAGGGTTGGGAGTCATCCCCATGGAGCCAATCTGAGTGTCAGGAGTGAGAGGGGAGGGAGGGAGGAAAAGATAGATAGATAGAGAGAGAGAGAGAGAGAGAGAGAGAGAGAGAGAGAGAGAGAGAGAGAGAGAGAGAGAAAACTTTATAGTAAAGTTAGCTTAGGATTTTTTTGGAATGATTTCTTTCAGTATTCTTTATGTATGTAAAGTATAATTTGTTTAATATGAATCTATGTAACTGGAGAGTTGTCTATAATTCAGTCTTCATATTGAGTTTATCAGTTCTCTGTCTGAAAGGAGATAGCATTTTATTTCATGAGCCTTTTGGAGTAATGGTGGATCACTATATTGATCAGAGTTACTTAGTCTTTCACAGTTGATTATCTTTACCATATTGTTGTTACTGGTTGTTCTCCTGGTTCTGTTCACTTCACTTTGTATCAGTTCATCTAAGTCTCCTAGGTTTTTGACCAGATGAGAGAGATGGGGAAGACAAGTGAATTCTATAAAACATTCAAAGAATAATTCTAATCCATAGAAAGAAGATATGCTACCAAATTTCTTGTATGAAACAAATGTGGTCCTGCTAACCTAAACTGGGGAGAGAGTACTCAGAGAAAGAAAACTATAAACAATCATCTCTATTGAAATAATCATGCAAAATATCGAATATAATATTAATGAGAAGGTTATAGCAACTTATTCAAAAGATTTCCCTATAGGAACATACTGGATTTTTATCAGGAATGTTGGTATGGTTCCTTATTATAAAAACCATAAGTTTAATAGATCCCATTAATAACAAAAACAATACAAATCAGATGATTGCATCAATGGAAGCATAATATCTTTTCAATAAAGTGCAATACTCATGTTAGAAGTACTGTAAATTGGGGCAGCTGGGTGGCTCAGTGAATAGAGCACCGGCTCTGGAGTCAGGAGGACCTGAGTTCAAATTTGGCCTCAGACACTTAACACAAAACTAGCCATGTGACCTTGGGCAAGTCACTTAACCCCAATTGACTTGCATCCCCCTCTCCAAAAAGAAAAAAAAAAGAAAAGCAAAAGAAAGACTGTAAATCATGGAAAAACAAATGAAGTATTATTTAACATTGCAAATAAAATCTGTCAAAATCCAAATGCTAGCATAATCTGTACTGAAGAAAGACAAGAAGTTGAGGGGCAATCCTAATCATCTCCAAATGCCTATAAAATGACTCTAAACAAATTTTAGAGCTACAGAACTCACAAAATGACAGAGTGAAACATATCTCCAGTTGATGACAGGCTGGCAGGCCAACAGGAAGGGTCTATCACACCAGACTGGGAACGGAGCACAGTTTCACTTGGACTGTGCTGGCACATACTGGCAATTGTGACAATTTTCAGACTTCTCAACCCACAAATGCCAAATAGAAAGTAAAAGGTCAGTGTGGAATAACATACACACTCAATTGGGTTTCTTACCCTATGGGAAAGTAGAGGGGACGGGGACAAGAAGGGGAACGATAGAAAGGAGGGCAGATTGGAGGAGGGTATAGTCAGAAGCAAACACTTTTGAAAAGGGACGGGGTCAAAGGAGAAAATAGAATAAATGGGGGGTGGGATAGAATGGAGGTAAATATAGTTAGTCTTTCACATTATGTCTACTATGGAAATGTTTTGCATAACTATACATGTATAATCTATGTTGAATTGCTTGTCTTCTCAGCGGGGGGGGGGAGGGTGGGTGAGGAGGGAAGATGGGAGAGAATCTGGGACAAAAAGTCTTAAAAACAAATGTTAAAAAATTATTTTTACATACAACTGAGAAATAAGATATTATAGGCAATGGGGTGTAGAAATCCATCTTGCCCTACAAGAAAGTAAGGGGGAAATGGGGTAAGGGAGGCATGGGGGGATAGAATGGAGGACACACCGGAGGAAGGGGTAATCAGTATGCATGCCATCTTGGGGTGGGGGATAGGGGAGAGATGGGGAGAATATTTAGAACTCAAAATCTTGTGGAAATGAATGTTGAAAACTAAAAATAAATAAATAAATTCTGGGGAAAAAAAAGTTGAGAGGCAAAGAAAAGGTGTCCGCTGTCACCACTAATATGTAATATAGCTAGAAATTTTAGCTATAGCAATAAGAAACAAAAAAACAAATTTGATAATATAAAGGCAAAGAAGAAATACCTTTAGAGTTACTCAGAAATTCTATTATGTTTTATCTTTTGTTCAGTCATTTTTAAGTCATATCTGATTCTTTGTGACCCCTTTTGAGGTTTTCTTGGCAAAGATAACTGGAGTGGTTTGCCATTTCCTTCTCCAACTCATTTTACAGAGGAAGAAATTGAGGCAAACAGGATTAAATGACTTGCCTTCAGATTTGCTATATCTAGAGAACCCTAGAGTTTCAACTAATATTAACAGAAACAATAAGTAGGATATATAAATTAATTAATAAAACCATTACCCTCTTTGTGTATTACTAACAAAACCCTGCAAGAAGAGACAAGTTATAGAAAGAAATTCTATTCAAAGTAGCAACTGAATGAAGGCTGAGTCCTGGGAGTGTCAGCCAGGGACCTCCATTGGGATTTGATGAGGCAACTTTTGAAATTATGCAATGATGTGCAATGGAGGGGACCAAGTACTCACTCCAGAGGAGAAAGTGTGAGAGATGACTCAGTGAAGATTCCTCATTTCTTTCTTTCTTTCTTTTTTTTTTTTTTTTTTTGCTTTTTGGAGGGCAATTGGGGTTAAGTAACTTGCCCAAGGTCTCACAAGTAACTCATGATTTCCTGGAAATTAGGTAATTTGAAAGAAAACCAGACTAGTCCACTTCTGATTGGACACTTCCAAATTTGGTGAAAGGAAATACATATAACAAAGACTTGAAACTGCTTTGCGCCAATTAGAATGATTGTGAGCTTGCCTCACCAGCCAATGGTAAGGTAGGACAGGTGTTAGAAGTGGAGTTAGGACCAGGACAAGAGAATCCCACAAGCTTCCACATTTTGCACTCCCTGGCAGATGTCATTTGACCAACTGGGGCAGTGCCCTTTCTCATGAGAAAGAATAAAGACCTTTTCTGATCTCAGACTCAGACTCTGAACTCTCATCTCACACAAAAGGGAGGAGAAAGTAAGACTGGTTATTTTGTACAGCCCTCTCTCACTTGAATTCAATTCACTTGCAAGCCATGACACCATCTTCCTGATATCCTGCTTCTCTTCAAGAACAAAGGACAAACAACAACAACAACAACAACAACAACAACAACAACAACAACAACAACAACAACGGCTCGTATACCGCTTTTCTATTCTTGGGTTATCTTTGCTTTTCCCATTGTTCTGCTCTTTTATACACTTGCTTTTCTTTATACCTACCTGAATTATCAGAAAGTCTCCCTCAATTATGTGTTTTATAATTATCTGTGTTGTCTTATTTCCACCCTCCTTTCCTCATTAGAATATAAACTTTAAGAGGGCAATGACCTATGTCTTGACTGTATATCCTCCAGCAACTAGTGGGGGTGGGGTGGAGGGGTCCAGATGCTGGGAATAGGAAATTTCAAATGGGTGGAGCCATTTGCAGAGAGCCTAGACATCCCTAACCCTCTTAAGGGTACTGGAGAACCCTGCAGGAAAGTTCAAACGGCCTTTAGGCAGTGAATGTCAGTGTAGTCTGTGTTACATTTAAATGACTTTTAATTCCCCAGGTTCTAGGTTCCACCTACAGTTTGAGGACTTTCTCAAAACCATCCCCTGTGTAGTGGTTTCTCTGTCTCTGTCTCTGTCTGTCTCTCTGTCTCTGTCTCTCTGTCTCTCTCTCTCTCTCTCTCTGTCTCTGTCTTTCACCCTTGGGGTCTGTGAAGACTTTGGAAGAATTGAACTAAACTAGAAGTGTTGGATACCATCCTTTTGTTTACATGGGACCATGTGAAGGCACACAGGTGTCTTTCTTCCCATTGATTTGTGCCTGTATCTATTATATGTCTGCATTTGTATAGGTGTGAAGGAGCTGGATAAGACAGGAGTCGAATTAAAATACTGCAGACAGCATTTTAATAGGTTGGGGAAGGACAGAAATTTCTTTAGAAATCCCTGTCCTTGGATACCAGGACTGCCCACTTCACCCTCTGACACAGCAGATTTGATGCTCTGGTTTAATAATTTAGATTCATGGAAATATATTTTTAGTGATTTCCTTTAAGGAATTCTTTTTTTTTTTTTTTAGCAATTGGGGTTAAGCAACTTGCTCAAGGTTACACAGCCAGTCATTATTTATGTGTCGGTGCTCATTTTCTGAGGCCAGGACCAATCCCAGGTCATCCCGATGCCGGGGCCGGCGCTCTTACTCACTGTGCCACCTAGCCGCCCCAAGGAATTCTTTCAACAAATGATTCATAGAAGTTCGTATCCTCCTGACTCTCAACCAAAATTTGTAATAACTTTTTTGGTAATATCTAGAATAAAGATAAGTGGAATGAGTTCACAGCTCTGATGTGAACCTGAAGTAGCTAGGGCCACCCAGGTCAACTCAGACCTTTCCTTTCCCTGGGCCCCACCACCCTCTTGTACCATACTGAGCCCAGGGATGGGGGCAGAAGCTTACAGCTGCTGCCAGAATGATGCAGGCTGGACAGACTAGAGGAGAGGGACATGTCCTCTTGCTCTGCAGGGTAAACTGCAGAAAGGGAATAGATTTGAAGAATCATTTTAGAACTGGACTGCACTGGCCCCTCTCCAGGCCTAGGATGCTCTGCCCTCTTCCCTGCCTTCCTTCTGGACTCAGTTCAGATCCTACCTCTGCAGGATGCCTTCCCTGCTCTTTTTGGTTCTGTATCCTTTCCACATTACTTTCATATAGTTTTACTGTACTTCTTGTCCCACCTCCATGAAGATCCACTATCTCTTTAAGGAGAGCAAAGTCATTTATGAAAATGATCATTGCAGATCCCCTCCCCCAATCATTTTTTTTAAGATGAGGAAACTGAGGCTCAGAGAATTTAGATGATTTTCCCAACATTGCTCAACTAGCAATTGTGAAATTTTAAAACATATTTTCCGACTCCTCCAGCTCTTCTGTGTGCTGCTGTTATTGGTCTTACACCTCCACAGCAGCTGCTGTTATCATCAATAACTGCAACCACATCATTCAGCTAGTAAGTGTGGAATATGAAAACGGATTCCCTGACTCTAGGTGGAGAGAACAAGTTGCCTCTTCCTCCCCAAACATGCCCCAGACATAAGCCAATAAGGCATCGGAAAAAATCTCAACACGGTGTTGCCCTACCCTCTCCCCAGAGACCATGAGTAATTCTTTGTGTGTTGGTCCTTACCCAGAGACAAATGAACAAGAGACACCAGTTCTGGACAGAGCTAGATACTCATGGTTAGTGGTAGATTTTGTTGATTGTTGGGCAGCTAAAGTTGTCTTTGGAGATGCTGTAGTGGTTTGTGAGGCACTTGTCTGCCGGGGCACTGTCCTCTATGCTGAGGCTGTTGACTTTGGATGTAGAAGTATTCTGTCCAACTGCAGATTCAATTTGTAAACTTTGAGGTACTTAAATAAATTCTCCCCACCTTGAAGTAGGAAGTGAAAGACATCTCGGCAGTAGCCAGTCTTAAAGGGTAATGAAGAGCCTTTCCAGAGGGCCTGGGGAGGAACTGCTTGAATGGAGCAGCAGCCTATAATTTTAGTGAAAGATGTCTCTCCTTTGTAGAAAAGGGATGTACAGACAGACCTGGGCAATTTTGCAGGTTCGGTTCCAGACTACAACAATAAAATGAGTATTATGACAAAGTGATGCACTTAAATTTTGATTTCTCGGTGCACATAAAGTTATGTTTACTCTATACTGTAGTCTATTAAGTGAGGAACAATATTAAGTCTAAATAAAAGGTACATACCTTAATTAAAAATGTTGTTTTTCAGTCATTTTTCAGTTGTATCTGATGCTTTGTGAACCCAATTGGAGTTTTCTTGACAAACATACTAAATTGGATTGTCATTTCCTTCTCTAGCCTATTTTACAGCTGATTAAATTGAGACAAAGTTAAGTGACTTGCCCAGGGTCACACAGCTAATAAGTGTCTGAGGTCAGTTTTTAACTCAGGAAGATGAGTCTTCCTGATTTGAAGCTTAGTTCTCTATCCATGGCACCACATAGCTGCCTCATTACAAAAAATATTTTATTTCTAAAAAATGCTAACCATAATCTGAACCTTCAGGAACTTGTAATCTTTTTTTGCTGGTGGAGGGTCTTGCCTCCATGTTGACAGCCACTGACTGATCAGGGTAGTGGTTGCTGAAAGTTGGGATGACTGTGGCAATTTTTAAAATGAGATAACAATGAAATTTGCCACATTTATGGAGTCTTCCTTTTCCTTGAATGCTTAGAGACCATTGTAGGGTTACTAATTGACTTGATTTCAATATTGTTGTGTCTCAGGGAATAGGGAGACCCAAGGAAAGGGAGAGAGATTGGGAACAGCCTGTTGGTGGAGCAATCAGAACATGCACAACATTTATTAAGTTCACCATCTTATGTGGGTACAATTTGTGACTCCTCAAAGCAATTACAATAGTAACATCAAAGATCACTGATCACAGATCATTATAACAGATCTTATACTAATGAAAATTTTTAAAACATTGTGAGAATTACTAAAATGTGACACAGAAATCTGACCTGAGCACATACTATTGGAATAAATGGCGCTGATAAGCTTGCTGGAGTAGAGTTGCCACAAATCTTCAATTTGTAAAATCAAAACAAAACAAAATATCTGCAAAGTGCAATAAAGTTAAGCGAGGTATGTCTGTATGTGGGAAGGTTTGAATGGGAGAGTAGTGAGTTTCTCTCCCTTCTCTAGAGGGCACCATAGTATTCATTCATTAATTTAGAAAATTGACTCATTGATTCTACAGAGTGTAACCTCTATCCTTTTCTATTCAGAATTCTTATTTACTTTAGAACCTGGGGTGATGATAGTTGGAGGACTGGGAAGAACTTTCAAGGAGTTGTTGATGACTACTATATGTTCCACCTTGCCACCCCTCCAAAATTCTCTCTCCATTAAGTTTTGAAAGTAGTGGCCAAGCAACCATGAAGGAGGACAGGGAGGCAATGATATATCAGACTATGTATTTTCTGGAACAAAAAACTAGGAAGAGGGGAAGGAGATTTGGAAGCTGGCATGTAGAATGACTACTTCTGCCTCTCTTTCTTTTAACTTTGAGAGACTTCCGGTCTGCCTGTTGGTCTGCTGAGCACAGAGAGACACTCCAGTCATACCAGATGTCTCTGTAGGTAAGCACAACGGATCTGGAGTCTGAGTCCTATGTTATCAGCTACTGTGGCCTGAGCATCTACCTGAGATGAGGGGGCAATGGAAGTGATCAGCCTGGGAGCAGAAGCAGGGACCCCAGCAAGGGAAGGTTCTGAGTGCTGGAGACTGTCAGCTACTGTGAGGTCCACTGGTTTGGGAAAGCAGGGAAACCAAGCTCTCTCCAAATCATTTGTCTTCTCTGTTTTTACTCTGAGATTTAGGGCTTGGACCCTGGATATGGGTGGAAAATCTCATTGAAAGATAGGGAGGGAGGCATTGATTTTAAAAACCCCACAAGAATTTTTAATCAAGGGGGGCAGAGCCAAGATGGTGGAGTAGAAACAGCACTTACAATGTGCTCTGCCCCACACAACTTCCAAAAAATGTAAAAGGGGACTCTGAACAACTTCTGGAGCTCCAGAACCCACAGAACGACACAGAGAAGCTAACCACCTGATGAGAACAGCCCAGCAGCCCTGCAGGGAGCAGTGAGCACAGTGCTCTGAGAGCAGGCAGCACAGCGTGCTGGGAACCGACAGCGCAGCACTCTGGGAGCTGAGCCCAAGCCCGCTTGAGCCGAGGTTTTAGCCGTAGGGCGACTGGGCCAGCAGCCGGCTGGAGGGACCCCAGAACACCAGCAGCTGTGGCAATTCCAGAATTATCAGCACAAACATGCCTGGGACAAAGTGAGAGGTTAGTGCCCTATGAACTTTGGGACCAGTATTTGGGGAATGCGTCAGCTTCCTCCCCTGGGGGTGAAAAGCTGCTGAAGAAATGAGACACAGAAGCCATTTTGCAGCATCAGTGGCGGCTCTAGCTCCTGGTCTGTGAACTGTAGAGAGATCCAGCAATGAGTCTGGGGGTTTATCGCTCTTGCTTTAAACTGCCTGGATCTGGATTGTGGTCTGGGGGGAAGGTCTGGGGTGGGTATTCAGCTTGCCAGAGTGTGTGGAGGCTTTACAGAGGCCACCCAACTGGTGGAAGTTGTGAAGACCCCATGTTTGGGACGGAAGCTCTCCTGTCTGGTGGCAGAGTCCTACTGTGGCAACAAGCCCCAAAATCAAGTAATTAAGTGGCAACATGCCTAGGCAAAAGAAACAAAATAAACAGAAAAATTCAACATTGGACTCCTATTTTAGGGGCAAAGAGGATCAAAGTATGGAGGAGGACTGTGAGGTCAGAACTCCTGCACCAAAAGCCCCAAATGAAAATACAAGCTGGCTACAGGCCATAGAGGACCTTAAGAAGCAGATAAGAGAAGTGGGGAAAAATTGGGAAGAGAAATGAGAAAGATGCAAGAAAAGTATGAAATGACAGTCAACAGCCTGACTGAGGAAAATAACACCTTAAAAAATAGACTAACTCAAATGGCAAAAGAGGCTCAGAAAGGCAATGAGGAGAAGAATGCCTTAAAAAGCCGAATTTGCCAGATGGAAAAAGAATCTCAAAAGCTCACTGAGGAGATTCATTCCTTCAGAGTTAGACTGGAGCAAATGGAAGCTAGTGACTTTATGAGAAATCAAGATGCTATTAAACAGATCCAAACAAATGAAAGACTAGAAGGCAATGTGAAATATCTCATGGGAAAAACCACTGACCTGGAAAATAGATCCAGGAGAGATAATTTAAAAATTATTGGACTACCTGAAAGCCATGATCAAAGAAAGAACCTAGAAATCATCCTTTAAGAAATTCTCAAGGAAAATTGCCCTGATGTTTTAGACCCAGAGGGCAAAATAGAGGTTGAAAGAATCCACAGATCACCTCCTGAAAAAGATCCCAAAAAGAAAACTCCCAGGAATATTATAGCTAGGTTCCAGAATCCCCAGATCAAGGAGAAAATACTACAAGCAGCCAGGAAGAAACAATTCCAGTATTGTGGAAACACAATCAGAATAGCCCAGGACCTGGCAGCTTCTACACTGAGGGATCGAAGGGCATGGAATATGATATTCCAGAGGGCAAAAGAGCTGGGATTGAACCCAAGGGTCACCTACCCAGCAAAACTGAGTATCTTGTTTCAGGGGAAAATATGGTCATTCAGTGGAATAGAGGACTTTCAAGCATTCTTGAGGAAAAAACCAGAATTGAATAGAAAATTTGACATTCAGACACAAGAAGCAAGAGATGCTTGAGAAGGTAATCAAGGAAAAGAAATCAAAAGGAACTTATCAAAGTTGAACTATTTACATTCCTACATGGAAAAACAATAACTGTGTCTGATGAAGCCTTTCTCATTATGAAAATAATTGAAGAAGGGTATATGGGCATATGTTTACAGGTATACATGGATAGAGGGCACAGGTTGAATTTGATGGGAAGGGATGATACATAAGGGGTAAAGTTAAGAGGTGAGAGAGGAAAGTGGCAAGAGGAGATGGGGAGAGACAGGGTAGGGTAAACTATCTCATGTAGAGGAGGCAAGGGGAAGTAGTTGCAGGGGAGGGGAAGAACAGGAAGGCAAAAAGGCAAAACTATATTCTCATTGAATTTGGCTCAAGGAGAGAATGACATACATACTAAATGGGATATCTCACGGTGCAGGAGAGTAGGGGGAAGGGGGATAAGAGGGGGTTGATGGAGGGGAAGGCATTCTGGGGGGAGGGGAGGTTGGAATTACCCACTTTTGAAGAGGGACAGGATCAAAGTAGGGAATGGACCAGGTGGGAAGTGAGATGGGTGGGAGGGAAATATAAGCAGTCTTTTACAATATATCTACTATGGTAATGTTTTGCATAGCTATATATGTACAACACATACTGGATTGCTTATCTTCCCAGAGGCAGTGGGTGACAAGGGAGGAAGGGAATGGATCTGAAAATCGAAGTTTTAAAATTAAATGTTTCATAAGATGTCTGGGCATTGGGACTTAGAGATTCACCTTGCCCTAGTGGCAAAGTTGAGGGAGGTGTGGGAGAGGATATGGGAGAGAGCAGATTGGATGAGGGGATATCTAGTGGGACTGCTATTCTGGGGTGGTGGGTAGGGAAAAATGGGGGAAAATTGTAACTCAAAATCTGGTGGAAATGAATGATATAAACCAGAAGTTAATAAAGCATTTGTTTTAAAAAAAGAATTTTTAATCAATATATCATATCATCCCCTAAGCTAAATTCAGAGCCCAACAGCCTGGGCAGGCAGAGCATACAGGCAGGCCAGGCAGGATGTGGGGAGGCCATTTGCTTGGAGGTTTGAGCAGAGCTTCTCCTGGTGGGCATCAGTGATACCGCACTCCTGCTGTGAACTCTTGGTGAATTAGTAGGAGTTGTTTCATTTTTGTCAATTCCAGCCCCCTCACTCCATGCCTAGCACATAGTAGGCACTCAATAAATGCCTGATGATTGATGAACACTATGACAACATCACTGTCGTGCCTCATATGTTTCATAGGGTACCCACAAAGAGGCACAGGCAGTCCATGCATGTACACAAACATTCATGGGAAATCCACTATTGTATTCCTGTTGGTAGATAGTAAAAGTACTCCCAAGTATAAAGAAAAAATCAGGCCTATTGGTGTCTTCAAGATTATATTCTAACGGGGTGAAAAGACTTGGACATGAATAACTGAAATCAAAGGCATGATGAGATGCCTGAGATAATTAACAATAATTCTCTTGTTTATAGAATTTTCCCCACAACAGCCTTCTGAGGTTGGTTGTGCAAGTGTCATTAGTTCTAGAGAATCAAAAGCAAATTTACATGGAAGGTAATTTTACCAGATGCATTATGCACTGCAGGTACAAATTAGGAGGGAAAAGTCTCAGACCCAAGGTTGTGGATGGAGAGAGAGCCCATAGGATTCTGTCTTTCACCTGCATCTTTTGCTGTGAAGTCTTTCAGATGGCTAACTGCAATCCTTTCCCTTCTATATTGAGAAGTGTTTTTTTCTAAATCAGGAGTTCTTTATCTGGGGACCACAGCCAGGAACCCATGGATGGATTTCATGGGACCCATGTATTTGAATGGGAAATAATTTTACATCTTTATTGTTACTAACTTTTGACTTCCTTTGTAGTCTTACACATTTTATTTTATATATTTAAAAACCCATTTCTCCAGACTACCAAGGGGTTTGCACACAACAAAGTCAAGGACTTTTGCATTTGATCTAAGATAGACCTACTTAGAGATGGCGCTGTTGAAGGCTGCATTCTCCTATTTCTGGCTCCTAAGCACTCCAAAAGAAGACAGCTTGGATTGTTGGATAGAGGCAGGAAGATCTGGGTTCAAATGCTGCCTCTGACATGTACTGGCTGTGTGACCCTGGGTAAGTCCCTTAACTTTCGAGGCCTTTTTTGTTGTTTAGTCATATCCGAATTTGTGAACATATTTGGGGTTTTCTTTGGAAAGATACTGGAACTGTTTGTCATTTCCTTCTCCAACTGATTTTACAGATGAGTAAACTGAGGCAACAGGACTAAGTGACTTGCCCAGGGTTGCACAGTTAATAAGTGTCTGAGGTCAGATTTGAACTCAGGTCTTTCTGACTCCAGACCTGGCTCCCTGTCCTCTGCACCACCTCTGCTCTTAAGGGCTTTGAGGCAGCTCTTTAAGACTAAATTTCAGAGAAGGTGCTAACAACTTTCATTGGTAGAGGGTATTGCTGCATCCAATGGGTTTCCTTTAAGACAGTACCTTTTCATGGCATTATTAATATATCTACAAACAGTCCTCATTACCATTCATTGCAGAATCCGGATTTCTCCTGCCAGCATTGAGTATGGATCAGAACCTGAGCACCAGGAGGTATGTTTACTATCCTACATTTAGTTGTGTTGTCTTGGAAGTCATCAGGTTGTAAGAGACTAAAGGATAATGTTCACAGGTATATTAGGAGAAATAGCTTGTTTTTTGCTTATTGTCTATTTTATTCATGTTTATTCTAGGGGATAAAGACTCCTCCCATTGCATCTGTGACTCTTGAAGCAGGGAACTCCCTTTTGAGGAAATTAATTCTCTCTGTCTCTGTCTGTCTGTCTCTTTCTCTCCCTTTCCATCTCTTCCTCTCTCCTTCTGTCTCAGACACTCATCTGTTTCTTTCTCTCTCTTTTTCTCAGTGTAAGTCATCACTTTTTTTGTGGATGGGGGAAAGCCCAACATTTTTCTTAGAGAGTTGCCTATAGTATTGAGAGGTTAAGTGACTTACATGGGGTTACTTTCCCTGGTCTTCCTGGCTCCATTCTAGAGTCAGCTAGAGCCAGGAGAGCTCAGTCAGGCCTAGAGGTGTCTTGGTCTTCTCCCTCCTACACCATGAAGTAGAAAGCTCTTATGAGGTGGGAGGGTCCTTTTCACCCTAGCTGTCAGGCTCACTTAGTGTCTCTACTCACCTACGTTTTTCCACTTAATGCCCTTCTCTTCAAATATTTCTTTCTTTCAGGGCTTTGTTTGGCATCTCTTTCACAAGGACAATTAGTTGTCTAACAAACTCTTTTTTCTAATGTCCTTATGGAAGTAGACAGAGGACAGTTTTACCAAGGGCCTTCAGGAGATAAGGATTAATCATGTTTGGTTTTTTGATAGTAGAACTGTGTCAATATACTCATAAAATGTATAACCCAGCAGAGAGGAGGTTGGTATAACATCTCTTTGGCATTAATTGAAATACATATTTCAGTATATAATATAGTCAATCATAATTAGATTTCAATAAATGTGTATTATTTAAAACCCATATTTCACTATGAAATGTAATGTAGCTCTTAAAAAGTTATATTCTAAGGCTTTTCATAAAATGATTTTTTTCTTTTAGAGGCTATTGATTCCTGACCTAACAGGTGTATTAAGGAAGGTCTCATTAGGCTGTTTGGGCTGCTAGGTGGCACAGTGGATAGGGTGCTAGTTTTGGAGTCAGGAAGATTCATCTTCTGGAATTCAAATCTGACCTCAGATACTTACTGGCTGTGTGAACCTAGGGAAGGCACTTAACCCGTTTGTCTCTCTCTTCATCTGTAAAATAAGTTGGAAAAGGAAATGGCAATCACTTCAGTATCTATGATAAGAAACCCTCAAATGGAGTCACAAAGAGTCAGACACGACTGAAAAATGGCTGAACAGCATTTTGACCTTACTTTCTATGGATCAGTGATTGCTCTTAGGGAATGCTAACACAACCCCAGGAAGGCCAACTGTCCTACTCTGTAAGTGGGAGTGGGGAAAATAAGACTCAGGCCCTGTTGAGGGTCCTAGACCTTTGGTGAGGGAGGGACTGGGGAATAGGGCCATACCAGCTCCCAGGAGAACTGCAGCCAGAGTAGTTGTGAGGAGAAGAACTGGGAGCTTCATTTTGCTGAGGAAATATGGAGAGGTTTCTCGAGGAGGAAGGGGGAAGTGTTGATGGAGTCACCTGTCTGCCAGGGTGCTTATAAAAATGCAAGAAGCCAATGGAAATTGAGAGAGAGGTGTGTACCCTCCTTCCTCTGCAAGCTCCCTAATCTGCTTCCCTTATTCTAGCCTAAAGCCATTTGCTAAATCAACAAGGGTGGGTCAGGGGTAGATACCTAAATTTTTGGCAGGGGGTTCATGGCCAGCAGTGCTGGCAATTGTCATCCTGTTCATCAGGTGTCCAGTTATGGTTTTGTCCAAAACTAGTGTAAGAGGGAAGGCCTACCTGAGCAGCTGGGCCCAAAGGCAGCGAATGAAAGAGACCTTTGTGCTCTACATTGCTGAGTTCTAAGTCAAGTATGCAGTTCTCAGCATTCAGAAAGGGGAGCTATCTTGTCTGTCTTTCTGTTATGAGTCTTTTTGCCTTTAATATGAGGTTCTAGGGACTGGCACCTCTGCCTTAACCTTCTGACTTAGAATTTGTTCCTCAATGGATTCATAACCAGTCTAGCCCTCGGCAGAATGGGCAGGCTTCTGTGTAGAGAGACTTGCTAGCCCTGTCACTCCTCAGTTCCTCTCTGTGGCCTTGGACGCTATTGACCACACTCTTCTAGATTTTCTTCCTCTAAGTTTTCATTACCCTACTCTCCTGGTTCGATTTTCTCCTGTCTGACCACTCCTCTGTCTCCTCTGCTCTTTACGCATGTCACACCCACTAACTCTGGGGGGTCCTGTGAGGCTCTGACCTGGGACCTCTTCTCTTCCCTTTTCTTTCTATGCTATTTCACTTGGTGATCTCATCAGCTCCCATGGATTCATTTATTATCTCTATGCAGATGACTCTCAGATCTATTGATGCAACCCCAACATCTCTCCTGACCTCCAGTCTGTCATTACTGACTGCCTAATGGCATTCTCCAACTGGTTGTCTCATAGATATCTTAAACTCAACATGTCCAAAACTTACCTCATTATCTTCATTCCCCACTGCATCCTATCCCCTCTCTTTTTCTCCTAATTTCCCTATTACTATCAAGGCTACTACTATATGACAAAGACAATATTCATAGCACCAATGGTGACTATGGATATGCCAAGTTCTGAATTGCAAAAATATAACAGACTCTCCATATAGAAGACATTAGCAACACATTTATTTAGACATCAGAAGCCAAATTCCAATGCCAGAAAACTGAATTCATCATAGTAACAAAGAAATCTATACACTATACCATTTCAGAGAGCAACACCATCTTAAAGCCTTTCCACAAACAAATATTCACAAGCCTAGCTGGCTCCATTCCTGTATCCCCTCTCTTCCCTGTGTTTTAACTTCTTTGACTCCCCACTTCCTCTGGGCCCTGCTCCACTCTTCCTGCTCCTTCCATTCAGTAAACTCCTCCCACCACAGACTCCATGAGATTACATTTGGTCTTTTAAGGGGCAGGGAAGATCTTCAAATTCCCTTAGGCCTATTAAGAGGCAGGGAAGATCTTCAAATTGCCATTACTGTTAAAGGTACCATTGTCCTCCCAGTCCTACAGGCCTAAAAATTAGATATCATCCTTGACTCCTCACTGTCTTTCACTTTACACACCTTCCCCCCCTTATCAAATTCATTGTCCAATTCCTATCATTTCTGCCTCCATAGCACCTCTTTTAATAATTCTCCTTCTCTCTTCTGCCTCTGACACCATCCTGGTCCCTATTCTCATTACTTCACAGTTGGATGATTGTAGGAGCTGCTTGTTGTTCTGCCTGCCTTGTTTCTCCCCAATTAAGAATTGATCTTCCTAGAGAATAGGTCTGACCAAATCATCCCCTCCCCCATTCCACAAAATCCATGGCTCCCTGTTATCCCCAGGATCAAATAGAAATTCCTCCATTTTGCTTTTAAGGCTCTTATTAATTTGTGGAATTATATTCAGGAAGGTGAAAGTAGAAACAATAAGATTTGATAATAGATTATAAATGTGGGCTAATTGTGAAGGGGTAATTGAGAATGACATTGAAACATTGCCCAGGTGACTGGGAGGATAGTGGCACCCTTGACGGTAATCCAGAAGTGGGGCAGAGTGGAGACTTTTGAGGAAAGATAATGACTTCTGTTTGGGACAATATGAGTTGAGGGAGCTGGTGATATAAGGCTGTAGCTCAGGAGAAATGTTAGGGTTGTATATGTAGATCTGGGATAAATTTGCATGAAAATCATCTTTGGACCTATAGGAGCTGATGAGACTTGCTGAAGGGGAAGAAGAGGGTATAGGGTATCCCTTTGGGGATACTTACAGTTTGCAGGCATAATATGAATGAAGACCTAGCAAAGGAGATGGAGAAGAGTCCATCAGATAGGTAGCAGGAGAAGATATATTGCATCCCCTTTGAATCCTGTTATCATAAGTAGTCATAGTGGAAGTCTAGTTAGGCAGAAGGTGAAGAGTCCTTAGCCAACTGGGGTGCAGCGCGACAGCCTGGGAGTGGCAGGAGGGTCCCTGGCCTATCAATAACAGGCTACAGGAGGAACCCGGAAGGCCAAAAGGACAGTCAGCAAAACAATCATAAGAGTTGACGTGGCAGTAGAGAGACTTCCTGGTTAGGAGACTTCCTGGTCTGCTACACCGGAAACCTCTTAGCCCGATGAGCTGACGTGTCCATGTGGGCAGCGGGTTACCACCCCTCACTCTTGGGGCAGTACGCGATTGGCTCGCAGTGGCGGGGAAGGCGGGGTTAAACACCCGGAACTGGAGGTTGGATAAAAGGAGGCTGCCTGACGGGGCGGAGAATCTGGCTGAGTTCGCTTGTATGTTCTGATCAGAGAAAAATGAAGATAGTTATCCTTAACCAGAAGGGTGTTCTGCGTGGGTAGTTCTTCTAGAAAGTCTAGAAGCCGGAGACGTCCGAAGACTGGGAAAAGGTAAACATGTTCTTGTAGGTTCGAGAACCTCGGAACCCTAACATCTGGCGCCCCGAACAGGGACCCGAGTTAGAAGACCCCGCAGCCTTGTGAAAACAAGAAGTCGGAGAAAGTAAGTATGGGACAAGCTTTTAGCTTGCCCGTTGTTTGCCCTTCTGATGAGGAGACATATGTAAAGCATATATTTGATCTAGTCAAGGGACAAGGAGTGAAAGTAAAGAAGAACGATTGTGTGCAACTTGTTACGTTAATTTTCACAACCTCCCCGTGGATCGAGTTGACTGGGTTAGATGTTTCTAGGTGGGTGGTGATAAGTAATCAGTTGACATCCTATGCCAAAGAGTGTCCGAATAAGGTAAGAGATCTTGATTTCATTATTTACAGCTTAGTAAAAGCGGCGCTTTATGGTCCTTCCCCTAAATGTAATGTGCCAGTAGCTTGTCAGACCGAGGAAGGGGAGAAGGATTTAGGGGAGGAGGAGGAAAGAGAAACTGCTTGGTTGTATCCCGATCTTACCGAGCTAAAAAGGGGGAGTGGGACAGAATTAACAACTGTGCCACGAGACAAGGGGGGAGGGGCAGTTCCAGTGCGGCTAGAGCGGCTGCGCGATCAGGTTGAGGGGGGAGGGGCAGTTCAAGCGCGGCTAGAGCGGTTGCGCGATCAGATTGAGGAAGCGCTCGCTCAGCTGCAGTTAGAGAAAACTAAGGATAACCACGACCTCAAAGCTGCAGCAGTTAGCCCTTCCGCCCCTCCCATGCCACCCTTCCGAATTCCCCCCCTGCCTACCGAACTAGAAAAGAGGGGAGAGTCTAATCTGAAAGAAGGGACCAAACACAGGGCCATTAACCAGGTCGCCTAAGCTTTAAGAACAGCCTTCTTAGAAGGAGAAGATGTCACTGAGTTCATGGGTGTGTTCCCAGTGGGGTTAAATGACCCACAGAGACCACATATACCTGTACCTTACAAACAGTTAAAGGATATAAAAAAGGCATGCACAGATTACGGGCCGAATTCCCCATTTGTCTTACAGACACTCACATCCCTTGCTTCAGTAGTAGCCTACACCCCGGGAGACTGGGAAACAATGGCTACAGCCTGCTTAACACCTGGCCAGAATATGCTATGGAAAACAGAATGGCACAAGGAAACTAAGAATTGGATAGCGGTCCACCACCTCCCTAACCCTGAACAAGCTTTTGAGGCTATGACAGGGACAGGGGCTTATTCCGCTGTGTTTCAGCAGTGCCAACACGATCCAGCAGTATATGCAGCTGTAGCGCAATGCGCTATCAAGGTGTGGGGGAAGGTAGAAAAGGAAGGAGCAATACAGCAGCAATTGACCGCCCTCAAGCAAGGCGCGAGGGAATAGATTACCGATTTCGCCTCTAGAGTGCAAACTGCTGTTGACAGAACCTTGGGAAAAGGGGATGCGGCCCGGATAATTTTCTTACAAATTTTGAAAGAGGGCCTCAACAATGCCTGTAAGCGGGCTGTGTCCTCCTTACCCAAAAATGCACCTTTAGAAGATGTTATTGAAAGATGTGCGGGGGTAGATTATGAGACCATGCAGGTACAGCAGATGGCAGAAGCCTTAGCGATGGGGATGACTAAAGCTATGTCCCAGAAAGAAGGTGAAAAAACTTGTTTCCGATGTGGAAGGAAAGGGCACGTTCAAAGTCAGTGCCATTCCTCCTCCCCTGGAGCAATATCTAAACCTGTATGTTTTTGTTGTGGAAAATCAGGCCACATTGCCAAATTTTGCAGAAATAAGCCACCGAAAACAGCCCCGGGAAACTCCCGGAGGGGCCCCTTGCGGGCCCCGAAAGCGTACCCCGTCCAACAAGAAGGAAGGGAACAGATGGTAGAAGGGATATCAGGATGCAACACCTCCCAGGAGAATCCGTTTGTAATATATCAGAGAAAGTTTCAGGAGTACCAGAACAATTAATGTTCTTGCAAGAAGTTTATACCACACAAGAGTTAGTAATTCCGCCTTTTTCCACGTTGGGGGTTGATGTTGAGCCTATGTCCAAACCTTGTCTAGTTGTGGGATGTCCAACCCCTTGCCTCCATATTGTGCACTCTACCGTTTTGAATACAGGGGAGCATTCCATTTCTCTTACTAACCCACACGCCTTCCCCTTGAGGCTACCAATATCAGAACCGATAGCAAGAAAGGTAGACTTAAGGACAGGAGCAGAAGAAAAAGATTCCTTACAGATAGCCTGGATACAAAAGATAGCTAGGGAAAAACCCATGTGCACCCTCTGGATAGAAGGGAGACCATTTCGGGGCATGTTAGACACGGGGGCAGATGTGTCTGTGGTACGCAAGGAAGACTGGCCGGTGGAGTGGAGATTGGCCACCGGCATAACAGGAGTCACAGGGATAGGAGGGACACAAGCCGCGGCTCAATCACTGAGGTGGTTGAGGTGGCGTCTAGAGGAAGACGAAGGGATGTTCAGACCCACAGTGATTTCTGGGCTCTCCTCCTCGTTATGGGGTAGGGATGTCATGACTGATATGAAAGTGGTGTTACAGTCAAACTAGCAGGGGCCACTGCGCTGCGGCTTCCACCATTGAAATGGAAGAGGAAAAATCCAATATGGGTAGAGCAGTGGCCCCTCAGTAATGAAAAATTGGAAGCCCTTCATAAAATAGTACAAGAACAATTGGCCATGGACCACATAGAGCCCTCATTTAGTCCCTTCAATTCTCCCGTATTTGTGATAAAGAAAGCAAGTGGAAAATGGAGAATGCTAACAGATTTAAGGAAAGTCAATGATGCCCTACAACCAATGGGGGCTTTACAGCCCGGATTACCATTGCCAACCATGATTCCAGAGGGATATAAAATAGTTATTATAGATATTAAAGATTGTTTTTATTCCATTCCTTTACATGAAGTAGATAGGGAAAAGTTTGCATTTACGGTACCCTTTGTAAATTTAAAGCAACCTGCACAGAGATACCAATGGAAAGTATTGCCTCAAGGGATGGCCAATAGCCCCACACTCTGTCAATGGCATGTTTCACAGATTTTACAACCATTAAGGCAGATGAAGCCTCAACTCTATATTATACATTATATGGATGACATATTATTAGCAGGACCCACTAATGAAATGGTGCAGGAAGGCTTAAAGGGTGTATTAAAACAATTGGCCCTGTATAATCTAGTAGTGGCCCCTGAGAAGATACAGACTGAGGAGCCCTTTAAATATTTGGGATATTTCATAACTGGATTAACTGTTAGAAAAGGCTTTCCACGAATTGATGTTAAAAGATATAAAACATTGAATGATTTTCAAAAATTAGTGGGTTCCATTCAATGGTTACGCAATGTTGTTCCCATACCACCCTCAGTAATGCAGCCCTTATATGAACTTTTAAAAGGAGACTCCCAATTGACCTCTTTAAGGACTTGGAGTGCTCAAGCATTACATTCCATTCAGGAAATTGAAAGAAGGCTGAGTTCAGTCGTGGTTAGGATAAAGGGAGATAAACCCATGTGGTTTACTATGTTTATAGACAACCCTTGCTATGGTGCCTTATTTCAGGAACATGGAGTCATTGAATGGCTGTACCCAACCACTCCCTCACGTATTCTTACCCATCAACTTGACTTACTCCTTGACTTTGTCCGTGCTGCAATCGCGCGGGCTTATGCAATCAGTGGAACAGCTCCAAAGATATGGATTGAGTCAGTTTTTGTTAATCTAGAACAAGTGTTAGTAAGAGGGGAGGAGGATGTTGTCCCATATCTAGCTTCTACTCCTCCTGTCTTACCTACCCTCTTACATTGTCTTAAGCCTTTACATGTGATGACCTCTCAGAAGGTGGTATTAGACCACCCGGTGGAAGGATTTAACATCTTTACTGATGCCACTAAAGATGGAAAGGCGGCCGTTTTCTGCCCCGCTTTGAAAGTAAGTCATGTCTTTCATACCCCTTTCCAATCAACACAGAAAAATGAGTTGTGGGTGGTGATAATGGTGTTACAACTGTTTGACCCTCCCTTTAACATTATCTCTGATAGCCTCTACACAGTTAACATACTCCAACGATTACCTGAGGCCTATATTAACACCCGTGCCTCAGAGATCGGAGTGCTATTATTACAAGCTAAAGGATTGTTATTGCAATTGAAGGCTCCTATTTATATCATGCATGTGAGGTCGCACACAGGGGGTCTTGGACCCATTTTTGAGGGTAATAAAACGGCAGATGCCTTACTTAGCCCCCTGACTGTTGCTATAGTAGACTCCATCAAACAAGCTGAGGAGGCTCATAATCGCTTCCACTTGTCAGCGCGCTCTTTACGCAGGTTATATGGAATATCTAAAGAGCAAGCCCGGTGCATAGTGAAGAAGTGCCTATCATGTATCCCTTTTCAAACGTGCCCCAAAGTAGATTCAGTTAATCCTAAAGGACAGAGCCCAAATGATATTTGGCAAATGGATGTAACACATTGGAGACACCAGTTAATACATGTTTCTGTAGATACACACTCTGGCTTTCTCATGGCATCACTACAAATGGGAGAAGCCTTTAAACATGTGTGCAACCATCTGTATTCATGCTTTGCCCTAGCAGGTGTCCCAAAGGTATTAAAAACTAATAATGGGCCTGCATATACCTCCAAAGCCTTCCAACAGTTTTGTGAAGAATTTCAAATTAAACATATTACAGGGCTACCCTATAATCCCACTGGCCAAGCTATAGTGGAACGAGCAAACAGAACCCTGAAAACCATCCTCCTTAAACAGGAAAAGGGAGAAGTTGGCCAGGTTAACAAGGGTAAGCCACTGAGAAATATCAATAAAAGAAGTTTAGACATAGCCTTATATACCCACAATTTTTTGAAAATTGATGACCAAGGGCTTACACCTGCAATGAGGTTTTGGTGTCCCTGGCAGATGAAACGGGATTCACCAAAAGAAGTGCCAAAGAGACAATATAAAAGGGTGATTTGGAAGGACCCAGAAGGTGAATGGAGGGGGCCGGGTACAGTAGATTTCCTAGGGCCGGGTTATGCTTATGTCTTTCCAGATGGGGAGACCAAACAAGGCACTTGGGTCCCAACTCGTAATCTGCGGGCTGTTGGTGTTGACGATCCTGAAGCAAGCCGCGGGGACAAATTGGACTACCCTGACGCCATCGGAAGAGAGAGAACGGGATTTGAGGGGAACTTGGCAATGGGCTTTGCTTACCCATCCACTGCTGATTCATCTGGTGAGCTGGGAAGAAAACACTCCAATGGCTAAAGCATTCAGGAATGTCTCCATGCTGTTTGGTAAACCACAGCTGGACGTATGGGTGCAGACAGAAATTTCCAACCTGAATCTGACATTTCTTTCTGCCGGTGCCCCTATTTGCATAACTAACAGAGAAGGCCATCCGTGGTGCTTGGCCTTAGAAACGGGAAACATCACGTCTGGCAGACATCCTGCTAATGACTCTTTTTCGCACCCGACTCACTTCAATGTAACTATAGGGATGTTGGGTGGCAATACTATAAACAAAACAAATTCATTTAATAGTACTGGACCTTTGCCCACTTGTCAGACTGGGATCATGAAGACATGGTCTCCTGTTGTTCCTTGTTCCACCTCGAGTCCTAGACAAGTGAATACAATGAACATGACTGTGTACATGTGGGATGTGTTGGATAATCGGACTTACACACAGTTGCCTGCTCCAGTTCCATGCACAAGAAATGGAACTTGTCACCCCTTCATATGGCAGTTGGGCTCCGTACTCTTGGGGGGAACAAACATATCTATAGAGGTTTGTAAATGTGATATCTGCAAAGATCCTACCTTTACTGACTAGTTTGCCATATTCGCAAATGGAAAAAATTATACAAAGGGACACAATACTAACTGTGACATTTTTTGGTACTATTTTGAAGGACAATTAGTAGCCCCTACCAATTATGCTTGGATGGTATGCTCGAATGTTATTGTAAGCTTGGATGGTATATGGTATCACACTAATGGTATAGAATGTAAGCTTAAAATGGCCATTTCAAGGTTTGAGGATGATTTTCCTTGGCACAAATACCATGTCATTATCAATACAAGCCTTGGGTGTGTGTTACACCATTGATGCTGAATCAGACTAGTAATTTTACCAAGACCTGGGGGGAAGTAGAAAAACACCTCCGGGGTGCCTTTCTTACTAATAATGTTACCACTGATATACAGCAACTTCAGCTATTAGTACATGATCTTAATGAAATTGCAAAGAATTTTTCCCTCCCTAGTGATGCAGCGCAGGAATTATTTGATTGGATGAGAGGGAAGAGTTTTATTACCTTATTGCTTAGCTTAGGATCCTCCTTTTTGTATTTGTTATTTGCATTGTTGATTTTGTGTTGCTTTTGGAAATGGATTGTTCAGCTCCTGAAAGGTGGCCTCTTAGACCTCAGGTCCTCCTTAGTTCCATTGGGCGGTCTCCTGCATAACAGGAAAAGGGAGATGAAGAGTCCTTAGCCAACTGGGGTGCAGCGCGACAGCCTGGGAGTGGCAGGAGGGTCCCTGGCCTATCAATAACAGGCTACAGGAGGAACCCAGAGGGCCAAAAGGACAGTCAGCAAAACAATCATAAGAGTTGACGTGGCAGTAGAGAGACTTCCTGGTTAGGAGACTTCCTGGTCTGCTACACCGGAAACCTCTTAGCCCGATGAGCTGACGTGTCCATGTGGGCAGCGGGTTACCACCCCTCACTCTTGGGGCAGTACGCGATTGGCTCGCAGTGGCGGGGAAGGCGGGGTTAAACACCCGGAACTGGAGGTTGGATAAAAGGAGGCTGCCTGACGGGGCGGAGAATCTGGCTGAGTTCGCTTGTATGTTCTGATCAGAGAAAAATGAAGATAGTTATCCTTAACCAGAAGGGTGTTCTGCGTGGGTAGTTCTTCTAGAAAGTCTAGAAGCCGGAGACGTCCGAAGACTGGGAAAAGGTAAACATGTTCTTGTAGGTTCGAGAACCTCGGTACCCTAACAAGAAGGAATGAGGTAATTCTGTTAAATCTTGAGGATCTTAAAAGAAGAATGAAAATAGATGGTTGGGTGAGGAAAGGAAAGGGACAATTATCTCATAATTGGAGGGCACACATGCAGGTCTATGACAAAGAGGAAGGGGTGAGCAGAGCAGCTGACATGTGAATCTTACTGTCATTTGAAGGAGGCAAGAATAGAAACAGACAATTAAGTCTAATAATTCAATTCACTCAGTGGGGAAACAGAAAGGAAAGGTGATAAGGGAGAAACTAGAGGTAGAGAAGATTAAGAGTGGGATTAGTCCTAAGCAAAACCAACTCTACCTAAGGATATAGAAAAATCTTTGCAGCAGTTCTGTAGTGGTTGTAAGGAACTGGAAGCTGAGGAGATGCCTATCTGTTGGGAAACAACTGAACAATCAATATGATAGAATACTATTGTACCATAAGAAATGATCAAGGAGATGGTTTCAGAAAAGCTTGGGAAGACTTATATGAACTGATACAAAGTGAGGCGGACTAGGAGAAACAATTTCTACTTTGTCGACAATATTGTAGAGACAAACAACTTTGAAAGACTTGGGGGGTGGCTAGGTGGCACAGTGAATAGAGCACCAAGCCTGGAGTCAGGAGTACCTGAGTTCAAATCCAGCCTCAGACACTTGACACACTTACTAGCCGTGTCACTTTGGGCAAGTCACTTAACTCCAATTGCCCTCCAAAAGGAAAAAAAAAAGACTTGGGAATTCTGATCAATGGAATGATCAGTCACCATTTAAGAGGACTAATGATGAATGAAACATACTACCCACTTATTGATAGTGATGTAGAAAATTTACAGTATAGACTGAGACATATATACTTATATGTATGTATGTAATATATTTGTATATTTTTCCTTTCAGACATGGCCAATACAAAAATTGGTTTTGCTTCATTAAATATGTTTGTCACAGTAATTTTCCATTTCTTTTTCCTTCTTCCTTCCTTCCTTCCTTCCTTCCTTCCTTCCTTCCTTCCTTCCTTCCTTCCTTCCTTCCTTCCTTCCTTCTTTCCCTCCTTCTTTCATAGAACTGGTTTATTAACATATTAAAATACAATGAAATGACCCACATCCAAATCCTCAGAAATTTGCTAGTTTTTGATTTTCAATTGTAGGGCTGGGTAAAGAATAAGTGGGAGAATATTTTTCCTTATTGATAAAACAAAATTTAATTTAAAAATATAAAAGACTAATAATATGGGCAGGGCATTAGGTTATTTGATTTAAAAAACCCTAAATCACCTATATAAAAAATGAAAAAGAATCAATCACAACAGATCAAGAGAAAATAAAGGAAAGTGTACAAATATGTGCATGTTTGGAACATTCATATTAGAAAAAAATTGACAAGTTAAAAGAAATAGATGAATATTAAAAAAAATAGACTAGATTGACAGAGCAAGAAATAAGAGAAATTACACAGTACCACCTCACAGCAAGGAAGTGGATGAGGCATAAAGAAAACCTTCAGGAGCAGGTAGTTTTATTTATTATTTGAAAAAGGGTTATTTTTGTTTTCATTTCCAAATTTTCTCCCTTCTTACTGCCCCACCCCGAATTGACTAGGTAAGTAATATGATACCCATTATACATATGAAGTCATGCAAAGCATATTTCCATATCAACTATATTTCAAAAAAAAGGAGGAAAAATAAAGGAGAAAAAAGATAGTTCTTGCTTTAGTAAGTGGACCGCAGAAGTGTACTTTATGAGATTTTTAAGCAATGTGAATTTGTCACTGACATGGGGGAAGGGAGGAATATAGGAGGAAAGGAGCCTCTCATTCTTAGAAAGAGGGGGCTAGCATGTGGTTCAAAGGCACTTGGGGGCCAAGGATAGAGAAATAAGAGCAGGAGGGCCTGGGGTCAGGCATGTGAAGGCATGAACCAAGAGAAAGAACACATGGGGCAGACATGTAAAGCATGACAAAGATCTTTTCTCTCACCAAGGACTCAAGGGAAGCTACTCTTTCAGAGGTGGTGGTGGTCTCACTGTTCTTCTGCTTTTACTTGGAGATTTTTTTTGGGGGGGGGAGCAGTGGGAGATATAAGAGAGAGCAAAGTACTTTACAGTAAAGTTAATGTATGTATTTTATTGGAATGTAGATTTCTTTCAAAATGCTTTATGTATGTAAAGTGTAAAAAATGTAATGTGAATCTATGTAAATGGAGAGCTGTCTGTACTTCAGTCTTCATTTGAGTCCATCAGTTCTCTATCTAGAAGTGGATAGTGTTTTATTTCATGAGCCTTTTGGAGTTGTGGCGGATCACTGTATTGATCAGAGCTACTTTGTCTTTCACAGTTGATTATCTTTACAATATTGTTGTTACTGTGTAGATTTTTCTTCTGGTTCTGTTCACTTCATTTTGTATCTGTTCATCTAAATCTTCCCAAGTTTTTGACCAGATGGGAGAGATTGGGAAGATGAATGAATTCTATAAAACATTCAAAAATAACTAATTCGAATCTTATATGCATTGGTTGGAAAAATATAGAAAGAAGGCATACTCCTAGATTTCTTTCATGAAATAAACGTGGTTCTGATAACCTAAACTAGGGAGAGGTTGATCAGAGAAAGAAAACTATAAACAACTATCTCTAATGTATAGCCATGTAAAAGTATTGAATAAAATATTCACGAAGAGGTTACTGTAACATAAAAAAAATTCCCAATAGAAACACATCGGATTTTTATCAGGAATATGGGGATAGTTCACTATTATAAAAACCATAAGTTTAATAGATTACATTAATAGCAGAATCAATACAAATCAGATGCTTACATCAATGAAAGCAAAATAATTTTTTGATGAAGTATAAAACTCATGTTGGAAATACTACAAAACATAGAAACAAATGGAAACTTCTTTACTATGGGAAACAGTATATGTCAAAATCCAAATGCTAGCATAATGTATACTGAAGAAACATAAGAGACCTCTCCAAGAAGTTTAAGGGGAAAGAAGGGGTGTATTCTGTTGCTGCTATTATTTAATATAGCTAGAAACATTAGTTATAACAATAAGAAACAGAAAAAGCAATTTTGATAATATGCATAGCAAAGAGAAAACTTTAGAAGTATTGACAAATTCTACTGTTTTATGGTTTGTTCAATCATTTTTAGCCATGTCTGATACTTTTTAATTCCATTCATGGTTTTCTTGGCAAAGATACTGGAGTAGTTTTCCATTTCCTTCTCCAACTCATTTTACAGATGAGGAAGCTGAGGCAAACAGGGTTAAGTGACTTGTCTTCAGATATGCTATAACTAGAGAATCCCAGAGAGTCAACTAATATTTATTGAAACAATAAGTAGGGTATATAAATAAATCCATAAAACCATTGAACTCTTTGTGTATTACTAACAAACCCCTGCAATAAGAAATGAGTTAGAAAAAGAAATTCCATTCAAAGTAGCTACTGAATCAGGGCTGAATCCCGGGTTCATCTGCAGGAGACCTCCATGGGAATTTGGTGAGACAGCTTTTAAATTTATGTGGTGATGTGGAATGGAAGGGACCAAGTATTCACTTCAGAGCATGTGCAGGTATTCTATGACTGTTATTTGCTAGTTAAGTGGTAAAGGAAAGCCTTTTGATTGACTGTTGAGCTGGAAATAAGTGTGAAAGCAAAGGGCACTAAGGGGCCAAATTGCTGTTTTATTTTCTGGTGACAACTGAGACAATGGTTTTTGTGATAGTCTAAGAGACTTGAATCCTCCTGATCCTTAACAGGTCTCAGTTTGACTGAGGTCCTTTAAAAAAATTAATCTGGATGGGGAAGACACTCAGGGTTTCTGGTCAAAACCAAACAATTGCTATTCACATTCTTTCTGAACCCACCAGGACCAAAAAACATGATAAAATAGGGCTTGGCCTGGGGTCTATTATTGTCCAATCAATGATATCCAGAGTGATTTGGGACTAAGGCTGGTCTTTAAGAGAAAAGGAGGAAAAACCTTTCAGAGATTAAAAATTTACATTCCCTTTGGACAGAGCACCAGCAGGTAAGAGTATAATCCCTTATGTGGACAAAGAGAAAGGAAAGAAAGAAAGAAGGAAAAAATAAAGCAAGGAAGC
This sequence comes from Gymnobelideus leadbeateri, assembly GCA_011680675.1. NCBI lineage: Eukaryota > Metazoa > Chordata > Mammalia > Diprotodontia > Petauridae > Gymnobelideus > Gymnobelideus leadbeateri. The sequence goes on along the minus strand of WOXC01007855.1, from coordinate 260,068 downwards.
AGGAAAGACAGAAAGAAGGAAAGAAAGGAAGAAAGAAGTCTGTGTAGACAGAGGGAAAGGAAAAAAAGAAAGAGACAGAGAAGGAAAGAAAGAAACAAAGAAGCAAAGGAAGGAAAAGCTGTGATGCTCAACTGTCCAGTTTCATTTTCTTCTGCAATGGGTAGCTTCTTTTCTACTGACAGAGATTGCTGTTTGTCCTTCTTTCTCAAATATTTGGGAGGTGATGCCATCAAATGCAAGTGAATTGGATTTAAATGGGGAAGGGCTGTGCAAAGTCAGCAGCCTCACTTTCACCAGCTATTTGGGTCCAATGGCCAGATATAGATCAAGACAACTGGAGGTAGCCCAGGATCCAGTGGGGATCTTCAGCCCTTTCAAGCTAAGGTTAATTCTACCTAAATTAATTTACCAGATCTAAAACTGTATTATAAGGTAGCAATTATCAAAACTACTGGCTACAAAATAGAATGTTGGATCAGTGGAATAGGTTAGTGTGATGGGAATGTAAATTTAAGATCTTCCCTGCCCCTAGGCCCTTTGATTGGCTTAAGTGCACCTGGAGCCTGTGGTGGGAGGCTTGTTTTTCAGGAGATACTTAGTGATTGGGCAGTGGGTCAAGAGAGTTGTTACATTTTCTGACCCAGGAGAAGGCTATGTAATCCTTGATGTGAAGCTTTGTTTTGGGGCTCACATTGAGAAGTGTTGTGTGATTTGACCAGATGAGACTCTGGGAAGCCGTTGAGAGCCCCCCCCCCAGCTTTGAAAACCCACATACTGATGCTTCTCTCTGGGGTAAATGTGACTAGGTATGGATGTAATGGTCAGACAATTGGAGGCCTGTCTGGTTGAAATGTTTCTCTGTCTTCTTGTAACTTCTGCTTATAACTTCTGTCTGTATACTTTTAAGTTTAGGGTGCTGACTTTTCCCCTGAACTAGGATGTGTTTGATTGATTAAAGCAAGATTGTTAACCCATTTTGAGTTGCTTTTCTTTAGAAAAGCAGATCTAAGAACCTGTGTTGGCAGCCACCCTGGGGACACTGGGGTACTTGCTGCTACAGTTAGGTAAACAAGACTTAGTAGCCAATGACTAGTAATCTTTTTGATAAACTCAAAGACTCCAACTTCTGGGATAAGAACTCACTATTTGACAAAAACTGCTGGGAAAACTGGAAAGTAGTGTGGCAGAAACTAGGTATAGACCAACATCTTATACCATATACCAAGATAAAGTCAATATGGTACACAATTTAGACATAAAGCATGATACTATCAGCAAATTAGGAGAGCAAGGAATAGTTTACCTGTCAGATCCATGGGGATTGGAAGAATTTATGACCAAATAAGTAATAGGGAACATTATGAAATGCAAAATAAATAATTTTGATTAATTAAATTAAAGTGTTTTTGCATAAACAAAGCCAAGGCAACCAAGACAGAAAGTGGGGAAACAATTTTTCCAGCCAGTGTCTCTGAGAAAGGCCTCATTTCTCAAATATATAAAGAAGTGAGTCAAATTATAAAAATATGAGGCATTCCCCAATTGATAAAAGGTAGAAGGATATGAACAGGTCGTCTTCAGATGAAGAAATTCAGGCTATTTATAGTCATATGAAAAAATGCTCTAAATGTACCACACCTATCAGATTGGATAACCTGACAAAAAAGGAAAATGATAAATGTTGGAGAAGATGTGGGAAAATCGGAACACTAATGTATTGTTGATAGAGTTGTGAACTGAGTCATCCATTCTAGAGATCAATTTGGAACTAAGCCCAAAGGGCTATGAAATTATGCCTGCCTTTTGATCTAGTAATACCACTTCTTGGTTCATATCCCAAAAAGAGCATACAAATGGGGAAAGGAACGACAGGTACAAAAATAGTTATAGTTTTTTTTTTTGTGGTAGCCAAAAATTGTAAATTGAAGGGGTGCCTGTCAATTGGGGAATGGCTAAACAAGTTGTTGCATATGATTGTAAGGGAAAACTATTGTTACATAAAAAATGATGAGCAGGCAGACTTCAGAAAAACTCGGAAAGGCTTATAGGAAATGATGCTGAGGGACGTGAGCCAAAACAGGAGAATATCGTACATAGTAACTGCAACATTGTGTGATGACCGACTTTGATAGACTTAGCTCTTCTCATCAATGCAGTCATCTAAGAAAATTCCAGAAAACCTGAAATGGAAATGGAAAATGCTATCCACAACCAGAGAAAGAACTATGAAGTCTGAATGCAGAACGAAGCACACTGTTTTCTCTCTCTCTCTTTTTAATTTCTTTCTCATGGTGTTTTCCTTTGGTTCTGATTCTTCTTTACAACATGACTAATGTGGAAATATTTTTAACATAATTGTGAATGTATAGCCTTTATCCATTTGCATGCCATCTTGGGGAGGGGGAATAAGAGGGAGAGGGGGAAGTTAGAACTCAAAATCTCATAAAAGTTGATGGTGAAAACTAAAAATAAATAAATTTGAAAAAATAAAAAAAATTTTCATAGGAAAAAACCCCAACCCAATACTAGTGTAATTTATACTGAAAAAACACAAGATAATTTTGGGGACAAAGAAAGGGTTTCTGTTATTTAATATAGCTAGAAATGTTAGCTGTAACAAGGGTTAAGTGACTTAAGGATTTATTATATGTAGAGAACCTTGGAGATTCAACTACTATTAACTGAAACAATAAGTAAGATATATAAACAAATTCACAAAACAACCTCCCTGTGTATTACTAACAAAACTCTGCAAGAAGAGTTGACTTAGAATAAGAAATTTCATTCGAAATAGCTATTGAATGAGGACTGAGTCCTGAGAGCATCTGCAGGGGACATTCATGAGGCAACTTTTGAATTTATGTGATGATGTGCAAAGGAGGGGACCAAGTATTCACTTCATAGCACTCACAGGTATTCTATGCCTGTTGTTTGCTTGTTGAATGGTAAAGGAAAGCCTTTTGATTGGCTGCTGAGCTGGAACTAAATGGAAATGCAAAAGGCACCAACTGTCCAAATTGCTGTTTTATTTCCTGATGATAGTTGAGAGAGTGGCTTCTGTGAGAGTACGAGGGGCTTGAATCCTCCTGGTCTTTGTTAGGGAGTGAAAGTAAGCTTCATGATTGGGCTGATGGGCATGGAGCCATCTGGGAAATGATCAACTGCAGAGGGGTTTGTGCCTGGTTCCTGGGGGGGTGCATGTATGGGAGGCTTTTTCTAGAGTAAAGAGAGAGCAGTTTGGATTGAATCCTTTTAGTTTAGAAGCTATCCCATTTGCTGGAGAGACGTCTAACATGTGGTAGAAAACCTGTCTTCTTTGTTTTTCCAGGTCCCACATCATCCATTCATTCAGTTGTTTCATTCAATGCATATTGTGTGCAAAATCCTGAGTCATGTGTGACCCCTCAGAGGTGGTCAAGAAGATTACACTATAACTGAAGAGGTAGGATCTGAACACAAGTTCTCGAAATAATAGGTTTGTTAGGTGACATAATAATAGTGACAGCTCCCATTTCTATAGCACATTCCCCAAGCTGATCCTGCCAGGCAGGGAGTATAACACTGATCACTCCTATTTTTAGTCAGTTAATCAGTAAACATTTATTAAGCACCTACTCAGGGCCAGGTAATGTGCTAATTGTTGAGGATACAAAGAAGGTAAAAGAGCCCATGATCTCAAGAAGAGATCTTCCTGGAGAAGATCTCAGAAGCCAAGGAAAGCAGAAGGCAGAGATGAGAAGGTGGACTGTCACTCACAGTGCCTGGAATCAGGAGATGGAATTCCTTGTTAAGGAACAGCACTTGATCCAGGAGTATGGAGGTGGGAGTGGGGCATGAAGTAAGGTGCAAAGAGGCTGGAAAAGTCGGAAGAAGCAGATCATGAAGCCAGAGGGTTTTGAATGTAATCCTGGCATTGACTGGGAGTCAATGGGAGCTTATTGAATGGGTGTGCTTGTGTGACATGATCTGAGCTGTCATTTTGGAGGGTCACTTGGACAGCTGAGTGGAGGGTGGACTGGAATGAGACAGGCAGACCAAACATCGGGCTTGGATCTTTGGATTGGGCGCTATAGGAATGGAGCTAAGCTATGTATCTAATCCCCTTCCCTAAAATCTGAGGTGGTACAAAGTGTATGTGTGTGTATGTATGTGTGTGTGTGTGTGTGTGTGTGTGTGTGCATGTTGGAGTGTGTGGTGATTGTGTTCCTCATGGTGGGGCAACTTGTCTTCGCATTTGTGATTACACATTTTGATGTAAATATTTCTTATCAAAAGCTAATTTAACTGCTAGTCTATAGAAGGAACTGGGGCTCCAGGGACTACCATATACATGGACAGAGGAACACCAAATTCCAAATGGTTGGATCCATTTGCAGAGAGCCTAGATATTCTTATTCTTCTTAAGGGTACTGGAGAACCTTAGGAGAGAGAGGTCAAATGTATCATACCTGGCCTTTAGGCAGTGAGGATCAGGGTAAACTGTGTTACATCTAAATGACTTTAATTCCCCAGGTTCCACCTGTAGTTTCAGAACTTTCTCAAAACCAACCCCTTGGTTCTTGTTCCTCCCTCTCCCCCCATCCCCACTCTCTCCTTCATAGAGAACCTGACCAAAACTTTCTTGATTGGTTTCCCCAGGAGCAAACTCTATCTGAGATATGAGAATTGAACTAAACTAGGAATGGTGGTTACCTTCTTTTTGTTTACATGCAACAATATGGAGGCATAGGTGTCTTTCTTCGCGTTTCTGCCTGTGTCTGTTATATGTGTGCATTTGTGTGGGTATGAAGCAGATGAGTAAGTAAGGTTGCAGACAGCATTTGAACTGGTTGGGGAAGGACAGAGATTTCTAAAGAAATTTCCCCCCCTAGGTTCCAGGAGTGCCTACTTCACCCTCTGTCCTCCCCTCCCTGTAGTTCCTTCAGTAAAGACACACAGCAGGTTTGATGCTCTGGTTTAATAGTTTAGATTCATGGAAACATGTTTTTAATGATTTCCTTTAAGGAATCCTTTTAAGGAATGATTCCTACTGGTTCAGAGATGAATGCTTATTACAAATACTGAGAAAGTAACGGAGCACGTGATCCAGTATTGTTTTGACTCCATCTGGAAGAAAGATAAATGGAATGATATCATGTCCCTGATGTGAACCTGAAGTATCTAGAGTCGTCTGGGTCAACCCAGACCTTCCCTTTCACTGGGCCTACCCACCCTCCTGTAGGACACTGAGCCTAGGGATGGAGACAGAGGCTTAGAGCTGCTGCCAGAATGATGCAGCCTTGGCAGACTAGGGGGAGAGGGACATGTCCTTCTGCTCTACAGGTTAAACTGCAAAAAGGGAAGAGATTCAAAGAATCATATTAGAACTGGTAGCTCTGCAGTACCTCACCCATATCACTCCATCTCCCCCCTCTTTGCCTCTGCACTGATCTCCCTGCCTAGAATTCTCTGCCCTCTTCCCTGCCTAGAATACTCTGTTCTCTTTCCTGCCTTCTTTCTGGACTCAGTTCAGATCCCACCCCTGCACAAGGCCTTACTTGGTCTTCCCAGTTCCACAACTTTCCAGATTACTTTCGTATTATCTTTCCCTTTGTCTTACATTTATCTATATATTTTTAATGTTGTTTTCCCCATTTGAATATATGCTCCTTAAGGGCAGAGACTATGTTTTTGTTGATTTTTTTTTTTTGCCTTTCATTGTATCTCCAGTGCTTAGCCTAGTGCCTGAGACATAAACCTGCTTGTTGACTGACTGACTAACCTTGAGTCTGTTTGAAAGCTCAATGTTATGTGGTGTCCAACAAAGACAAGGCTTAGTTACCCTCACCCACAAAAATAGGCTTATCCCTTTTTCCTAGTTTTGGAGAATAGAATATACATTTTAGGGGATGGAGATGAGGGTTACAGGCCTGGGAAAGGAATCATGTAGGGGTTCATTCTGGGACCTATCTTTTGATATACTCACCATTAATATGTTGAATTATCCTTTCTGTGTCTCTATTATTTCTGGGACCTGAAAATACATTGTACTGTGTTAGTAAAGCTGCCCATTCATGGATGAGAGAAGTTTGCAAATCTTTCTTACCAACACCCAACATCCATGAGGATCCACTGAAGCATGATGGCTTTAAAGTGTGCAAAGCCCTTTATGAAAGTGATCACTATAGATTCTGCCCCCCCCCCCCCCAGCTACTTTTAAATGACTTCTCCAATATCACTCATCTAGATAGTGTGGAATTTGAAAACAGATCTCCTGACTCCAAGTGGAGTGAACAGGCTGTCCACACGTGCCACAGACATAAAGCTGTACAGCATCAGAAATATCTGAATGCACTGCCGCCCTTCTCCAGCCCCAGAGACCATGCAGGACTGTTTGGGCAGGGCTGGGCCCATACCCAGAGGCCAATGAACATGGGACACTAGCCTGGCACAGAGTTAGATACTCACAGTTGGCGTTAGAGGTTGCTGATCCTTGGACAGCTGAAGTTGTTGCTGGAGCCACTGTAGAGCTCTGTGAGGCTGGTAGCTCTGCTGAGGCAGTTGTCTCTTGGCCAGCTGTAGCAGCATTCTGTCCAGCTGCAGAGTCAATTGTTAATCTCTGAGGCACTTGTATTCTCCCCAGCTTGAGGCAGGGAGTGAAAGGCATCTGTGCAGTAGTCAGTTTGACAGGGTAAGGAAGAGCCTCTCCCTAGGACTAAGATTTTGGAGGCCTTCTGCAGGAGGAGAGGAACTGCTTGGGCAGAGCAGCAGCCTGTCCTTCTAGGGAAAGAATTATCTTCTTTGTAGGAAAGGGGAGTACAGTCACAGCTCACCGATTTTTCTGGTTTGGTTCCAGACTGCCACGATAAAGTGAGCCACATGAATTTTTGGGTTTCTCAATGCATATAAAAGTTATGTTTACACTATGCTGTAGTCTATTAAGTGTGCAATGCTACAAATCTAAACAAACAATGTACTTACCTTAAAATGTAGTTTTTCAGGCTTTTTTCAGGTGTGTCTGACTCTTTTTGAACCCATTTTGGCAAAGATACTGGAGAGGTTTGTCATTTTCTTCTCTTTTTGCAGCTAAGGAAACTGAGGCAAACAAGGTGAAGTGACTTGTCTATGGTCACACAACTTGTAGATGTCTGAGGTCAGATTCGAACTCAGGAAGATGAGTCTTCTTGACTCCAAGCCTGACACTGTATTCACTGCACCACCTAGCTGCCTCATTAAAAAAATACTTTCTTGCAAAAAAAAAAAATGCCAACCATAATCTGAACCTTCAGGAACTTGTAATCTTTTTTGCTTTTGGAAGGTCTAGCTCCTGTGTTGATAGCTGCTGACTGATCAGGGTAGTGGTGGTTGAAGGCTCAGGTGCCTGTGACATTTAAAAAAAAGATAACAGGGGGCTCACTTTGAGAAATGTTGTGTGACTTGACCAGATGAGACTCCGGGCAGCCGTTGAGAGCCCAGATGTTGATGCTTCCCTCTTTGGTAGCTGTGGTTTGGTATGGATGTGATGGTTGGACAGTTTGGAAGCCTGTCTGCTTGATCTATTTCTCTGTCTAGTAACTTCTGTCTGTATACTGTGCAGTTCGGGGTGTTGACCTTGTTCCCCTGAACTAGGTAAACGATATATGTTTGATTGATTAAAGTAAGCATGTTAATTCCCCTCCGCCCCCAAATAAGATAGAAATTAGTTACATTGACTGACTCTTCCTTTCCCTTGAACACTTATAGGCCAGTACAGGGCTATTAACTGGCCTAATTTCAATGTTGGTACATCTCAGGGAATAGGGAGGCCCTAAGAGGTGGAGAGAGATGGGAAAAAGCATGTTGGTGGAACAGCCAGAACACACACAACATGCAACAATTATATTTGCTATCCTATATGGGTGTAGTTTGTGGCTCTCCAAAGCAATTACAATAATAACATCAAAAATCCTTGATCACAGTCATCATTATATATACAATAATAACAAAAACTTTTGAAATATTGTGAGAATTAGTGAAATGTGACCCAGAGACCTGATTTGGGCAAATACTATTGGAAAAAATGGCACCAATTAGACTTTCTTGATGCAGAATTTCTAAAAAACTTCAATTTGTAAAATCCAAACACATGAAAAAAATAGGCATGTCTGTAAAATACAATAAATCAAAGCAAGATTATGTCTGTATGTGGGAGGACCTGGATGGGGGAGTAGTGAGTTTCTCTCCCTGCTCTAGAAGGCCCCATGGCTCTCATTCATTAATTCAGTGATGAATGTAGTAAATTTACACATTGATTCTATAGATTTTAACCTCTACCCTTTTCTATTCTGCATTCTTATTTGCTTTAGAACCTGTGGTGATGATAGATGGAAGACAGGGGAGAACTTCCAAAGAATTACTGATGACTACCCAATGTTCCATCCTGCCTACTCACCCGATCCCCTCAAAATCTGCTCCCGATTAAATTTTGAAAGCAGTGGCCAAGAAACCATGAAAGGACAGGGAGGCAATGATGTCTCAGATTGTGAATTTTCTGGATCAAGATACGTCGTGGAGGAGGAGGGGAAGGAGGTGTGGATGCTGGCACCTAGAATGGTTCTTTGTCCCTTTCTTTTAACCATGAGAGACTTCTAGTCTTCCCCTTGGGTTGCTCTGCACAAAGAGACACTTCATCCATACCCATTGATCCTGCTACTGTGTGATTGAGCAGAACAGACATGGGGAGCCTGAGCCCAGTGTGACCAGCTGCTGAGGCCTGAGTCTTTATCTATAGTGACAGAGGATGACTGTGAAAGAAGTGCGACCAGAATAAGGGCCATGCTGTGTAAGCTGCTATAACCTGAACATCTCCCTGGGATGAGGGGGCAATGGAAGAGATCAGCCTGATATGCCTCATGTGTTACATACCCATAAAGAGTCACAGCAGTCTGTTCCCATAAACAAACGTTCATAGGAAATCTACTATACTGAAAGTATTCTCAAGTCTAAAGAAAACTCAGTCATGTTTGTTTCCTCAAGATTATATTCTAACAGGGGTGAAAAGACTTGAACATAAATAATTGAAATAAAAGCCATGATCAGATGCCAGAGATGATTAACAATTGCTCTTCTGCATATAGAACTTTCCCCACAACAGCCTTTTGAGGTTCATCGTGCAAGTGTCATTAATCCTAGAGAAACAAAAGCAAATTCACACAGAAGGTATTTTCTCAGCCCCATTATGAGCTGCAGGTACAAATTAGGAGGGAAAAGTCTCAGACCCAGAGATGTGAATGGAGAGAGAGCCCATAGGATTCTTTCACATGAATCTTTCTGCCGTGAAGTCTTTCAGATGGAAAACTGCAATCCTTCCCCTTCTGTATTGAGAAGTATTTTCTTTAAACTGGGAGCTAATTTGAGCCAGGAGAGCCCAGCCAGGCCTAGAGTTGTCTTGGACTCCTCCCTCCCACCCTGCCAAGGAGAGAGCTCTTATGAGGTGAGAGGGTCCCTTTCACCCTAGTTGTTGGGTTCATTCAACATCTCTTCCCATCTAACACTCTTCTCTTAATGCCCTTCTTTCCCAGGCTAGGATTGGCATCTCTTTCAGAAGGACACCTACTTTATCTAACAAACCCTTTATTCTAAGATTCTTATGGTAGTAGACAGAGGAATGTTACATCAAGGGCTTTTAGGAGACAAGGAATAATTGTTTTCTTGATAGCAGTACTATGTCAACATATAAACTCATAAAATGTATGACCCAGCAGAGTGAAGGTTGGTTTAAAATCTATCTGGCTTCAATTGAAAAATATACATTTCAGTAAAAAATATAATCAATTATAATTATATTTCAATAAATTAAATGTACAAAATTTAATATTTGTATTTCTCTATGAAATGTAATATAGACCTTAAGAAAGGTATATTCTAAGACTTTTGTGTAAAATGACTCTTTTCCTTTTTGAGGTTGCTGTCTTCTAACCTCACAGATTTCCTAAAGTTTCATTTAGCTCTTTAGGCAGCTAGGTGACAAAGTGGATGTCAGGGAGATTCATCTTCTGGATTTCAAATCTGATCTCAGATGCTCATTAACTGTGCAACACTGGGCCATTTGTTTAACTCTGTTTGCTCAAGATTTCTTCATCTGTAACATAATTTGGAAAAGGAAATGGCCAATTCAGTATCTATGCCAAGAGAACCCCAAATGGGGTCATGATGAGTCAGATATGACTGAAAAATGATTGAACAAAATTTTGTTTTTACTTTCTGCAGATCAGTGATTGACTGTCTTAGGGGAGGCCAACTGTCCTACTCTGTAAGTGGGAGTGGGTAAAATAGGACTCAGGCCTTGTGGGGGATCCTAGACCTTCGGTGAGGGAGGGACTGGGGAATAGGGCCATACTCACCAGCTCCCAGGAGAACTGCCTCCAGAGTAGTCATGAGGAGAAGAATCGGGAACTGCATTTTGCTGAGGAAATATGGAGATGTTCTTGAGAGGGGAGAAGTGTTGATGGAATCACCTGTCTTCCAGGGTGCTTATAAAGCCATCAAAGGCCAATGGAAGTTGAGAGGTGTGTACTCTCCTTCCTCTACAAGCTTCCTAATCCCCTCCCCTTACTGTAGCCTACAGCCATTTGCTAAGTCAACAAGGGTTGGTTAGGGGTAGATACCTAATTCTTTTGGCAAAGAGTTCATGGCCAGCAGTGCTGCCAGTTGTCATCCTTTTCATCGGGTGTCCAAACCTAGCACCAGGGGGAGGGCAGACCTGAGCAACCAGACCCAAGGGTACTGGATAAGAGTACTGGCATTATTACAGTGGTAGGATCCTCTCCCCGGCCTCCCAAATCATCCTGGTTATTGTTCTGAAAGTGAGCTTTGAGAGTTTAATTTGTCTAGCTTCCTCATTCTAAATAGGATGATATCCAGTTCATTCTAGACTAAGAAAAGTACTTTAAAGTCTTCCAGGGAAAAAACTGATGAATACAAGATTTATGGAATCATTTTACACACACACACACACATACACACACACAAATACACACACATATTCATATACACTTGTGTCTAATGGTAGCCACATCTCATAGAAGAGAGAGAAGAAAAAATAGGAACGAAAACAAAAAAGAAATTTACATTATAACTTTATTTTTTATTTTAAGGAATAGGAAAATATTCATAATAGATTTGTTGTTTCACAGGCAATCATCTTCTTATTAAACTATGTTCTACCAATTCTTGCTTTATTCTGTAAATTAAAATTAATGACAATCTTCCAAAGAAGTCACAATCATGTCAGAATGCAGGGTGTTAAGGTCCATAGTCTTACCCTGCTAGGAGAAGACCTAAATGCTCCCTCGAATCCTGTCCATTGGCCACAAGAGAGATGATTATTCTTTGGGGGGGATTCCTATTTTGGGAATCCCCTTCTTTTATCCCATGCACCAGTTGTACTCCATCCCCACATATCTCCCAGTCCCAGAAAATGTCCAGCCACAGTCATTAGAGCCAGACATTCTTATTAAGACCAGCTCAGCCAAAGAGTACATCCACATGTAGGTGAGCAGTGAATAGATCACTGGACCTGGAATCAGGCAAGTCTGTGTTCATATCTGACTTTGGACACTTCCCAGATGCGTGACCCTGGGAAAGTCATTTAACCTCTTTTTGCCTTAGTTTCCTAATCTATAAAATGAGTACAGTAATAACACCTCCCTCTCATAGTGGTTGTAAGGATCCAGTGAGATCATATTTCTAAAGTGCTTTGCAGTCCTCAAAGTGCAATATGAATGCTAACTATCATTGTTCTGCAAGATCATAGAATCACTCATAATTCAATAGTACTTTAGAGGAATTTTACCAAGAAATGTCCTCTTCAGAGTTTGGATTTTTGGGACAGAGTTCAGATAATTCTTTGGACTTCAGGCTAAGGCCTTGTTTGGTCTTTGCAGAGGCAGGAGAAGCCATTATTATAACGGGAAGCCATAGGTCCTATGATAGTTCTGACTCTGAAACTGGCAGGTAGAAGATAATGGGATTTTTCATTTCTCTGGACTTCAGTTTCTCATCTTTGAAAAAGGGGTCTGGGCCAGATTTGTCCTAATGTGCCCTCTAGGTATGGAACTTTAGATTTAGAAGGACGATACAGGAAGCTGAATATCCCAGGGGATTGTGGGACAGACAGAGACCTCATTCACCACTTGCTGTAGGTAGTTCCCAAAGTATATAACCAAATGTCAGTAGTAAGCTTGGAAGAAGTCATGGGAAGTTGCTTCCTACCTGGAGGGGCCAGTAGTATCAGAGATGGTGAGGATACACATGCTACCTTTCTGGGATTATACCTTTTCATCTATTGGATCCAGTCAGCCAGCCAAGTGTCAACAAGCAATTATTAGGCATTATGTGATGGGCACTGTCTTAAGTGCTAGGGATACAAGGAAAGACACGAGGCCTTGCTCAAGCAGCTCACATTCTAAAGGTGGAACTTGAGAATAACTCTGTACATACAAGATATATACAGTGCCAATGGACAGTGATACCACAGGGAGGGTGGGGTTGGGGAGAAATGTGGAAGAGTGCTACAGAAGGTGGGGTTTGAACTGTCTTGAAAGAATTCAGAGAAATCAGGAGGCAGAGGTGAGGAGGTCTAGCATTTCAGGTAGGGGAGATGGCTAGTGACAAGGCTAGAACAATGACACAACCATATCTGTGTGTAGCTGAGGTGGAATGGAGGAACAGCTCATGGGAATTGCGTAGACGCAGAAACTGTTGAGTTGGGTAATTGAGGGACTATCATTATGTATGTTGAAGTCCCCTAGTATGAGGGCAGTGATGGGAATGGAAAGACCAGGAGCCATACACTGGACTTATTGAAGCAGGAAGCAAGATTGGTAATGAACAATGCTCAGAACCTTGACTGAGTGACAAATTTGAATGGAAAGAACTTCTAAGGAGGAAAGGTTACTGAGGAATAGTAGCAAAGGCAGTTCCTAGATGAGGCAATAAGAATCAAGGAATATTTCCTTTACTCTACCATGACCAATGAGTCAGGGGCTATGAATGAATGCAATGCGAAAGGGTGGCCAGTGATGCAGTATCCTTAAGAGGACGCCAGTCTCAGTGAAGGCCAGAAGTTGGAGGGAATGACAAAGGAAACTATTTTAAGAGGAAAGCAAGGTTATTACCTATGGACCAAGCATTCTAGAAAGCATAGTGGAAGAGATGGGCAGCTTTAGAGTGGGAGATTGAGGGGTTGCATTGAGGAGGATAAGAATTAAGGAGCAGTCACTGGAAAACTGAGAAAGGGCTTTGAATAATGGCAACTAGGCATTTCAAATGCCTGGGATGGGGAGACCCTGGTGTGGTGGGAGCATGCTCACCTTTGAATTCAGACAGAGGATCAGGGCTAGAAAGAAATGTTTTGAGAGGAGCTTTTGTTTTGAATATTCATGCCCTTCTTCAAGGTCCAACCTTGTGCCAGGTGGTGGGTGATACCTTTCCTAAGACTTTATACTGTTCTTGTCCCCCACCCCTAACAATCTTAGAGATAACTACTTTATATTTATTTGCATTTATTGTCCTTATATTTATTCTATAAATCCATTAATATTTATGTGTACTTCTTATAGCTCCCATTGAATATGAGCTCTTTGTGAATAGAAACTGTTTCATTGTATTTGCATTTAAGGTGCTTAGCATACTTCCCAGCATATTGCAAGCCTTGCTAAGTACTTGTTGATTATTGATTGATTGAGATCCTGTGATCATCATTGACTTTCTTGGAGAAGTCCCCAGTGTCATCCTTACATATAGTAGAATCCTTAGAATTCATATTTTTGTTTTAACCCAGGAACCTCTCCTTCCCTCTCTGCTCTCTGTCCACCTTCAGTCTTCATCTTACCAATGGTCTCTTGTTAACCTCAGTAATGTTCTCACAGAACAGATATTGAGGGTGGAGGAAAACAGAAAAGAAAGAGGATATATGGTGGCACATGTCAGGACCCTCTGAGTGTTTTCCTGGTTGATGGTGGCTGAATTGGGTTCTTTCTTAGCCAATTAAATAAATGTCTGGGCGAAGTGGTCAATGGAGTAAATATCTAAAGTACTGTTTTCAGTTTGGGAGGATAATTATCTTCAGGACCCTCTAGAAAGTAGCCAAGAGTGAGTTTGTGGGTATTCAGGATCACTTCTGTAGGGTCATTTAGTCATATCTGTGATGGGAGAATAGGAAAACTTGATTGACAGTAATCAAGGCACCTTGTTGGAAGTGGTGACTGAGATGGATTTCTTGAGGTATTCTTAGGAGAAGGAGCTTCTGGTTGAAGATAGGTAAAATGTTTCTTTAACACTTCCAATATGGCAGACACTGTGCTAAGCACTAGGAATCCAAGTACAAGAAAAAACATGTTTCCTGCTTTCAACGAGCTTACATTTAATAGGGAAAGAAAAAGCAGAAAAGGGACATGAGAAGCATGGGGTTCAGAAGGAGGGTCTCCAGTGAGGCAAGAGTGAGGAGGTGGAGCAGTCCAGAGGGTTACTTAAGTTGGAGGAAAATAAGAAGCAGGGCTGGGATGTCCCATGAAATAGTGATTCTGGTCAGAGACTGAGGACAGTAAAGAAGAAGAAAGAGGCAGTGGGTATCCTGAAGATAATGCCCAAAGTTATAGCTAGGAAGAGCTGCAAATGAGAGGCATAACTGATTTTGAGTCAAGAGAAGGCCAGAGGTGACTTTAGGCCCTTTCCTGCCTGGGGAGAAGGGGAAAACATGTTTATTCATAGTTAACTTCCTGTAGGCCTGGAAGTCTATCTGAGGAGAGTTCATGTCAGGTGGGAAAGCTCAAAAGTATAGAGGAGGCTGTCACCACCAAATTCTGGACAAGGAGAACCAGAGACTTCTTTGCCAAGCAAAACAAAAGAATGCCTCAGGAGATTGAAAGAAATTAACTCTGCCTCACCCCAGTTACTTGAGGCAATTAAACTTTAGCAAAGTGGTTCAGTAAAGTAACAGGGTACAAAACAATCCTACAAAAAAAGATTATCATTCCTATGCAGTACTAACATAATCCAAAAATCAATGACAAAAAGAGAACTTCCATTTTAAAAAGTACAAAATGGCTAAATATCTGGGTGTTAGCCTGGAAAGCTATATGTAAATTTGATGTAAATGAAGCACAAAATACTCTTTACACATACAAAGAAAGACAAGGTAAGAGGTATTCAGTGTGTATGGTTGGGCCATGCAATTCTCATAAAAATGGAGATAGTATAGACTTAATGGTTGTAACAATCGAATTATGAAGGGAATTCTTTACAAAACTAGATAAAACTGAACATACATTTCAAAGAACAAATGATCTAGAATATTGAAGAAGCTACTGGGGAAAAATAGGAATGAAGTGGGGCATATATAGTATTCTGAGACCTCAAACTATATGGTAAAATAGTCAGTATAAAAACTATTTGGTTGTGGTTAAAAATAGAAAGAATAGCAACAGATCAGTCTAAATAAATATGAATCAGAAGCAATAAAAAAGAATTATAGGCCTGTAAAACCCTAAGAACATAAATAGCTGGAGCCAGAGCTCCCGGTTTGATAAGAACTGCTGGGAAAGTTAGCAAACAGGTTAGCATGAACTGGGGTTAGGCTAGTATCTTACACCATGTACCACTCAATAGTTAACTAGATCTGTGATGTCATTGAACCAGAAGTTCCTTCCAGTAGTGCATATCACAGGTAATGTCTGCCTATCTTGTCTCACTCCTGTCCTTGTCCTCCAATTAATTTATTGAAGCCCACCAAATAGACAGCTTAATTTTATTACTTCTTTTTCTTAAAACACTTTTCACTGGTGATGAGATGACTTACTTAGAGAATCCTAGAAAGTCAGCTAAAAACTAATCTGTGCAACTAGCAACTTCAGTTAAGTTTTGTTTACATAAAAGAAACCACATAAATCATCAGCAATTTTTGCATATTACCTTTAAAATCCAAGAGGAAGAGCTAGAGAAATTCTTCTTAAAATAACTACAGACATTTGAAAATACTTGGGAGTCTACATGCCAAGACACACAGGAACTATATGACTTGAATGATGAAATTATCTTCATACAAATAAAGACAGATTTAAATAACTGAGGAAATATTAGTTATTAAGAAACAGGCTAAGCCAATATAACCAAAATAAAATCACCTAAGTCATTTACTTATTAAGTGTCATGACAATCAAACTACTTAATAATTACATGATAAATTTAGAAAAATCATAACAAAATTCATCTGGAGAAGTAAAAGGTCAAGAATATAATGGGAAACAATGGGCAATAAGACAATCAAGGTGCCCTAACAGTACCAGGTCTTAAACTATACTACAAAATTGAAATTGTCAAAATAATTTGTTAATAATTCAAAGTCTTCTTCCTAGAGCACAGGTCTTACCAAACCACCGAGTCCCAATTCCATAAACTCCCTGGCTCCCTGTTATCCCTAGCATCAAACAGAAACTCTTCTGATTTGCTTTTTTAAAGGCTCTTCTTAATTTGGCCTCTCTCTTTTATCTTACTCCCTTCTATGTAATCTGTGATCCAGTGACCCTGTGCCCTTGCTAATTCTGAAGACACCCTCCTCCATCTCCTGACTCTGGGAATTTACACTGACTGTCCTACACACCTGGAATGCTCTCCCTCCTCCCCTCTTGCTCCTGAATTTCCTCAGATAATTTCCAACCAACCACAAGAAGCTTTTCAAAACCTTCTTTAATCTTTGCTTCTTTCTTCTACCGAAAATTTTTTTCTGGAATATATCTTGTTAGTATATAGTAATGTCTATGTTTTCTTCTCCATTAGACTGTGAGCTCCTTGAGATCAAAGAATTTTTTTCTCCTTTCTTTGTATCTTCAGTGTTTTATCACAGTGCCTGGCACATAGTAGGTACTTAATAAATGTTAGATGATATGATGTGAGTTGACCTCGGGCAGGTGGATCACCACTTAAATTTCTACCATTAGTGGTGAATTCACAGCCACCGAATTAGTTTTGAAAAAAACTAGATCTTCTTTAGACAGGGTACAAGGTAAGTCTCTAACTCTTCAGGGGCATGGAGGTTTCTTGATCTTGTTTTTGTTCTCAGCTGTAGAGATGAGAATGTTCAAAGAGTATTGAAAGAGATGGATGAAGTGGCGAAAAAGGAGGTGAAATATAGTGTGATTTGATGAGACTAGTTCTGTGTGAAAGGCTGACCTTGTTCTGGATTTCATCCCATACACGTCTGGGCAACACAAGCTAAATGTTAGAAAATCAACAACATTGCTATTTACACACATTTTTTTTTCTATGAGGAAGTTGGTTTTGTTATGGGAAATATACTTTGTAAAATTTTTCCTCTTTTTTTCAAATTAAAATTTTAAATAATTTTTATTGATGTCTTCTTCTACATTCATCGCATAATTATCTCCAGTATCCTCCTTCCCTTCCCAGGGATCCATCTCATATAACAACCTAGAGTTATATAAATATATATATTATATTATATATAGAGTTTATAAAAAAGAGAAAATTGGCACAAATGATATGTGTATTGAAAAAGTTTGAAAACATGTGTAATGTATAAAACTTGTGGACCACTCACCTCTCTGAAGGGTGAGTTAGGGCTATTACTCATCATAAATTTTCATTAGAGTCATTGTTAATATTAGCAATTTTTGAAAAATTTATTTATTTATTTTTAGTTTACAGCATTCAGTTCCACAATCCCTTGAGTTCTAAATTTTCTCCCTCTCCCTCTTCTCTCATTTTAACCCCCATTGTGGCATGCAATCCAATATAGGTTTTGCAAATACCTTCTCATGAAACAGTCAAGTTGTAAAGGAGAATTATAACCAATGGAGGGAACAATGAGAAAGAAGGAACAAAACAAAACCAAACCCCAAAGAGAGAGAAGGTAGTTTGCTTCAATCTGCATTCAGACCCTTTAGTTCTTTCTCTGGATGGGGTTCTACCTTTTTATCATGAGTCTTTTGGAGTTGTTTTATAACCTTACATTGCTGAGAGGAGCCCAGTCTATCCAAGTTAGTCATCACAGATATGCTGTGTTTGTAATTGTATATGAAGTTCCCCTGGTTCTGCTCAATTCACTTAGGATCAGTTTATATGTCTCTCTAGAGACATATATGAAGTCTGTTTGCTCCACATTTCTTATAGCACAATAGTATTCCATTACATTTATATACCACAACGTGTTTATCCATTCCCCAATTGATGGGCATTCCCTTTATTTCCAATTCTTTGCCAACACAAAAAGAGCTGCTATAAATATTTTACATATGGTCTCAGTTTTGTTGCATAAACTTTTGATTATTTTGGTTTTTGGTTCTTCTTGTCATGTCCATTGTTGAAGTTATGGTGCTTATATTTTGGTCTCTGTTTATTTCATGTTGCATCAGTTCATATTGAACTTTCTATGCTAATCTCTCTTCATCACACTTATTGTTGGTTACAGCTCAGTAATACTCCATTGGATTCATGGACCACAGTTTGTTTATTCAATCAATGCATATCTATTTTGTTTCCAGTTCTTTGCTTTCACAAAAATTACTGTTATAAATATTTTGTTGTAGATATTTCTTTTCTTAATTACAGGCTTGGGAGGATATTCGAGAAATCACTTAACTCAAGAGCTTCAAGCGACCTTAAAGATGATGGAATCCAACCTCATCTTTTTCCATTTCAGGCCCGGAGAAAGGAAGAACATCTTTTGCTCATGATGGTCTCACAATTTTTCAGGGTTATGTAGCTAGTCAAATGAAAGAGCCATATCTAGAACCAAGGTTTCTTGACTCCTGATTGTGTGATCATTCCATGACACTGAAATGGCTCCCCTCCACAAATTCGGGAGGGTAATTGCTCCTCATTCATATTAACTTTTCATTGCTTCAGGTTCTAACTGTTCTGTTCCACTGTGGCAATTAAAAATATGGTAATATTTAATTTTTTTCCTGATTACTTATAAAGACAATTTTCAATACACATTTCTTGAAAGAGTTGAAGTTCCATGTTTTTTCTCTGTCCCTCCCTCCTTTCTCCCCTCCCCAAGATGGCAAACAATCTGATATTGGGTTATTCATATGAAATCGGGAAGAAACAGAATAAATGAAAAAACAAACAAACACAGAAACTCTCCAAAGTGAAAATAGTATGCTTTGATCTACACTGAGACTCCATAGTTCTTTCTCTTAATATGGTTATCATTTTCCATCATGAGGATTTTTCTTAATTGTCTTGGATCATTGCATTCTTGAGAAGAGCTATCTATCATAGTTGATCATTGCACATGTTGCTGTTACTATGTAGAGTGCTCAGTATCTGAAAGCTTTGACTTCAATTAGAGAACTTGTGTTCAAATCAAATCAAAACATTTTGATGTTCATAACCTGTCTTGGTCTAAGTCACTTATCTTGCAGGGTCTCAGTTTCCTCACTTATAAAATGAGGACTTGGACAAGGATGACTTTTGAGGCCCCATATTGTTCTAGTTCCAAGATCCTATGATCCTGTGACCCTGTCTGAGAGGAGAGGAATTCCCAAAATGTCTGAGGAAAAGTAACACAGGTTGAATATGTGTAGTTTGAACTATGGTGTAGCACAGTCTGGGGAATTACAGGCAGATAGGTGAAGATAGAAGCAGTAAGACTTGATAACAGATTAGAAATGTGGGGTAATTAGGGCGGCTAGGTGATGCCCTGAGTAGAGCGCTGGCCCTGGAGTCAGAAGGACCTGAGTTCGGATCTGGCCTCAGATACTTAACACACACAAACAAAAACCTAGCTGTGTGACCTTGGGCAAGTTACTTAACCCCAATTGCCCTCCAAAAAGCAAAAAAAAATGTGGGGCAATTGTGAAGGTGGAATTGAGAAGGACACTAAATCTGTGCCCAGGTGACTGGGAGGACAGTGGCACTTTTGATGGTAATTGAGAAGTGGGGAAGCATGTAGAATTTGGGGAAAGACCATTAGTTTTGGAAATGGTGAGTTGAGGGAGTTGATGATACAAGACTGGAGCTCAGGAGAAATGTTAGGGCAGTAGATGGAGATCTGAGAAACCTTTGCATCGGGATTATCACTGAATCCAGAGGAGCTGATGAGATGACCATGTGATATGGTGGAGGAGAAGAAGAGAAGGGCGTACAGGACAAAGCCTTTAGGGAGTTTTAAAGTATGATGTGAGGGAAGATCTACTTGAGAGATTGAGAAAGGTCTGCCAGAGAAGCAGCAGGACATGATACATTTCTTTCCCTCTGAACCCTTTTATCATTAGGTGTCATAGAGGAAGTCTAATTATATAGGAGGAATAACAGTTCTGTTAAATATTTTTTGTTTCTTTTAAATTTATTTTTTAATTTTTATTTTACATCATTCATCTCCACAAGATTTTGGGTTACAAATTTTCTCCCCATTTTCCCCTACCCACCACCCCAATACAGTGATGCCACTTAATATCCCCTCACCCAATCTGCTCTCTTCTATATCTTCTCCCATCCCCCCTCCCACTTCCAGTAGGGCATGGTGTATCTCTATGCCTCAGTGCCTGTATATCTTATTTGGCAGTTACCCATAAAATAATAATAATAATACATTTTTATACATTTTATTTTAAAACTTTGAATTCCAGATTCTTTCCCTACCTCCCTCATCACCCACTCTTACTGGCAAGATAAATAATTCAATATAGGGTAGACATATGTAGTTATGTAAAACATTTCCATAGTGGATATATTGTGAAAGACTGACTATATTTCCCTGCATCCCATCCCACCCTCAGCTAGTTCTATTCTCTACTTGATCCTGTCCCTTTGCAAGAGTGGGTGCTTCCAATTTTACTCTTCCCCAGCCTGCCCTCCCTTCTATCATCCCCTTTCCCTCTGCTCTCCTGTAGGGTGAGATATCCTATTTAGTGTGGATATCATTCCCTTCCTAAGCCAAATTCAATGT
Organism: Gymnobelideus leadbeateri; assembly: GCA_011680675.1. NCBI lineage: Eukaryota > Metazoa > Chordata > Mammalia > Diprotodontia > Petauridae > Gymnobelideus > Gymnobelideus leadbeateri. Next base: position 239,136 of record WOXC01007855.1, on the reverse strand, counting down.
GAATAAGTTTGACTCCTTCCCTTTTGCCCTTGCTCTTCTTCCCCTCCATTGTAACAGTTTTCCCTTGCCTCTTCTATAGGAGATATTTTACCCCATTCTGTCTCTCTCCATCTCCTCTCTCTATATTCCTGTCTCACCTCTTAATTTCACCTTTTAAGTATCATCCCTTCCTATTTAATTGGTCCTGTACTCTCTATGTATACCTGTACACATATATACACATACACATACTCACATATGTATTCATACCCACATATACCCTCCTTTATAGACATATATGTATATGCATATTTATATATGTATGTATATGCATATATACATTTCTATTCTCTTAAACTATTCTCATACTGTGAAATGTTTCATCAGTTACAATTATTGTTTTTCCATGTAGGGATGTAAATAAATAGTTCAATTTTGATGAGTTCCTTATGATTTCTTTTCCCTATTAACCTTCTCATGCTTCTCTTGTTTCTTGCATCTGAATGTCAAATTTTCTATTCCACTCTGTTTTTTTCATTAAGAATTCTTGAAAGTCCTCTATTCCATTGAATGATCATATTTCCCCTGAAACATGATACTCAGTTTTGCTGGGTAGGTGATTCTTGGTTTTAATCCCAGCTCCTTTAACCCCCAGAATATTATATTCCAAGGCCTTTAATCCTTCAGTGTAGAAGCTGTCAGATCCTGTGTTGTCCTGACTGTGTTTCCACAATATTCAAATTGTTTCTTCCTGGCTGCTTGTAATATTTTCTACTTGGTCTGGGTACTCTGGAACCTGGCTATAATATTCCTAGGAGTTTTCTTTTTGGGATCCTTTTCAGGTAGTGGTCAGTGGATTCTTTCAACCTTTATTTTGCCCTCTGGTTCTAAAACATCATGGCAATTTTCCTTGAGAATTTCTTGGAGGATGATTTCTAGATGCTTTTTTTGATCATGGCTTTCAGGTAGTCCAAAACATTTTAAATTATCTCTCCTGGATCTATTTTCCAGGTCAGTGGTTTTTTCAATGAGATATTTCACATTGCCTTCTATTTTTTTCATTTTTTGGATCTGTTTTATAGTATCTTGATTTCTCATAAATTCACTAGCTTCCGTTTGCTCCAGTCTAATTCTGAAGGAATGATTCTCTTCAGTGAACTTTAGAGATTCTTTTTCCATCTGGCAAATTTGGCTTTTTCAGGCATTCTTCTCCTCATTGGCTTTTTGAGCTTCATTTGCCATTTGAGTTAGTCTATTTTTTTAAGGTGTTATTTACTTCAAATAGGTTGTTGACTATCATTTTATAATTTTCTTGCATCATTTTCATTTCTCTTCTCAATTTTTCCTCCACTTCCCTTATTAGGTTTTCAAAATCCTTCTTAAGCTCCTGTATGCCCTGTAAGCAGCTTATTCTTTTCTTGAAAGCTTCTGGTGCAGGAGTTCTGACTTTGCTGTCTTCCCCCTGGTCCATGCTTTGATTATTTTTGTTCCCAAAAAGGGAATCCAAAGTCAGACCGTGACTTTGTCACTCAATTACTTGACTTTTGAGCTTTTTGCCACAGTAGAACTCTGCTACAAGAGAGGGGAGCTTTGCTCCAATTGCCAGGGTTTTTGCATGTGCTGGAGCTATTAGTTGGGTTCCCTCTGAAGGCTCCACATGCTCTGCCAAACTGGTCACACACCCCAGGACTTCTACCCTTGACTACAATCCAGATCCAAGCAGGTTAAAGCAAGAACAATTACTTCTCAGACTGGTTGCTTGTTCCCCCTACAATCTGCAGTCCCAGAGCTCTGAATCAGCCACATGGCAGTGGCTGCACATAGGACATGCCTCAGCTGTTTCTTGTGCCAAGCCTGGACTGCACTCCTGAAATCCCAGGTCCCAAAGTCCACACTGCACTGACCTCTCACTGTCCTTAGCACTTATGGGTTGATAGCTCTGGAAACCACTATAGCTGCTGGTGGTCTGATGTCCCTCCATCCATAGGCTGGTTGTAGCAAACTTGAGGCTAAAACCTCAGACTGGCAGCTGCACTGGCCACTTCCTGCCACACTGCTGGGCTGTCTTCAGCCGGAGGTTAGCTTCTTTGTGTCATTTGTTGGGTTATGTAGCTCCAAAGTTTGTTTAGTCATTTTTTACATGAATTGGAGGAGGTGGGAGCTGGAGCTCTGAGGAAGTACTGTTTTTACTCCACCATCTTTTCTCAAGCCCCATTTCTTTTTCTTATAACACTTTTTTGCAGTGATATGATGACTTGCTTAGCAAATCCTAGAAAGTCAGCTAAAAATCAATCTGAGCAATTAACAACTTCAGTTAAATTTTCCGTATATAAAATAAACCACATAAATCGTCAGCAATTTTTGCATTTTACCTTTAAAATCCAAGAGGAAGAGCTAGCGAAATTCTTCTTAAAATAGCTACAGACATTTTAAAATACTTGAGAGTCTACATGCCAAGACACACAGGAACTATATGACTTGAATGATGAAAGTCTCTTCATATAAGTAAAGAGACATTTAAATAATTTGAGAAATATTAGTTGTTCACAAACAGCCTAAGGCAATATAACCAAAACAATATTACTTTAGTCATTTACTTATTAAGTGCCATGATGATCAAACTACTTAATAATTACATGATAAATTTAGCAAAATCATAACAAAATTCATCTGAAGGAGTAAAAGTTCAAGAATATCATGGGATCAATGGGCAATAAGATAAGTAAGGTGCCCTAACAGTACCAGGTCTTAAACTATACTACAAAGTTGAAATTGTCAAAATAATTTGTTATTGTGTAAGAAGGAGGTCAATCAGTGGAACAGATTCGGTATACAAAATACATAATCCATTGAGCACACCTAGTGTTTGATAAACAATCAATTTGATAAACAAACAAGAAACAATCAAACACCTAGCGTTTGATAAACCTCCAAATCCTTGCTATTGTGGAAAAAATCATTTTTTGAGAAAAATAACTGGGAAAACTGTTACAATGGAGTGGAAGAACAGGAGGGCAAAAGGGAATGGGTCAACCTTATTCTCATTGAATTTGGCTTAGGAAGGGAATGACATACACACTAAATAGGTTATCTCACCCTACAGGAGAGTAGAGGACAAGTGGATGAGAGGGATGATGATGGAGTGGAGGTCAGTTTGGGGAGGAGGGAAGCTAGAAGCACCCACTTTTGAAAAGGGTCAGGGTCAAAGTGAAGAATAGAACAAGTGGGGGGTGTGATAGGATGGAAGGAAATATAGTCGGTCTTTCACAATATATCTACTACGGAAATATTTTGCATAGCTACACATATACAACCTATATTGAATTGCTTATCTTCCTAGGAAGAGTGGGTAATGAGGGAGGTAGGGAAAGAATCTGGAATTCAAAATTTTAAAATCATATATTTAAAAAAAGTATTAATTTTTTTTACATGCAACTGGGAAAGAAGATATACAGGCACTGGGGTATAGAGATCCATCTTGCCTGATTGGAAAGTTGGAGGGGGAATGGGGAAGAATATAGGAGAGAGCAGATTGGGTGAGAGGATATACAGTGGGATTGCTGTTTTGGGGTGGTGTTTAGGGGAAAGACAGGGAGAAAATTTGTAACTCAGAATCTTGTGGAAATGAATGATGTAAACTAAAATTAAACATAAAAATTAATTTAAAAAATAAAATAAAATACACAAAAAGTAAAAGACAACATGTGAAAAAATGTTCCAAAATCATTAATAATTAGAGACATTTAAATGAAAAGAAGTCTGATTTTCCACCTAACAGCCATCAGATTGTTAAAAATGATAAAAAAAGAAAAATGATGACTGTTGGAGGAATTGAGGGAAAACAAGCTCATTACTATATTTTTTTGGGGAGCTGTGAATTAGTCCAGCCATTCTGGGGAGTGCTTTGGAATGATGCTACCAAAGTCAGTGAACAGAATGAACAGAATGAACAGTGAACAGAGTGAACAGAAGCGATTGGGTAAATAGAAGTGATCACACAAATATTTAGTGGGAAACAACTGGAAATTAAAGAGGTGTCCATCTATAGCGGGAATAATCAAACAAATTGTGACATATGTATATAATGGAATGCTATTTTGCTGTGAGAAATGATGAATGAAATGATTTTAGAAAAACCTGGGAAGAATGGATCGATGTAGATTGAAATGAGCAGAAAGAGGAAATAGATTTGTTCTGCAATATCAACATTGTAAAAATGAACACTTTGGAAAAACTGAAGAACTCTGAACAATGCAAATATCTAAGGACTTCTGATAAAGCATTCTATCCAACTCCTTTTAGAGACAGCATAAATATATTTTGCTGAGTGATGCGTACATTTTTGGACTTGGCCAGTGTCAGAATTTATGTTTGAATACATACATACATATACACACATACTATATGTGTATACATATTTGTAAATATTACAATGAATTTTTTTCCCTTTTTAAAAAGAGGGGTTTAGTGGCAAGGAGAGAAAATAAATATTTGTTAATTGAAAAAATAAAATACCTCCTTCCAACCTTTGATATATGAATACAACAGAATATCATTGTGTGATAAGAAAGGAATATAAGGAATTCAAAAAACCTGAGCTGAGATTTGTATTAAGTAATGCATTATGAGATAAGCAGATATAAGAAGAGTAGACAGATTGACAACAATGTCAACACAAAGATCACTAAGAGGAAACTGAACTCTGCCTAGCTTAGTGAACAACAACGATCCCAGAAATCACATGATTAAAAGTACCGGTTTCTGATAGGGCAGAGAGGGAGGAGATCACCAGGGTTGAATGTTGTATATATTTTCAAATGAAGTTACTGCATCGGTTGCTTTTTGTTAATTGCATTACTTCATTACAAGGAATGGTTTAATTGGGAAGGGTTGATATTTTCAGAAGTGACTATGATGTAAAAAAAAAAACAAAACATCCATGAACCATTGAAGAAAATAAAGATGCCCCAGTAGTGTGAGGCACCTGGTGAAGAGGAGGGAAGGTGCATGGGACATGGGAGGGGAAGAACATGTGGGAAGATACTTGAATGCAAGAAACTATCAACCATGAAAGTCAGCATCAGTAATGAATGGGGACCAGGGCTCTGGATCAATTTTTGCCAACATGCTTTCCTCCCTGTCAGTCTGATTTTAACTAGCCACAGTCCCTGGTTGAAATCAGGCAATGCCTTGGAACTCTGAATTCTAATTCTGGCCCTGGACAGGATTTTGAGTTCTGGCACATCATTTCCCCTCACTGGGTTTCAGTTTCTCCTGGAAACAATAATCCATCCATTTCCTTATTCTCCAGTGCAGTTGTGAGCAGGATGAATTAGGGATGGGGTAGAATGCTCTAAAAGAGAAGGCGGGCTGTGAAAATAGGGGCTGCTTCTATAAACATGGTTGTTTAGAGGAGACCAATTGTCAGGATCTAGTTATTTTTTTTTTATTCTGTTCTTTAGCATAGATTGTATCCCAGACTCTGGACAGTCAATCATTCTGTTGTTCAAAAAGACGAGTGTGGATGAATTTGCCTGGTTTATTCTCACCAGCATCTGGACAAATAGGTCTCAGGATGAATTTTATTGAGGGATGATCAGTAGCTCTGTCTGTTAATAAGAAAGAAGGATGGCCCAAGGTTTTCATCAGTCAGTGACCAGCCTAGCCCTCAGTTAGGGCTGGGGATTCTGCAGTGTTCCCCTCATCCCTGGGTTCATATCCTGTTTATCCTCATGTACTTTGTGATGCCTGGTTCTTAGTTTCCCCATGTTTTGGTCAGAATCTGACTTAATTGGCATGACCTGATAATCTGTGTGACTGAAAAACAAGTAAGAGAAGAGAATTATGTGCGAGTGTGTGTGTGTGTGTGTGTGTGTGTGTGTGTGTGTGTGTAGTGTGGGGTCCAATGCTATTAAACCCCTAAGTAGAGCATTTCTCTCCATCTCTGGTGTTCATAGCCTGGCCTTTCTGTCATTCCCAGTAGGAGGGTGAAAAGGTCCCCAGTGGTAGGGTTACAAATTGCGCAGTAGAAATAAGGTCTGAGCTTCTCAAAGTCTGTGTTGGAGTGCAAACATACTGAGTTCTCTATCAGGTCCCCAGTTCTTGACACTTGGAATGGTAGGCTTTCCTCTCTGTCTCTTAGGTATGAGTCTTACTGCCTTTAATTTGAGGTGGTGGGGAGTAGAAATTCTACCTTATGCTCCTCACTTAGAATTTGTTCTGCATGGATTCATAACCAATTTAGGGCTGGGCAGAGCAGGCTGGCTTCCATGTAGTGAGATTTGCATGGCCCTGTCACTCCTCCAAATATCCTCTCTGTGGAGCTTGACACTATTGATGACAGTCTTCTCCTTGATTCTCTCCTTTCTCCTCTGGTTCTCCTTTGTCCTGTCTGGCCATTCCTCCTTGTAATGGAAATGCAAATTTAAAGATCTTCCCTGCCCCTAGCTTAAGTGCACCTGGAGCCTGTGGTGGGAGGCTTGTTTTTCAGGAAAGCCCATACCTTGATACTTTGTGATTGGGCAGTGGGTCCAGAAGGTTGTTACATTCTCTGAACCAGGAGAAGGCTATATAAACCCTGAGGAGAGGCTTTGCTTTGGGGCTCACTTTGAGAAGTGTTGTGTGATTTGACCAGATGAGACTCTGGGAAGCCGTTGTTGAGAGCCCCCAGGCTTTGAAAACCCAGATGTTGATGCTTCCCTCTCTGGTAACTGTGATTTGGTATTGATAAAATGGTTGGACAGTTTGGAAGCCTGTCTGTTTGATCTGTTAAGTTCTGTAACTCTGAAGTTCGGGGTGTTGACCTTTTTCCCCTGAACTAGGTAATGTGTGTTTGTTTGATTAAAGTAAGCTTGTTAACCCATTTTGAGTTGCTTTCCTTTTGAAAAGCAGATCTAAGAACCTGTGTTGGTAGTCACCCTGGGGATATTGGGGTGCTTGCCGCTACACTCCTCTGTCTCCTTTGCTCAATTATCCTTCCTGTTGCACTCACTAACTCTGGGGGATCCTTGGAGGCTCTGGCCTGGGACCACTTCTCTTTCCTTTTCTCTCTGTACTATTTCACTTGTGAATCTCATCAGCTCCCATGGATCCAGTCATCATCTCTATGCAGATGACTCTCAGTCCTATTGATGCAGCCCTTACCTCTCTCCTGACCTCCAGTCTCCTACTGCCAACTACCTAATGTCACTCTTAAACTGATTGTCCTATAGATCTCTTAAACTCAAAATTTCAAAAACTGATCTCATCATCTTCACTCCCCCTAATTTCCCTGTTACTATCAAGGGGACTCTTCCCCTCCCAGGATACAAGGATGCAAATTAGAAGTAATCTTTCACTCCTCTCTGTCTCTCTCTCCACCCTCCTCTCCCATCTAATCCAGTCTCCAATTCTATCATTTCTTACCACATTACATCTCTTTTTATACTTCTTCTCTCTTCTGCCTCTGCCACCATCCTGGTCCATCATCTCATTACTTCACTGCTGAAGTTTTGCAGGAGCTGCTAGTTGCTCTGCCTGCCTTGTCTCTTCCCACTCCAGTTCACCCTCCATTCAAGGTCTTCTTCCTAGAGCACAAGTCTGACCAAATCACCCCTTCCCAATTCTATAAACTCCCTGGCTCCCTGTTATCCCCAGCATCAAACATAAATTCCTCTGCTTTGCTTTTTAAAGCTCTTCTTAATTTGGCTTCTTCCTACTTTTTCAGTCTTCTTATATCTTATTCCCTTCTTATATCTTATTCCAGTGACCCTGTCCCCTTGATAATTCTGAAGACACCTTCCTCCATCTCCTGATTCTGGGAATTTGCACCAGCTGTGCTGCATGCCTGGAATGCTCTCCTTCATCACCTCTTGCACCTGAATTTCCTCAGATAAATTCCAACCATCCACAAGAAACTTTTCAAAACCTTCCTTAATCTTTGCCTCTTTCTTTTCAGGCTACCTAAATTTTTTCCCTCAATGTATCTTGTTTGTATATGGTAGTTTCTGTTTCCTTCTTCATTAGACTCCTTGAGATCAGAGAATTTTCCCCCTTTCTTTGTATCTTCAGTGTTTTATCACAGTGCCTGTCAAATAGTAGGTGCTTGATAGATGTGTGGTGACATGACATGATTGACTTATGGCAGGTGGGCCACCACTTACATTTTTTCCATTAATGATGAATTCACAAATAGTTCATTGTTGCCTCATCCACTGAGAATTATTCTCCTTTGGACAGGGTATAAGGCAAGTCTCTAACACTTCAGGGGGATGGAGGTTTTTTATATTGTTTTCCTTCTCAGCTGTAGGGATGAGTATGTTCAAAGAGTACTGAAAGAGATGGATGAAATGGGGAGGAAGGAAACGAAACATAGTGTGATTTGATGTGACTAGGTCTGTGTGAAAGGCTGACTTTGTTCTGGATTTCATCCTACAGAGGTCTGGCCAACAGAAGCTAAATGTTATAAAATCAGAAATATTGCTATTTACACCCATTTTTTCCTATGAGGAAGTTGTTTTTCAGTGCTCCAGGTACTGAACAGACATCTGCCTGGCCTCTTCACAAGACTTTTCCTGCTTTCCCATCCTTAACTCTGTATTGCCAGGTGTCTGTATAGGATTATAATGGGGAATCACCAGGAGCTCAATTTTCTCATCTATAGAATTTGAATGACAATATTTGTATTAACTACCTCATTTGTTGTGGGAAATATACTTTGTAAAATTTTTCCACTTTTTTCTTTTTAAATTTAAATTTTAAATAATTTTTATTGATGTCTTCTTCTACATTCATCAACATAGTTATCTCCAGTCTCCTCCTTCTCTTCCCGGAGAGCTATCTTATACAACAATAGTGATTTTCTTTTTTCTTTTTTTTGCTTTTTGAAAGGCAATTGGGGTTAAATGAGTTGCCCAAGGTCACAGTCTAGTTTTTGTGTCAAGTGTCTGAGGCTGTCTTTGAACTCAGGTCCTCCTGACTCCAAGGGCTAGTGCTCTACTCACTGTGCCACCTAGCTGCCCAACAATAGTGCTTTTAAAGAAGAAAAAATCGGCACAAATGACATGTGTATTGATAAAAGTCTGAAAACATGTGCAATGTATATTAAAAATGGAAAAGTCATGGATATGTATAGGCCATTAGGTTATTTCATTTAAATAAAAGCCCCCTAAATCACCAGTATGAAAAATGAAATAGAATTGATCATAACAGGTGAAAAAGAAATAAAGGAAAGTATTACAAACTGTCTTGTCCAAATATATGTGTTTGGAATATTCATATTATAAAAAACCTGACAACTTAAAAGAAATAGTGAAATATTCCCTAAAAAAATAGACCATATTAAGAGAACAAGGAATAAGAGACATCACACAATACAATCTGACAATAAGAAACTGAATAGATTACAAAGAAAAATCTCTAGGACCAGATGATTTTATTTATCATTTAGAAAAATTATCTGTCTTTTCCATTCCAAATTCTTTTCCTTCTCCCCATTCTTCCCTGTACCAGTTGACTAGGTAAGAAACATGATACTATTATACATGCAAAGTCATATAATACATATTTCCATATTAACCATTTTTTTGAAAAAAAAAAAAAGGACAGAAAAATAAAGGAGCAAAACTGTGTAGATAGTCTGGCTTTGGAAAGCGGGCTGCAAAAGTCTACTTGAAACTCTGATTAACTATGGTGCATTTGTCTGCTGACATGGGAGAAGGAGGGAGATAGGAAAAGGGCCTCCCATTCATTGAAGGGGGGGGGGAATGACACATGGTGGGGAACTGTGACAGAGCAGGAAGAGCAGGAGGGCCTGGGGCATTCATGTGGAGGCCTGAACCAAGAGGAAGAACACAGCGGGGCAGAATGGAGGAGCAGGGCACAAGTCTTTTCTTTCACAGAGGACTCAAAGGAAACCACTTTTCCAGGGGCATGGTGTTGGTCTCTCTGTGCCTCTTTCTTTTACTTTTACTTGGAGGGTTCTTTGGTTTTTCTTTTTTTTTTGGAGCAGTGGAGATGAGAGAGAGGGAGTAGTGGAGAGAGAGCGACAGAGAGAGAGAGAGAGAGAGAGAGAGAGAGAGAGAGAGAGAGAGAGAGAACGCAAAGCACTTTAATGTAAAGTTAATATATATGAGTTTTTTGGGGGGAATTTATGTTTCAGAATTCTTTATTATTTAAGTATAATTTGTGTATTGTGAATGTATGTAAGTGTAGAGCTGTCTGTATTTCAGTCTTGATCTGAGTATCGGTTCTTTGTCTGGAAGTGATTAGCATTTTATTTCATGAGCCTTTTGGATTTGTGGTGGATCTCTGTATTGATCAGAACTACTTAGTCTTTCACAGTTGATTTTCTACAACATTGTTGCTACTGTGTAGATTGTTCTTCTGCTTCTGCTGACTTCACTTTGTATCAGTTCATCAGTTCCCAGGATTTTGACTTGATGGGAGAGATGGGGAAACAAGTAAATTCTACAAAACATTCAAAGAATAACAAATTCTAATACTACACTAAATGGTGGGAAAAACATAGAAGTCAGGTTACCCAAGTTCTCTCATGAAAAAGTGTGGTCCTGGTGATCTAAACTAGAGAGACATTACTTTGTGAGAGAAAGGAATAACAGCCATCTGTAATGAATAATGATGTAAATTTATTGAAGAAAATATTTACAAAGAGGTTTCAGCAACATATTTCAAAAATTTCCCAATAAGAACATATTGGATTTTTATCAGGAATATAGGTTCACTATTATAAAATCCATATGTTTAATTGATCACATCAATAACGAAAATTATACAAATCAGATGATTACATCAATGAAAGCAAACTAACTTTGTGATGAAATACGAAACTCATGTCAGAAATACTGTACAGATTAAAGGCATAAAAGTTTAGGAAAACCTTTGTTGGAAAAATCTCTAATTTAAACTATCTAAGGTATATAGAGTTTTGCTTTCCAAGGGGAAAGGTGGGAGCAAAAGTGAAAATCTGGAAGAGAAAGAGGTGTTTGGAAGAGAGCATCCCCCCATCTCACTTCAAGGTATTGAGAATGTAAAAAGAGCAGTAGCATGGGGAAGGTACATAAAGCTTATAGTTTGGAACTTTTTGTAAGCCTCTCAGCAAAGGAGGGGCAGAAGATATGTGGCTCTCTTGGTATGTAAATGTTTAGGCATTTAACTCCCTCTAGTTTTTAAGGTGCATGAAAGCAACATGAAATTGGTGTATGATCATTTGGAATGTAAAGGTATTCTGAGTAATGGGTTTGAAAGCCTGGGAAAGAAAAATAAAGGTTTGAGGGAAATATGAAAGTTAGGAAAAAGTTTGTGTTTGGAAATTGATGGGGGTGAACTGGGCAACAGTGCTAAGTACCCTCTACTCCATCCTGGGTTGCTCTTGTCTTAGTATCAGATGGTATAAGGAGGATTTGAGGAAGTTTTTGTTTTAAGTGGAAAGGCTAAAATTGGATAGTTTTTGTTATTGAATGAAAGATAAGCACCAATTATGGTAAAAGATAAAGATTCCTGTGATTTGTAATTATTACTAGAACTCAAAGAAGAAGTTAGAATATTGGCCCAGGATATTTTAAACTGACATGATTGTAATAGGTGATTTCACACTCCTTGTAAACTTTCTTAGGAAAATGTGAACATGAATAGGAAACTGAAATATTAAGAAAATATATAAATTTGTGGATAATATTTCCTTTCAGAGGGCCAAGGGTAAATAGAACTTAGAAATGTATAGTTATATGATGAAAAGGTACATATTGTTATTTGGCATTAAGAAATTGATTCATTATATGGACTGAATAAATAATAAATAAATAAAAACAAAACCCTGAAAGTTTTATTTAAGGGGATGGTGGTGGAATCCACATCCTAGGGATTTTCTGGGACTAATATAGTTGTAAAGGTGCTTGGCACAATATTTGATATAAAACAAAAATGCTATTTAAGTGTGAGTTGTGTAAGCTAAAATTAATTGTTTCATTTTTGTTAACCTTATGTGAAACTTTCTTTGGGTGTGAATTTTATGCCTATGGTTATGGAATGAATGATTTTCCTTGCAAAACAATTTGGAAACAACTAAATTAAGGCCACCAGATTAGTATTTACTTGATTTTGGTTTCAAAGCTTAAATTTAAGTACATGATTATCTGTGTTATAAAAGAAACAGTTTCTCTTATAGTCTAAATGCTGTTAAATTAAGACATATTGCCAGAGGAACAGAAAAATGATGAAAAAGGCACTCTGATCATATATTATAATATTTTGAAATATTATAACTTAAGAAATCCTAAACTCTCAAGTTTATCTTTGTTTAAAAGGAAGTTTCAGTTGAGATTGTTTTGCTATCATGTTTGAAATTGTTAAGCGAGCTATCTGGAGTTATTGCATAAATCAAGTATTTACAAAACTATGCTTGTGAAAAAGTAATTATTAATAATTATGTAAAGAAAAGACCCTCTGAATCCTCTTGTAAGTTTTGTAAAATGTAGAATTGTTCATGTATATGGAAAGGACGGGTTGGGTTCCCTGGAAACAATCTGTGTGGGCAAGGTCATTTGCCTTGGGAAGGGAGCTGATTTTAGCTATGAAGCTCCAAATCAATAAACTTGACTCCCTGAGAAATAGCAAGTCTATGTACAAAAGATTCCAAAGAATCCCTAACAATTGGTTTTTACTCCAGAACAAGTATAAAATTCTTTTTTTTTTTTTTAAGCAATTGGGGTTAAGTAACTTGCTCAAGGTTACACGGCTAGTCATTATTTGTGTGTGGGTGCTCATTTTCTGAGGCCGGATCTGATCTCGGGTCATCCAAACTCCGAGGCCGGCACTCTTACTCACTGCGCCACCTAGCCGCCCCTTTAGGGCAATTGGGGTTAAGTAACTTGCCCAAGGTTACACGGCTAGGTTTTTGTTTTGTGTGGATTAAGTGTCAGAGGCCGGCTCCGAACTCAGGTCCTTCTGATTCCAGGGCCGGCGCTCTATTCACTGCGCCACCTAGCCGCCCCCAAGTATAAAATTCTTAAAGGAAAAGATGTGAAGGGGAATTCCTGATGTAAGTGAGTCCTGGTAAATCTTTATGGTATATTGCAACTAAATGAGAGTAAATTGAGGTTAAGGTAAAAGGGTTTTGTGACCATACTGCATGTGAATGCTTTGTCCAATCAGGTCCCTACTTTTCATCTTTATGATAAATCAATAGGAAGTTAGGGATAAGGCAAATGTATAAAATTTTGTTGTTTCAAGGATATTCTTCCTGAATGTTATAGAAATAATTAGATACATAATACATCAATTTGTGCATTAGACATTAACCTTTTTGTTTCATTTACTCTGGTATTCCAGTATAAAATACTTATGTTAGAAATAGGGATTTTAGGTTTGAGAAGATAAATGAAGATTGGGTTAGTAATAGGGATTTTAGTGTGAGTTCAGATTAAGCTTAGTCCCAGGAAGACAGGGATGCCTGAGAAGTAGGTGTAAATCCATTGGACCATTAATTTATAACCTTGATAAAAGTTTTGATGTTTTTATGAACAGGAATAAATATAGAAATGAATACAGGTTATTTGAGGCTCACTTTAAAGATGTTCCTTAACCAATGTGAGATGATAATCATATCTTAAATTGATTGTTGGAGCTTGTTATTTAAGATTTGATGGGGCTGTTAACTGCCTGTTTCTCTGAGTCTAACTCCAGGTATGAATATTAAGAAAAGCTATCCAAGCTACCTGAGCCACTGATCCATGATGCCAGCACCTGTAAGGTACAGGTATGGAATGCAGGGGGAAGGTCAGGAGAATGACTGTTCTACATGAACATGAGCTGAGGTAGGATTCTTCTGACTCAACCCCCTCCTGTTCACACCTGGCAGACTTTAAGCTTGGCTCAATGCAGATTGCAGCTTGGCATACATTTTGTCTGAAATTGACATTCTGAAGTTGGGGTAATATGCTTCCCTCATTATAGTTTTATCCCTGCTTTTGGTGGCAAGTTTCAATACTCAAAAGTTTTAAAAAAACAACAACAAATCTATTAAATACTTGATTCTGGAACATCTTAAATTAATATAAGATAAAGCTATTAGGTTTAGAGTTTAGTATAGGTACTCCTGTATAAGTCAGGGTCCTTTAATTCTTAAAAGTAACATGAAGACAATTAGTTCAAGGGTTTGTGAGTAAATATAATACTTGTCTGAGTTTTGTTATAATTAGTTAACGTGAAAAAGAGAGCTATCATTTCAAACTTTCCATTTAATTTTCTTCACAAAGGTTTAGTGATTATTCCTCCTAACATCAGAATAAATTTAAAATTTTTTTAACAAAAGGGAATTCTTTTAGAAAACATATTTTGAAAGCCTTTGGTGATATTTTTTGTAGGTCTACTACTTTCCCAGAAAGAGTTATGTTAGTAAAAGAATAATAACTTATGAGCTATCTTGTCTTATGGGCAAAAATGTTTGAGAGATTAGGAAAGATGAATAAAGGATCAGTTGGAAATATGTAAAGCAGATAAGAAGGTTTGGGGACAAATGGGGGTTATCCAAGCCCCTCCTGTCTCTGGGTATTGGTTCTTGATCAGTTTTAGATGATTTAAGTATGTTTGGTAATAAGATCTCAAGTTTGGATTTTTGCACAAAAATGATATGATAGTAGAAAAAGTGAAATTATTTCTTCTTTATTAAAGTATCTGTCTGATAATTTTAAAATGCAGATGAACTGATTTTTTTAGATAGATCTTCACATTTTAAAAGATTCCTATACCAAGTACAGGATTCAGGTTAGGATAGAAATAACAAAATATAAATAAACTGAAAGTTATCTGAAGTTTCAAAAATGGGGAACCAAATTTAAGTGGTAGTGCTAATTTATGTTAAGTCAGAATTATCTGGGAACCTCTATATCTGAACCAAAGAAGCAGAAGTGCCTTTTTGAATTGTATAACCACATGAGACATCTGGGATTCAAAAAGTGCTTGTAAATGGTTATTGGGAATAGGTGACTGGGATACAGGGAATGTTATGTTAATTAACATTGGTAATAATGATTTTATTGATTTTTATGTTTCATGTTAAGTTTTCTTGGTTATCTTGGTGACATGTAACCTCCCCTCCCAAAACTAGTATATTATGAGGCACTTAAGTAGTTTAATCTGTATCTGACTTAATGAAATTATGCAATTTTGTGAAACTGAGAAAGCTTTATTGTATTGTCAGAGCCTAACCTTTTGTACCTAGAAAAGGGAACCATTTGTTATACTGTCTGAACCTAGCCTTGCATGGCTTGGAAACTGAACCATTTCTGTGTGCCTTTAGTATAAAATCATATGTTTCTGGGGGCCCCTGTCAGATCTATCTGACTACTGCAGCTTGTGTATATGGGCTCTAGACATCTAAAGATTACCCCTGCTCCTGAGTGGACCTCTGAACCAAGGGACCTGAAAATATGACATCAGTAGGAGACAGTTTTCCCAAGAGTCCAGACCAGGCCTACACCCCAAATGACCAGGACAGGCTTAGTCCTTATGGTCTAGAAAATGAGAAAGATGAAGGGATTTATCAGTCATCGTGTGAGTAGTTTTCAGAGGGTGAAAAGTAAGAAGAAGGATTGTGTGAGAGAGTTAAAAACTTGTCAGACAGTACCCTCAAATGGAGATAGTGCTCTAAGCTCAAGTTGGGCTTTGGCTATAGGGAGGCCTAAGTTTCAGATATTTGCATTGGGCCCTATAGGAATGGAGCTAAGGTCTATATCTAAATCCCTTCCCTTCCCTAAAATCTGAGGTGTTACAAAGTGTGTGTGTGTGTGTGTGTGTGTGTGTGTGTGTGTGTGTGTGTGTGTGTGTGTGTGTGTGTGTCTGCAGGCACTGTGTTCCTCATATTGGGGCAACATGTCAGCATTTGTGATTATACATTTTGATGTAGATATTTGTTATCAAAACCTAATTTAACTGCTAGTCTATAAATGGAACTGGGGCTCCTAGGATCACCATGTTCTTGGGTGGGGGAACACTAATTCCAAATGGTTGGCTCCATTTTCTGAGAGCCTAGATATCCTTATCCTTTGTAAGGGTGCTGGAGAGCACTGGGGGAGAGAAGTCAAATGTATCTATCTGAGATTTGGGGGGAATCTGGGAAGACTTTGGAACAATTGAAATAAACTAGGAATGGTGTTACCTGCTTTTTGTGTGCATGCGACCATATGGAGGCACACAGGTGCCTTTTTTCACATTTTTTGTGCCTTTGTCTGTTATATGTGTCATTTGTGTGGGTGTGAAGGAGCTGAGTAACTGAGGTTGCCGGCAGCATTTGAATTGCTGGAGGAAGGACAGAGATGTGTAAAAAACTTTTCTCTCCCAGATACTAGGAGTGCCCACTTCACCCTCTGCCCCTCCCTTCCCTGGTATTCCTTCAGTAAAGACAAATAGCAGGTTTGATGCTCTCATTTAATAGTTTAGATTCATGGAAATAAATTTTTCGTGATTTCCTTCAAGGAATCCTTTTAAGGAATGATTCCTAGTAGTTCAGACCTGAATGCCTCTTACAAAGACTGGGAAAGTAATGGAGCAAATGATTCAGTATTATTTTGACTCCATCTGGAAAAAAGATAAAGGGAATGAGATCATGTTTCTGATGTGAACCTAATTTGGGTCAACCCAAGCCTTCCCTTTCACTCGGCCCACCTGTCCTCCTGTACCCACACTGAGCCTCTGGATAGGGATGGAGGCTTAGAGCTACTATCAGGATGATAAGGGACATGTGCTCCTGCTCTGTAGGTTAAACTGCAGAAAGGGAATAGGTTCAAAGAATTATTTTAGAACTGGAAGGGACCTAGTCTCCCTGCAGTTCCTCACCCATGTTACTGCATCTACCCCCTCTTTGCCTCTGTACTCTACTCCCTCCCTAGAATTCTCTGCCCTCTTCCCTGCCTAGAATGCTCTGCCCTGTCTACTGCCTAGAATGCTGTGCTTTCTTTCCTGTGTTCCTTTTGGACTCAGTTCAGATCCCACCCCTGCCCAAGGCCTTGCTTGGTCTTCCCAGTTCCACAAGCTTTCCAGATTACTTTCATATTGTCTTTCTCTTTGTCTTACATCTATCTATATATTTTTATGTTATTTTCCCCATTTGAATATATGCTTCTTAAGGGCAGAGACTGTTTTTGTTGATTTTTTTTTGCCTTTCATTGTATCTCCAGTCCTTAGCCTAGTGCCTGAGACATAAACCTGCTTGTTGACTGACTGACTGACCTTGAGTATGTCTGAAAGCTCAATTTTATATGGTGCCCAACAAAGGAAAGGCTTAGTTATCCTCACCCAGAAAAATAGGCTCATCACTTTTTCCTAGTTTTGGAGAATGGAATATATATTTTAGGGGATGGAGATGAGGGTTACAGGCCTGGGAAAGGAATCATGTAGGGGTTCATTCTGGGACCTATCTTTTGATATACTCACCATTAATATGTTGAATTATCCTTTCTGTGTCTCTATTATTTCTGGGACCTGAAAATTCATTGTACTGTGTTAGTAAAGCTGCCCATTCATGGATGAGAGAAGTTTGCAGATCTTTCTTCCCAACACCCCACATCCATGAGGATCCACTGAAGCATGATGGCTTTGAAGTGTGCACTATAGATGCCCCCCATCTACTTTTAAATTACTTCTCCAACATCACTTATCTACATAGTGTGTGGAATTTGAAAATAGATCTCCTGACACCAAGTGGAGTGAAGAGGCTGTCCACACGTGCCACAGACATAAAGCTGCACAGCATCAGAAATGTCTGAATGCACTGGTGCCCTACACTACCCCTACTCTGCAGGACTGTTTGGGCAGGGCTGGGCCCATACCCAGAGGCCAATGAACACTAGACACTGGTCTGGCACAGAGCTAGATACTCACAGTTGGCATTAGGGTTTGCTGATCCTTGGACAGCTGAAGTTGTTGCTGGAGCCAATGTAGAGCTCTGTGAGGCTGGTAGCTCTGCTGAGGCAGCTGTCTCTTGGCCAGCTGTAGCAGCATTCTGTCCAGCTGCAGAGTCAATTGTTAATCTCTGAGGCACTTGTATTCTCCCCAGCTTGAGGCAGGGAGTGAAAGGCATCTGTGCAGTAGTCAATTTGACAGGGTAAGGAAGAACCTCTCCCTAGGACTAAGATTTTGGGGACCTTCTGCAGGAGGAGAGGAACTGCTTGGGCAGAGCAGCAGCCTGTCCTTCTAGGGAAAGAATTATCTTCTTTGTAGGAAAGGGGAGTACAGTCACAGCTCACCAATTTTTCTGAACAAAATGAGTATCACAGGACAATATGTTAAATGAAAATTTTGGTTTCTCAATGTATATAAAAGTTACGTTTACACTATGGTGCAGTCTATTACGTGTGCAATATTGTAAGTCTAGGAAAACACTGTATTTACCTTCATTGAAAATTTAGTTTTTCAGTCATTTTTCAGTTGTGTCTGACTCTTTTTGAAGCCATTTGTTTTTTTTTTTATTTGGCAAAGATGCTGGAGAGGTTTGCCATTTCCTTCTCTGGCCCATTTTGGAGCTAAGGAAAATGAGGCAATTAAGGTGAAGTGACTTTTCTATGGTCACACAACTTGTAGCTGTCTGAGGTCAGATTTGAACTCAGAATGATGAGTTTTCCTGACTCCAAAGCTGACAGTGTATTCACTGCACCACCTAGCTGCCTCATTACAAAACTACTTTAATGCTAAACAATGCTAGCTGTAATCTGAATCTTTGGGATCCTGAGATCTTTTTTCCTGCTGGAGGGCCTAGCCTTCATGTTGATAGCTTCTGACTGATCAGGGTAGAGCTGGTTGAAGGATGGGGTGCCTGTGGCAATTTTAAAAATAAGACAGAAATGAAATTAGCTACATTGACTGAGTCTTCCTTTCACTTGGACACTAAGAGGCCTCTGCAGGGTTTTTAATTTATCTGATTTCAATATTAGTGGGTCTCAGGGAATAGGGAGGCCCCAAGGGGTGGAGAGAGAAGGGAAACAGCATATTGGTGGAACAGCCAGAACAAACACATCATGCAACAATTATACCTGCTCTGTTATATGGGTGTAGTTTGTGGCTCTGCAAAGCGATTACAATACTAACGTTAAAAATCCGTGATCACAGATCATCGTTACAGATATGATAATAATAAAAACTTTTAAAATATTGTGAGAATTAGTGAAATGTGACCCAGAGATGTGATTTGGGCAAATACTGTTGTAAGAAACGGCTCCAATAGACTTGCTTGATGCAGAGTTTCTAGAAAACTTCAATTTGTAAAATAAAAACTGAAAAATAGGCATGTTTGTGAAGTGCAATAAATTGAAGCAAGGTTATGTCTGTGTGCAGGAGGGCCTGGATGGGGGAGTAGTGGGTTTCTCTCCTTGCTCTAGAAGGCCCCATGGTATTCATTCATTAATTTAGTGATTGATTTAGTGATTTCACACACTGATTCTATGAATTGTAACCTCTACCCTTTTCTGTTCTGCATTCTTATTTATTTTAGACCTGGGCCAATGACGGAGGATAGGCGAGAACTTTTAAAGAATTTTTGATGACTACCAAATGTTTCACCTTGCCCAGTCACCCACCATACCTTCCTGCACCCCCCAAAATCCCCTCCCAATTAAGTTTTGAAAGCAGTGTGTAAGAAACCATGAAAAGGACAGGGAGGTGATGATGTCTCAGATTGTGTATTTTCTGGAACAAGAAATGTACTGGAAGAGGAGGGGAAGGAGATGTGGATGCTGGTACCTAGAATAGTTCTTTGTCCATTTCTTGCTTTAAAACATGAGACACTTGCAGATTTCCTCTTGGGTTGCTCTGCACAAAGGGACACTTTAGTCATACCTACTGTGTCTGTCACTGTGTAGATGAGCAGAACAGACGTGGGGAGCCTGAGCCCAGTGTGACCAGCTGCTGAGGTCTGAGTCTTTAGTGACAGAGGATGACTGTGAAAGAAGTGGGACCAGAATTTGGGCCATGCTGCTATAGCCTGAACATCTCCCTGGATATGAGTTCTCAGTGGAAGTGATCAGCCTGGGAGCAGAAGCAGGGACCCCAGCAAGGGAAGGTTCTGAGTGCTGGAGAGTTTTACCTGCTGTGAGGTCCACTGGTCTGGGAAAGCAGGGAAAGCAGTCTCTCTCCAAATCATTTATCTTCCTCTATTTTTACTCTGAAGCTTAGGTCTTTGGCCTCAGATACAGGTAGAAATTCTTATAGAAAATAGGGATAGAGCCATAGATAAAACCCCACAAGAATTTTTCATCAATATATCACATCATCCCCTAAGCTAAATTCAAACCCCACATCTTGGGCAGGCAGAGCACACAGGCAGGCCAGGCAGGCTACGGGGAGGCCACTTGCTTGGTGGCTTGAGTAGAGCTTCTCCTGAGGGGCATCAGTAATATTGTGCTTGTGCTGTGAGCTCTTAGTGTATTAGTAGGAGTTGTTTCATTCTTGTCATTTGTTAATTCCAGCCCCTGACTCTGTTCCTGGCACACAGTAGGCACTTAATAAATGCCTGATGATTGGTGAACACTATGATGACATCACTGATATACCTCATGTGTTACATAGGGTACCCACAAAGAGTCACTGGCAGTCTGTGCACTTAAACAAACATTCATGGGAAATCTACTATACTGAATGTTCTCTCAAGTATAAAGAAAAATCTGGCACGTTTGTGTCCTCAAGATTATATTCTTTTTTTTTTTTTAAGCAATTGGGGTTAAGTAACTTGCTCAAGGTTACATGGCTAGTCATTATTTATGCGTGGGTGCTCATTTTCTGAGGCTGGATCTGATCTCGGGTCATCCAAACTCCGAGGCCGACGTCTTACTCACTCTACGCCTAGCCGCACCCTTTTAGGGCAATTGGGGTTAAGTAACTTGCCCAAGGTTACACGGCTAGGTTTTTGTTTGTGTGGATTAAGTGTTGGAGGCCGGCTCCGAACTCAGGTCCTTCTGATTCCAGGGCCGGCGCTCTATTCACTGCGCCACCTAGCCGCCCCTCTCAAGATTATATTCTAATGGGTGAAAAGACTTGAACATGAATAACTGAAATCAAAGGCATGATCAGATGCCTGAGAAGATTAACCATAGCTCTCCTGCATATAGAATTTTCCCCACAACAAGCTTCTGAGTTTGATCATTCTAGGTATCATTAGTTCTAGAGAATCAAAAGCAAATTCACATGGAACCTATTTTCCCCCAGCCCCATTATGAGCTGCATGTAAAAATTAGGAGGGAAAAGTCTCAGACCCAGAGATGTGTATGGAAAGAGAGCCCATAGGATTCTTTCACATGCATCTTTCTTTCAGATTGCGAACTGCAATCCTTCCCCTTCTATATTGAGAAGTGTTTTCTTTAAATTGGGAGCCAGTCTGAGTCGGGAGAGCCAGCCAGGCCTACAGCTGTCTTGTTTTCCTTCCTCCCACCTTGCCAAGTAATGAGTTCTTATGAGGTGAGAAGGTCCCTTTCATCCTAGATGTTGAGTTCATTCAACATCTCTTCTCACCTAACAGTCTTCTATTAAGGCCCTTCTTTCTAAAATATTTCTTTCTTCCCAGGCTAGGTTTGGCATCACTTTCAGAAGGACATCTACCTTATCTAAGAAACTCTCTATTCTAATATCTTTATGGGAGTAGACAGAGGAAGTTACATTGTGTTTCAGGAGAGAAGGAATAATTGTTTGTTTTTTTGATAGTGGTACTATGTCTACATAAAAACTCTTAAAATATATAATCCAGCAGAGAGGAAGTTTGTTTAATATCTATCTGGCTTCAACTGAAATATGTATATATATATGTATATATATTTCAGTAATAAAATATAGTCAATTATAATTATATTTTATTTAATTTAATGCATGTAATGTAATATTCACATTTCATGAAAAATGTATTATAGATCTTAAGAAAGTTATATTCTAAGACTTTTGTGTAAAATGACTCTTTTCCTTTTAGAGGTTGTTGTCTTCTGACCTCACAGATTTCCTAAAGCTTCATTTAGCTCTTTAGGCAGCTAGGTGCCACAGTGGATGTCAGGAAGCTTCATCTTCTGGATTTCAAATCTGACCTCAGATGCTCATTAGCTGTGCAACACTGGGCCATTTGCTCCACCCTGTTTTCCTAAGATTTCCTCATCTGTAACATAAATTGGGAAAGGAAATAGCCAAGCTCTTCAGTATCTGTGCTAAGAGAACCCCAAATGGGGTCATGAAGAGTCAGACATGCATGACTGAAAAATGATTGAACAAAATTTTGATTTTACTTTCTATGGTTTAGTGATTGGTCTCAGGGAAGGCCTACTGTCTTAGTCTGCCAGTGGGTTTGGGAGAAATAGTACTCAGGCCCTGTGGGGGGTCCTAGACCTTTGGTGAGGGAGGGACTGGGGAACAGGGTCATACTCACCAGCTCCTATGAGAACTGCTGCCAGAGTAGTCATGAGGAGAAGAACTGGGAACTTCATTTTGCTGAGGAAATATGTCGAGGTTTCTTGAGGAGGAAGGGGAAGTGTTGATGTAGCCACCTGTCTGCCAGGGCAGTTATAAAGCCATCAAAGGCCAATGGAAATTGAGAGGTGTGTACCCTCCTTCCTCTACAAGCTCTCTAATCCCCTCCCCTTACTGTAGCCTAAAGCCATTTGCTAAGTCAACAAGGGTTGGTTAGGCGTAGATAACTAAATTTTTGGCACAGAGTTCATGGCCAGCAGTGCTAACGATTGTAATCATTTTCATTAGTGTTCCAAACCTAGCATCTGGGGGGAGGGCCGACCTGAGCAACCATACCCAAGGGCAGTGGAAGAGAGAGACCTCCTGCTTATTTGGCATTATTACAGTGGTAGGATCTTCTCCCTGGCCTCTCAAATCATCCTGGTTATTGTTCTGAAAGTGGGCTTTGGGAGTTTAATTTTTTTAGCTCCCTGACACTGGATGGGATGATTTCCAATTCATGCTAGACTAAAAAAAGTGTTCTAAAGTCTTCCAGAGTAAGATATGATAAATACAAGATTTATAGAACCATTTTAAACACACACACACACACTTGTGTCTAATGGTGGCTATATCTTGTGGAAGGGAGGGAAGAAAAAAAGGAAAAAAATACAAAAATAAATTTACAATATAACTTTATTTTCTATTTTGTAGGAATAGGAAGTTATTCATAATAGATTTTCTGTTTCTTATGTAGTCCTCTTTTTATTATACTATATTATGCTAATTTTTGTTTTATTCCATAAATTAAAAATAAAAATATGAAAAGTCTTCCGAAAAATTCAGTTTCATGCCTGAATGCAGCGTGCTAAGCAGTTCCATAGTCTTACCCTGCTAGGAGAAGACCTAAATGCTCCCTTGAATCCTGTCCATTGGCCACAAGAGAGACGGGTATTCTTTGGGGGTGTTTCCTATTTTGGGAATTCCTTCATTTTATCCCATGCAGCAGTTGTACTACATCCCCACATATCTCCCTAGTCCCATAAAATGTCCAGCCACAGTCATTAGAGTCAGACATTCTTATTAAGACCAGCTCAGCCAAAGAGTACATCCACTTGTAGGGGAGCAGTGGATAGATCACTGGACCTGGAATCAGGCAGGTCTGTGTTCATATCTGACTTTGGACACTTCCCAGAGGCATGATCTTGGGAAAGTCATTTAACCTCTTTTTGCCTTAGTTTCCTAATCTATGAAATGAGTACAGTAATAGCACCTCCCTCTCATAGTGGTTGTGAGGATCCAATGAGATCATATTTCTAAGGAGATTTGCAGTCTTTAAAGTGCAATATGAATCCTAGCTATCATTGTTCTACAAGATCATAGAATTCTTCACAATTCAATAACACTTTAGAGGAATTTTACCAAATAGTGTCCGTTTTAGAGTGCTGTAGTTTAGGGGCAGAACTTCAAATAATTCTTTGGACTGCAGGCTAAGGCCTTTTTTGGTCTTTGTGGAGGCAAGGGAAGCCATTGTTATAAAGGGAAGCCATTAGGTCCTGAGATAGTTTTGTCTCTGTCATTGGTGGGTAGAAGATAATAGGGTTTTTTATTTCTCTGGACTTCAGTTTCTCATCTTTGAAACAAGTGGTTTAGGCCATATTCGTCCTAATGTGCCCTCTGGGTATGGATCTTTGGAGTCTCTACCTTCTGTTTCAGAAGGAAGCTGAATGTCCCAGGGAATTGTGGGACAGACATAGACATCATTCACCACTTTCTTTAGGTAGTTCCCAAAGTATATAACCAAATGTCAGTGGTAAGCTGGGAAGAAGTCATGGGAAGGTGCTTCCTACCTGGAGGGGCCAGTACTATCAGAGATGGTGAGGATACACAGATCACTTCAGATGTGCTACATTTCTGGGGTTATACCTTTTCATCTGTTGGATCCAGTCAGCCAGCCACGAGTCAACAAGCATTTATTAGGCATTATGTGATGAGCACTGTCTTAAGTGCTAGGGATACAAGGAAAGATGCTCAACAGCTCACATTCTAAAGGTGGAACTTGAGAATAACTCTGTACATACAAGATGTATACAGTGCCAATGGACAGTGATACCACAGGGAGGGTGGGGTTGGGAGGAAATGTGGAAGAGTGCTACAGAAGGTGGGGTTTGAACTGTCTTGAAAGAATTCAGAGAAATCAGGCTGTAGAGGTGAGGAAGACTAGCATTTCAGGTAGGGGAGATGGCTGGTGACAAGACCAGATCAGTGTCATGACTATGACTCTTTATGTAGCTGAGGTAGAGTGAAAAAATAGGTCATGAGAATCGCATAGACTGAGAAACTGTTGATTTGGGTAATTGAGGGAATATCATTATGTATGTCGAATTCCCCTAGTATGAGGGCAGTGATAGGAATGGAAGGACTGTGAGCCATATACTGCACTTATTGAAGCAGGAAGTAGAATGTCTTCAAAGTTGGTAATGAACAATGCCCAGAACCTTGACTGAGTGATAAATTTGGATGGAATAAATCTCTAAGGAGGAGAAGTTACTGAGGGATAGTGGTAGAGGCAGATTATGGAAGGGGCAATGGGGAACAAGGAGTATTTCCCCTATTCTACTATGACCAATGAATCAGGAGCTATGAAGGAATGAAACAAGAAAGGGTGGCCAGCGATTCAGTATGCTTAAGAGGAAACCAGTCTCAGTGAAGGCCAGAAGCTGGAGGGAATGACAAAGGAAACAAGTTGATAAAAAAAAATTAAGATTATTATCTAGAGAGCAATCATTCTCGGGAGCACAGTGGAAGAGATTGCATTGAGGTAGATAAGAATTCAGGAGCAGTCACTGAGAAACTGAGAAAGGGCTTTGAATAATGGCAACTAGGCATTTCCAATGCCTGGGAAGGGGATACCCTGGTGTGGTGGGATCATGCTCACCACTGAGGAATGAATTCAGACAGAGGATCAGGGCTGGAAAGAGATGTTTTGAGAGGAGCTTTTGCTTAGAATGCTTATGCCCTTCTTCAAGGTCCAACTTTGTGCCAGGTGGTAGGTGATACCTTTCCTGATACTTTAAATGGTTAGTGCCCTCCACCACAAGTAACCTTAGAGATAACTACTTTACATTTATTTGCATTTATTTTCCACATATTTATTCTATAAATCCATAAATATGTATATCTACTTCTTATAGCCCCCATTGAATATGAGCTCTTTGTGAATAGGAACTGTTTCATTGTATTTGTATTTAAAGTGCTTGGTATAGGGCCCAGCGTGCTGATTAATAATTGACAACATGAGATAGTCACAAGGAGAAGTCTCTTGGAGAAGTCCCCAGTGTCATCCTTACATATTATAAATTTCTCAGAATTCATATTTCCTTTTAACCCAGAAATCTCTCCTTCCCTCTCTGCTGTCTGTCCTCCTTCAGTCTTCACCTTACCAACAGTCTCTTGTCAATATCCGCAATGAGCTCACAGAACAGATATTGAGGGTGGAGGAAAACAGAAGAGAAAGGGGACATATGGTGGCATGTGTCAGGCCTCTCTGAGTGTTTTCCTGGTTGATGGTGGCTGAATTGGGTACTTTCTTAGCCAATTAAATGAATGTCTGGGCGAAGTGGTCAATGGAGTAAATATCTAAAGTACTGTTTTCAGTTTGGGAGGATAATTATCTTCAGGGCCCTCCAGAAAGTAGCCAAGAGTGAGTTTGTGGGTATTCAGGATAACTTCTGTAGGGTCATTTAGTCATACCTGTGGTGGGGGAATAGGAAAACTTGATTGGCAGTAATCAAGGCACCTTGTTGGAAGTGGTGACTGAGATGGATTTCTTGAGGTATTCTTAGGAGAAGGAGCTTCTGGTTGAAGATAGGTAAAATGTTTCTTTAACACTTCCAATATGGCAGACACTGTGCTAAGCACTAGGAATCCAAGTACAAGAAAAAACATTTTTCCTGCTTTCAAGGAGCTTACATTTAATAGGGAAAGAAAAAGCAGAAAAGGGACATGGGAAGCATGGAGTTCAGAAGGAGGGTACCCAGTGAGGCAAGAGTGAGGAGGTGGAGCAGTCCAGAGGGTTACTTGAGTTGGGAGGAAAATAAGAAGCATGGCTGGGACCCTTCATGAAATAGTGATTCTGGTCAGAGACTGAGGACAGTAGAGAAGAAGAAAGAGGCAGTGGGTATCCTGAAGATAATGCCCAAAGTTACAGCCAGGAAGAGCTGCAAATGAGAGGCAAGCGAAGGTCAGAGATGACTTTAGGCCCTTTCCTGCCTGGGAAGAAGGGGAAAACATGTTTATTCATAGTTAGCTTCCTTGTAGCCCCGGGGTCTGTTTCAAGAGAGTTCATGCCATTTGGCAAAGCTCAAAAGTACAGATAAGGCTGCGTCCACAAAGTTCTGGATAGGAAGAACCAGAAACTTCTTTGCCACAGAAAACAAAAAATGCTTCAGGAGATTCAGAGTAATTGACTCTGCCTCCACCCAGTTGCTTAGGCCGTTGAACATGAACTAAGTGGTTTATTAAATAACAGGGTACAAAATAATCCTACAAAAAAGATTAGCATTCATAAACAGTACTTACAAAATCTAAAAAGGAAATACAGAAAGAGAAATTACATTCAAAAAAGTACAAAATGGCTAAACATCTGAGTTTTAGCCTTGGAAGGCATATGTAAATTTGATGCAAATGAAACACAAAATACTCTTTACACATATAAAGAAAGACAAGTGAAGAAGCCTGGCTGGGCCATGCAATTCTCATAAAAATTGATGTATTATAGATTTAATGTTTTAATAATCAAATTATTAAGGAAATTCTTTATCGAACTGGATAAAATTGAAAATACATCTGGAAGAGCAAATGATCTAGAATATCAAAGAAAATACTGGGGAAAAATAAGAATGAAGCAGGGCTTATATGGTATTCTCAGACCTCAAACTATACTGTAAAATAATCATTATAAAAACTATCCAATTGTGGTTAAAAAATAGAAAATAATAGCAACAGATCAGTCTAAATAAATATGAATCAGATGCAATAAAAAAGAATCATGGGCCTGTGAATCCCTAAGAACATAAATACCTGGAGCAAGTGCTCCCTGTTTGATAAGAACTGCTGGGAAAGTTGGAAGCAAGTTAGCATGAACTGGGGTTAGGCTAGTATCTTACACCATTTACCACTCAATATTCAACTAGATCTGTGATGTCACTGAACCAGAATTTCCTTCCAATAGTGCAGATCACAGTTAATGTCTGCCTATCTTGTCTCACTTTTTTCCTTGTTCTTCAATTAATTTTCCATTGAAGCTCGCCAAATAGATTCATTTCATTACTTCTTTTTCTTAAAACACTTTTCATAGGTGATGAGATGACTTAGAGAATCCTAGAAAGTCAGCTAAAAACTAATCTGAGCAACCGTTAGTTAAATTTTCTGTATATAAAAGAAATCACATAAATCATCAGCAATTTTTGCATATTACCTTTAAAATCCAAGAGGAAGAGCTAGAGAAATTCTGCTTAAAACAGCTACAGACTTTCTAAAATACTTGGGCGTCTACATGTCAAGACACACACAGGAACTATATGACTTGAATGATGAAATTATCTTCATACAAATAAAGACAGATTTAAATAATTGGAGAAATATTAGTTGCTCACAAACAGGCTAAGCCAATAAAACCAAAATAAAATTACCTAAGTCATTTACTTATTAATTGCCATGACAATCAAACTACTTAACAATTACATGATAAATTTAGAAAAATCATAACAAAATTCATCTGGAGGAATAAAAGGTCAAGAATATCATGGGAAGCAATGGGAAAAAAGATAAGTAAGGTGCTCTAACAGTACCAGGTCTTTAACTATACTACAAACTTGTAATTGTCAAAATAATTTGGCATTGGGTAAAAATGTGGTCGATCAGTGGAACAGATTAGGTATACAAAATACATAATGCATTCAGGACAGTCACCTAGTGTTAAACCTTCAAATCTTAGCTTTTGGGGGAAAAATCATTTTATGAGAAAAAAAATATTGTGAAAACTGGAAAGTAGACTAACACTGATCAACATCTTATACCATACACTAGATAAATTCCAAATGGGTAGATGTTTTAGGTAAAAAGACTAAGCAACTTGGTGGAGCATGAAAAGAATTACCTGTCAGATCCATGAACAGAGGAACAATTTGTGACCAATCAAGAGAACAGACAGATTCACAGGAGGTAAAATTAATAATTTTGGTTGTGTAAAATTAAAACATTTTTTTGCACAAATAAAAGCAATGCAGATAAAATATAAAGAAAAGCAGGAATCTGGGAAAAATTCTTTGCAACATAAAAATAAAAAAGTCAATTTTTACAAAATATAGGAAACAAAAATTATAAGAGTAGGAGCCATTCCCCAGTTGTTTAAAGGTCAAAGGGTGTTAGGGCCTGCCTTGCAGGGCTGTTGTCAAACTCACCTCTCCAGCTGCCTCTACGGCACTCCAATTGCCTTCCACGATTCCTGTCGCCCCTATGACAAGAGTTGCCTCCACAAACCCCTCTCTAGCTGCATCTACAGCTCTGGTCACTCTGGTCACCCCTATAACCCGGGTTGCCTCTACAACCCCCTCTCCAGCTGCTTCTACAGCTCTGGTCACTCTGGTCACCCCTATAACCCGGGTTGCCTCTACAACCCCCTCTCCAGCTGCTTCTACAGCTCTGGTCACTCTGGTCTCCCCTATGACCCGGGTTGCCTCTACAACCCCCTCTGGGGAGCCTGCTCCTCCTGAATTGACAAGCGAGTCCTGACACCAAGATGTGATATATCTTGTTGTTTAATCTCTTTCTCATTCACAATCCCACAAAGGTAGAGTCTTAAGGGGCCCCAACAAAAGGGTATAAGTGGGCAGTTTTCAAAGGAAGAACCCCAAGCTATCAATAACCATATGAATAGTGCTATAAATTAGAGACATGCAAATTTAAACAATTCTGAGGTAGAAGTTTACAGGCATTAAGATGACAAAAAAGGCAATTACCTAAGATGACAAAAAAGGCAAATGACAAAGTCTAGAGGGATTGTTGACAAATGGGCTCATTACTGTTTGTGGAGCTTGTGAGCTAGTGCACCCATTCTGGAAAGCAATTTTAATTCTGTCCCAAATGCTATTAAATTCAGTCTTTTTATTTCAGTGATACCAAAATTCCCCAAAAGAGCAGGAAAAGAGCAAGAGTACACCAGTGTAATACATACATACACATTTACATACATACATGTGTGTATATGCACTCATATATAATGTATAATTACATCAAATATATTTATAGATCAGCTTTTTCTTATTGAGACAAAGCATTGGAAACTGAGGGGATGCCTATCAATTGAGGAGTGATTGAACCAGTTATGGTATGTCAATGTGATAGAATTCTATTGCACTATAAAAATTAGGAAGGGGATATTTCAGAATATCTTGGTAAGCCCTTTATGAATGAATGCAAAAATGAAGTAAGCAAAACCAGGAGAATGATAGCAATCCTCATCAACACAATGACCAAATGCAATTCCAAGGATTCACTCTTCTAGTAAGAGAAATGATCATCTCAGAATGCAGATTGAAGCATATTTTCTCTCTTTTTAAAAATATTTTTGGACATAACATAATGTGGAGCCTTGTAATGGGTTTATTTTCCCTTCTAAAAGAGTGGGGGAAGAGAAGAAGAGAATTTGAAATTTAAGATTAAATTTCAAAATGAGGACAGTCAATATGTGAGAGCCTGTGGGAAAAAGTATATTAATACACTGTTGGTGGAAGTGTGAATTGTCCCTACCATGCCAGATAATGTTGAACCGAAAGGAGTGAGAAAAAAGGTCCCCGAGAGTAAAATTTGGCAGTGGACATTATTGCCGTGGGACTGCCAGGGTCACATACCCAAATAAGACAGTGAGTTGGCATGGACAACGTGCCGGTTTTTAAAGTGATTCCAGTAGTCAGGTTACATAAGCCAAGACTACAATCAGTGATTTGACAGTGTATATTTGAATTTCCCAAGTGCAAAGTTTAGCCTAGGCTGAGGGACAGGGAGCCTAGAATGGGCAAAGATGGGGAGGATCTGGTGGGGGTAAGGGATGGGGGAGAATGGGGAAATGCCCAACAGGGATTTTACCCTAGGCTGAAATTCCTGCTCACAGATCAGTTGGGAGAGGGAAGAGTGGAGTCATGCTCAACAATAACAGTTCAAAATTGGAAAGGAAAAGTGATTATACTGTTCAGACCCTTTGATTAGTTAATTCCAAGATCTAGATATGCCAAACTATTAACAGAAGCAGTTTTGCTGTGGCAAAACAAAACAAAACAAAACTGGAAACCAAGTGGGTGCCTATAACTTGTGTAATGGCTCTGAAACTGTACCTGAAATTAACACCAAATGAATATATGATGTAGATATAAAAGATTATATGATAAATAAATTAGAGGAACAAGGAGGGACTTACCTTTAAGATCTATGGATAGGGTAAGATATAGTGACCAAAGAAGGGATGGGGCGGGGCAGATCATAAACATGAACAATTTTGATCACATGAAATTGAAGTTTTTTTTTTCACAAACAAAATCAAGGTTGCTAAAATTGTAATGGAAACACGTTAGTGGTGAAAACCATCTTGATAGCCAATGTCTGATAAAAGTCTTATTTTCAAGATTTATTAGGTATTGATCCAAATTTATAAGAATGAGAATTATTTTCCCATTGATAAATTTTTAAAAAAATATTGTAAGTTCTCAATGGACAAGATCCAAGCTATCAAGAGCCATGTGAAAAAATGTCCCCAAATCATTAATAATTAGAGACATTTAAATGAAAAGAAGTCTGACTTTCTACCTTACAGCCACCAGATTGTCAAAGATGATAAAAAAGGAAAATGATGACTGCTGGAGGAATTGAGGCAAAACAAGCACATTACTACATTTTTTGGGGGATCTGTGAATTGGTCCAGCCATTCTGCATAATGTTTTGGAATAATACTACCAAAGTCACTAAACTTTGGTTGAGTGAATAGAAGGGACTGAATAAATAGAAATTATTACACAAATGTTTGTGGGAAAGAACCTTAAATTAAAGACGTGTCCATCAATAGGGGGAATGACTAAACAAATTTTGATATATGCATATAATGGAACCCTATTTTCCTGGGAGAAATAATGAAAGGAATGATTTTTAGAAACGTGGGAAGATTGGATTGATATAGATTGGAGTGAGCAGAAGCAGGAAAATAATTTGTTCCATAATATCAACACTGTAAAAATGAACACTTTGGAAAACTGAAGAACTCTGAACAATGCAATGATCAAAGGCCTTCTGATAAAGCATTCTATCCACCTCCTTATAGAGATAGGATATATAGGACAGATATAAAATGCTGAATGAGGTATACATTTTTGGACTTGGCCAGTGTCAGAATTAGTTCTGACTGAATATATACACATGTACACATATATGTATACATATTTGTAGATGTTACAATGAGTTTTTTTCCCCTTTGAAAAAATTAGGGGTGGAGTGGCAAGGAGAGAAAATAAATATTTGCTAATTGAAAAAATAAAGTACCCCCTTCCAAACTATGATATATGAATACAACAGAATATCATTGTGTGATAAGAAAGGAATATAAGGAATTCAAAAAACCTGAGGGGAGATTTTTATTAAGTAATGCAGAGTTATAAGAACAGAATACAGACTGACAACAACAATGTAAACACAAAGATCACCAAGAGGAAATTGAACTCTGGCTAGCTGAGTTACCAACAATGATCCCAGAAAGTGCATAATTAAACATACCTCTTTCTGCTAGGGCAGAGAGGCAGGAGATCACCAGGGCAGAATGTTGTATATATTTTCAAATGAAGTTACTGATTGGGTGTGTTTTCTCAATTGCATTTCTTTGTTACAAGGAATGGTTTAATTGGGAAGGGTTGGTATTTTCAGAAGTGACTATGATGTAAAAAAAAAGACATCTATGTACCATTGAAGAAAATAAAGATGCCCCAGTAGTGTGAGGCACCTGGTGAAGAGCAGGGAAGGTGCATGGGACATGGGAGTGGAAGAAAATGTGGGAAGATACTTGAATGCAACAAACTATCAGTCCTGGACATCAGCAGTAATGAATGGGGTCCAGGGCCCCGGATCAATCTTTGTCAACATGCTTTCTCCACTGTCAGTCCGATTTTAACTAGCCAAAGTTCCCTGGTTGAAATCAGGCGATGCCTTGGAACTCTGAGTTCTAATTCTGGTCTTGGACAGGATTTTGAGTTCTGGCACATCGCTTCCCCTCACTGGGTTTCAATTTTTCCTGGAAACAATAATCCATCCATTTCTTTATTCTCAAGTGCAGTTGTGAGCAGGATGAATTAGGGATGGGGTAGAATGTTCTAACAGAGAAAGGGGCTGTGCAAATAGGGGATGCTTCTATAAACTTGGTTGTTTAGAGGAGACCAATTGTCATGTTCTAGTTATTTTATTTATTTTTATTGATTCTGTTCTTTAGCATAGATTGTATCCCAAACCCTGGACAGTCAATTATTCTGTTGTTCAAAAAGATGAGTGTGGATGAAATTGCCTGTTTTATTCTTACCAGCATCTGGACAAATAGGTCTCAGGATGAATTTTATTGAGGGATGATCAGTAGCTCTGTCTGTTAATAGGAAAGAAGGATGGCCCAAGGTTTCCATCAGTCAGTGATTGGCCTAGCCCTCAGTTAGGGCTGGGGATTCTGCAGTGTTCCCCTCATCCCTGGGTTCATATCCTGTTTGTCCTCATGTACTTTGTGATGCCTGGTTCTTAGTTTCCCAATGTTTTGGTCAGAATCTGTCTTAATTGGCATGACCTGGTAATCTGTGTGAGTGAAAGATAAGTAACAGAAGAGAATTATGTGTGACTGTGAGTGTGCGTGTGTGTGTAGTGTGGGGTGCAATGCCATTAAACCCCTAAGTAGAGCATTTCTCTCCAGAAGACCAGATGGATATTTCCACCTCTGGTGTTCATAGCCTGGCCGTTTTGTCATTCCCACTTGGAGGGTGAAAAGGTCCCCAAAGCAAAGGTCCCTGCAAACTGATCCTTTTCTTCCTCAGTAAAGTCAGGTAAGACTTAAGTTCATGGTAGGGTTACAAATTGTGCAGTAGAGATAAGGTCTGAGCTTCTCACAGTCTGTGTTGGAGTACAAACATACTGAGTTCTCTATTAGGTTCCCAGTTCTTGACACTTGGAATGGTGAGCTTTCCTCTCTGTCTCTTAGGTATGAGTCTTACTACCTTTAATCTGAGGTGGTGGGGAGTAGAAATTCTACCTTATGCTCCTCACTTAGAATTTGTTCTGCATGGATTCATAACCAATTTAGGGCTGGGCAGAGCAGGCTGGCTTCCATGTAGTAAGATTTGCATGGCCCTGTCACTCCTCCAAAGGTCCTCTCTGTGGAGCTTGACACTATTGATGACAGTCTTCTCCTTGATTCTCTCCTTTCTCCCCTGGTTCTCCTTTGTCCTGTCTGGCCATTCCTCCTCTGTCTCCTTTGCTCGATCATCCTTCCTGTTGCACTCACTAACCCTGGGGGATCCTTGGAGGCTCTGGCCTGGGGCCCCTTTTCTTCCCTTTTCTCTCTGTACTATTTCACTTGTGAATCTCATCAGCTCCCATGGATCCAGTCATCATCTCTATGCAGATGACTCTCAATCCTATTGATGCAGCCCTTACCTCTCTCCTGACCTCCAGTCTCCTACTGCCAACCACCTAATGTCACTTTCAAACTGGTTGTCCCATAGATCTCTTAAACTCATAATTTCCAAAACTGATCTCATCATCTTCACTCCCCCTTCCATCCCCTCCACTTTCTTCTCTTCCTAATTTCCCTGTTACTGTCAAGGGGACTCTTCCCCTCCCAGGATACAAGGCTGCAAATTAGGAGTAATCTTTTACTCCTCTCTGTCTCTCTTTCCAACTACCCTATTTAATTCATTTTCCAATTCTATCATTTCTGCCCACATTACATCTCTTTTTATATTTCTCCTTCTCTCTTCTGCCTCTGCCACCATCCTGGTCCATCATCTCATTACTTCACTGCTGAAGTTTTGCAGGAGCTGCTAGTTGCTCTGCCTGCCTTGTCTCTTCCCACTCCAATTCACCCTCCATTCAAAGTCTTCTTCCTAGAGTACAGGTCTGACCAAATTACCCCTTCCCAATTGCATAAACTCCCTGACTCTCTGCTATCCCCAGCATCAAACTGAAGTTCCTCTGCTTTGCTTTTTAAAGCTCTTCTTAATTTGGCCTCTCTCTACCTTTCCAATCCTCTTTTATTTTACTCCCTTCTATGTGTTCTGTGATCCAGTGACCCTATGCCCTTGCTAATTCTGAAGACACCCTCCTCCATGTCCTGGCTCTGGGTATTTACACTGGCTGTGCTGCACACCTGGAATGCTCTCCCTCCTCCCCTCTTGCTCCCGAATTTCCTCAGATAATTTCCAACCATTCACAAGAAGCCTTTCAAAACCTTCCTTAATCTTTGTGTTTTTCTCCTCAGACTACCCAAATTTTTTTCCTGAATGTATCTTGTTCTTATATCGTGGTGTCTATATTTTCTTCTCCATTAGAATGTAAGCTCCTTGAGATCAGAGAATTCCTTCCCACCCCCTTTCTTTGTATTTTCAGTGTTTTATCACAGTGCCTGGCTCATAGTAGGTTCTTAATAAATGCTAGGTGACCTGATGTGACTTGACCTCTGGCAGGTGGACCACCACCTAAATTTCTTCCATTAGTGATGAACTCACAAGTAGTTAATTGTTGCTTCATCCACCAAATTAATTTAGAAAAAACTAGATCTCCTTTGGATAGGGTACAAGGTAAGTCTCTTAACACTTCAGGGGGATGGAAGTTTCTTGATCTTGTTTTCCTTCTAAGCTGTAAGGATGGGAATGTTCAAACAGTATTGAAAAAGATGCATGAAATGGGAGAAAGGAAGTGAAATATAGTGTGATTTGATGAGACTGGGTCCTGGAACCATTGCTTTTTTCATCTGTATGAAAGGCTGACCTTGTTCTGGATCTCATCTCACACAGGTCTGGCCAAAACAAGCTAAATGTTAGAAAATCAACAATATTGCTATTTATACACATTTTTTTCCTATGAGGAAGTTGGTTTTCAGTGCTCCAGGTTCTGAACAGACATATGCCTGGCCTCTTCACGAGACTCTTCCTGCTTTCCCATCCTTAACTCTGAATTGCCTGGTGTCTACATAGGGTTATAATGGGGAATCACCAGGAGCTCAATTTCCTCATCTACAGAATTTCAGTGACAATATTTGTATTAACTACCTCATTTGTTGTGGAAAATATACTTTGTAAAATTTTTTCCTTTTTTCTTTTTAAATTTAAATTTTAAATAATTTTTATTGATGTCTTCTTCTATATTCATCATCATAGTTATCTCCAGTATCCTCCTCTTCCAGGAGAGCCATCTCATATAACAAATAATAGTGTTTTTAAAGAAGAAAACATTGGCACAAATGATATGTGTATTGATAAAGTCTGAAAACATCTGCAATGTATAGCACCTGTGCACCACTTACCTCCAGAAGGGTGAGTTGGGGCTGTTACTCATCACAAATTTTCACTAGAGGAGTGTCTAGGTAGCACAGTGAATAGAGCATGGGCCCTGGATTCAGGAGGATCTGAGTTCCAATCCAGCCTCAGACACTTAACACAAAAAGTAGTCTTGTGACCTTGGGCCAGTCACTTAACCCCAATTGCCCTACCTTCTTCCCTCCAAAAATAAAAAAGCAAAAAAAAAAAGTTTTATTGGAATCAGGGTTGATATTTGTAGTTTTTGAAAAAAAATATTATTTTTTTTATAGCTTACAACATTCATTTCCATAAAACCCTGAGTTCTAAATTTTCTCCCTTTCCCTCTCCTCCCTCTCTACCCCACATGGTGGCTTGCAGTCCAATAGAGGTTCTATAAATATCTTCACATTCAGCATTAGTCAAGTTGTAAAGAAGGATTATAACCAAAGGAGTGAATGAGAAAAAAGGGATGAAACAAAACAATACACAAAAGAGAGAGCAGATAGTTTGCTTCAGTCTGTATTCAGACTCTGTAGCTCTTTCTCTAGATGTGGATATCTCTTTCCATGATGAGTCCCTTGGAGTTGTCTTACAACCTTGCAATGCTGAGAGGAGCCCAGTCTATCAAAGTTAGTCATCACAGATATGATGTGTCTGTAATTGTGTACAAAGTTCTCCTGTTCTCCTGATTCTGCTCTCTTCTCTCAGCATTAGTTTATATAAGTCTCTCCATGTTATTATGAAGTCTGTCTCCTCAATTTTTTTTTGCTTTTTGGAGAGGGGAAAGCAGGTCAATTGTGGTTAAGTGACTTGTCCAAGATCACACAACTAGTAAGTGTTAAGGCTCTAGGGCTGGATTTGAACTCAGGTTCTTCTGACTCCAGGGCCAGTGCTCTGTTAAACTGTGCCACCTACTCACCCCTGCTCCTCATTTCTCATATCAAAGCATTCCATTACATTCATATGTTTAGCTGATATACATTTATTTATTTATACATTCATAAGTTTAGCTGATCCCCTATTGATAGGCCTCTCCTTGGTTTCCAATTCTTTGCCACCACAGAAGGAGCTGCTATAAATATTTTTGTACATATGGGTACAGTTTTGTTGCATTAACTTTTGATTATTTTGGTTTTTAGTTCTTCTTTTCATGCACATTGTTGAAGTTATTGTGTCTATATTTTGGGATCGTTTTCCTTCATATTGCAAAAGTTCATATTGATCTTTCTATGCTATTCTCTCTTCATAAGATCATAGGATCTTGGGGCTAGAACAATATGGGACCTCGAAAGTCATCCTTGTCCAACCCCTCATTTTATAAGTGAGGAAACTGTGACCCCATAAGGCAAGTGACTTAGACAAAGTAACACAGGTAATGAAAATCAAAATGGGGATTTGAACACAAGTCCTCAAACTGAAGTTATTGTTGGTTACAACTTAGTAATACTGTGTTGGAATCATGTACCACAGTTGGTTTATTCAATCAATGGGTATCTGTTTTGTTTCCAATTCTTTGCTTTCACAAAAATTATTGCTATAAATATTTTGTTGCATATATTTTTTCTTAACTACAATCTTGGGAGGATAATCACAGAATCACATAACCTGAGAGCTTCAAGAGACCTTAAAGATCATGGAATCCAACCCCATCCTTTTCCATTTCAGGGCCGGAGAAAGGAAGAACATCTTTTGCTCATGATGGTCTCACAATTATTCAGGGTTAAGTAGCTACTTAAGGGAAAGAGCCATGTCTAGAACCAAGGTGTCTTGACTCCTGGTTGTGTGATCTAAACCCCTTTCCTTCCCTAAAATCTAATGTGGTACAAAGTGTGTGTGTGTGTGTGTGTGTGTGTGTGTGTGTGTGTGTGTGTGTGTGTATGTGGCCACTGTGTTCCTCATATTGGGGCAACATGTCTTAGCATTTGTGATTATACATTTTGATGTAGATATTTGTTATTAAAAGCTAATTTAACTGCCAGTCTATAAATGGAACTGGGGCTCCAGGGACCACCATGTACTTGGGTGGGGGAATACCAAATTCCAAATGGTTGGATCCATTTGCTGAGAGCCTAGATATCCTTATCCTTTATAAAGGTGTTGGAGAGCACTGGGGGAGAGAAATAAAATGTATGTATCTGAGATTTGGAGGGAATCTGTGAAGAATTTGGAAGAATTGTAATAAACAAGGAATGGTGGTTACCTTCTTTTTGTTTACATGTGACCATATGGAGGCACACAGGTTTCTTCACATTTTTTTGTGCCTATGTCTGTTATACATGTGCATTTATGTGGGTATGAAGGAACTGAGTAACTGAGGTTGCGGATATCATTTGAATTGGTTGAGGAAGGACAGAGATTTCTAAAGAAATTTTCCCCTCTGGATACTAGGAGTGCCCATTTCACCCTCTGTCCCTCTCCTCCCTGTAGTTCCCTTAGTAAAGACACACAGCATGTTTGATGCTCTGGTTTAATGGTTTAGGTTCATGGAAATATATTTTTAGTGATTTCCTTTAAGGAATCCTTTTAAGGAATGATTCCTATTGGTTCAGAGATGAATGTCTGCTTACAAAGAGTGGGAAAGTAAAGGAACATGTGTTCCAGTATTACTTTGACTCCATCTGGAAGAAAGATAAACGGAATGAGATCATGTCCCTGATGTGAGCCTAAGGTAGCTAGAGTCATCTGGGTCAGCCCAGGCCTTTCCTTTCACTTGGTGCACCCATCCTACTGTACCACACTGGGCCCTGGGATGGGAACAGAGGTTTAGAGCTGCTGTCAGAATGGTGTGTAGACTGGACAGACTAAGGAGCAAGGGGCATGTCCTCCTGCTCTGCACGTTAAACTGCAGAAAGGGAATAGATTCAAAGAACTATTTTAGAATTGGAAGGGACCTGTCTCCCTGAAGTTCCTCCCCCTTTTTGCCTCTGCACTGTCCTCCCTGCCTAGAATTCTCTGCCCTCTTCCCTCCCTAGAATTGCTCTCTCTTCTTTTCTGCCTTTCTTCTGGACTCAGTTCAGATCCCACCCCTGCACAAGGCCTAACTTAGTCTTCCCAGTTCCACAACTTTTCCAGTTTACTTTCATATTGCCTTTCTCTATTTCTTGCATTTATCTAGATATTTATATGTTGTTTTCCCCATTTGAATATATGTTCCTTAAGGGCAGAGACTATGTTTTGTTGATTTTTTTTTTTGTCTTTCATTTTATCTCCAGTGCTTAGCCCAGTGCCTGATACATAAATCTTCTTGTTGACTGACTGACTGACCTTGAGTATGTCTGAAAGCTCAATGTTATGTGGTGTCCAACAAAGAAAAGGTTTAGCTATCCTCACCCTCAAAAATAGGTTCATCCCCTTTTCCTAGGTTTGGAGAATGGAATATTCATTTTAGGTGATGGAGATTAGGGTTACAGGCCTGGGAAATTAATCATGTAGGGATTCATTCTGGGACATATCTTTTGATATACTCATTATCTATATAGCAAATTATCCTTTCTGTGTCTCTATTATTTCCAGGACCTGAAAATTCATTGGTACTGTTAGTACAGCTGCCCATTCATGTATGAGAGAAGTTTGAAAACCTTTCTTCCCAACACCCCACCTCCATGAGGATCTACTCAAGCAGATGGCTTTAAAGTAGGCAAAGCCTTTTATGAAAGTGAGTACAGTTACCCCTCACCAATTTTTCTGAATAAAGTGACTATCACAGTAAAATATGTTAAATGAAATTTTTGGTTTCTCAATGTGTATAGAAGTCATGTTTACAATACTGTGTAATCTATTAAGTTTGCAATACTATAAGTCTACGAAAACTATGTACTTGCCTTAATTAATAATTTAGTTTTTCAGTCGTTTTTCAGTTGTGTCTGACTCTTTTTTAACCCATTTGGGTTTTTTGTTTTTTGTTTTTTGTTTTGGCAAAGATGCAGAGAGGTTTGCCATTCCCTTTTTTACAGCTAAGGAAACTGAAGCAAACAAGGTGGAGTGACTTGTCTATGCTCACCCAGCTTGTAGATATCTGAGGTCAGATTTGAACTCAGGCAGATAAGTTTTCCTGACTCCAGCCTGACACTCTATTCACTACACCACCTAGCTGCCCCATTACAAAAATACTTTATTGCTAAAATATGTTAACCATAATCTGAACCTTCATGAATTTATAATCTTTTTTGCTGCTGGAGGGCCTAGCCTCCAAGTTGATGGCTGCTGACTGATCAGGCTAGTGGTGGTTGAAGGCTGGGGTGCCTGTGGCAATTTTAAAAATATGATAACAATGAAGCTAGCTAAATTGACTGAGTCTTCCTTTCACTTGGACACTTAGAGGCCACTGCAGGGTTTTTAATTTATCTGATTTCAATATTGGTGTGTCTCAGGGAATAGGGAGGCCCTAAGAGGTGGAGAGAGATGGGAAACAGCATGTTGGTGGAACAGCCAGAACACACACAACATGCAACAATTACATTTGTTATCTTATGTGGGTGTAGTTTGTGGCTCTCCAAAGCAATTATAATATAAATGTCAAAAATCCGTGATCACAGATCATCATTACAGATATGACAAAAATAAAATCTTTTGAAATATTGTGAGAATTAGTGAAAAGTGACCCAGAGATATGATTTGGGCAAATACAGTTGGAACAAATGATGCCAATAGACTTGTTGATGCAGAGTTTCTAGAAAACTTCAAATTGTAAAATCAAAACACCTGAAAAAAATAGGCATGTCTGTAAAGTACAATAAATTGAACCAAGATTATATCTGTATGTGGGAGGACCTAGATGGGGGAGTAGTGAGTTTCTCTCCCTGCTCTAGAAGGCCCCATATCTCTCATTTATTAATTCAGTGATGAATGTAGTAAATTTACACATTGATTCTATAGATTTTAACCTCTACCCTTTTCTATTCTGCATTCTTATTTGCTTTGGAACCTGTGATGATGATAGATGAAGGACGGGGGAGAACTTTCAAATCTTCTATCCTGCCCAGTCACCCACCTCCTGGTCCTCCTCCCCACAAAAAAATCCTTTCCCAATAAAGTTTTGAAAGCAGTGGCCAAGAAACCATGAAAAGGACAGGGAGGCAATGATGTCTCAGATTGTGTATTTTCTGGAACAAGAAACGTCCTGGAGGAGGAGGGGAAGGAGGTGTGGATGCTGGCCCCTGGAATGGTTCTTTGTCCCTTTCTTTTAACCACAAGAGACTTCCAGATTTCCTCTGGGGTTGCTGTACACAAAGGGACACTTCAGTCATACCTACTGTGTCTGTCACTGTAGATGAGCAGAGCAGACATGGGGAGCCTGAGCCCAGTGTGACCAGCTGCTGAGGCCTGATTCCTTATCTATAGTGACAGAGGATGACTGTGAAAGAAGTGCGACCAGAATAAGGGCCATGCTGTGCAAGCTGCTATAGCCTGAACATCTCCCTGGGATGATGGGGTAATGGAAGTGATCAGCCTGGGAGCAGAAGCAGGGCCCCCAGGAAGGGAAGGTTCTGAGTGCTGGAGAGTTTTACCTGCTGTGAGGTCCACTGGTCTGGGAAAGCAGGGAAACCAAGCCCTCTCCAAATCACATATCTTTATTTTTACTCTGAGGGTTAGGGCTTTGGCCCCAGACACAGGTAGAA
Organism: Gymnobelideus leadbeateri; assembly: GCA_011680675.1. Classification (NCBI taxonomy): domain Eukaryota; kingdom Metazoa; phylum Chordata; class Mammalia; order Diprotodontia; family Petauridae; genus Gymnobelideus; species Gymnobelideus leadbeateri. The sequence goes on along the minus strand of WOXC01007855.1, from coordinate 197,543 downwards.
ATTCTCACCGAAGAATAGGGATAGCACCATAGATTAAAAAGCCCCATAAGAATTTTTCATTAACATGTCACATCATCCCCTAAGCTAAATTCAAACCCCACAGCTTGGGCAGGCAGAGCACACAGGCAGGCCAGGCAGGCTGTGGGGAGGCCACTTGCTTGGTAGCTTGAGCAGAGTTTCTCCTGGGGGGCATCAGTGATATTGTGCTTGTGCTGTGAGCTCTTGGTGAATTAATAGAAGTTGTTTCATTCTTGTCATTTGTTACTTCCAGCCCCTGACTCCATGCCTGGCACATAGTAGGCACTTAATACATGCCTGATGATTGATGAACTCTATGACAACATCACTGATATGCCTCATGTGTTTCATAGGGTACCCACAAAGAGTCATTGGCAGTCTGTGCACATAAACCATCATTCGTGGAAAATCTACTATACTGAAAGTACTCTCAAGTAGAAAGAAAAATCAGACATGTTTTTGTCCTCAAGATTATATTCTAACAGTAGAAAGACTTGAATATGAATAACTGAAGTCAAAGGCATGATTGAATGAATGCCTGATATGATTAACAATTGCTCTCCTGCATATAGAATTTTCCCCACAACAGCCTTTTGAGGTTGGTTGTGCAAGTGTCATTAGTCCTAGAGAAACAAAAGCAAATTCACAAGGAAGATATTTTTCCCAGCCCCATTATGAGCTGCAGGTACAAATTAGGAGGGAAAAGTCTCAGACCCAGAGATGTGAATGGAGAGAGAGCCCATAGGATTCTTTCACATGCATCTTTCTGCCCTGAAGTCTTTTAGATGGAAAACTGCAATCCTTCCCTTTCTGTATTGAGAAGTGTTTTCTTTAAATTGGGGGCCAGTTTGAGTCAGGAGAAATCAGCCAGATCTAGAGCTGTATTGGTCTCCTCCCTCCCACCCTGCCAAGGAGAGAGCTTTTATGAGGCAAGAGGATCCCTTTCATTCTAGATGTTGGGTTCATTCAACATCTCTTCCCACCTAACAGTCTTCTCTTAATGCCCTTCTTTTCAAATATGTCTTTCTTCTAAGGCTAGGATTGGCATCTCTTTTAGAAGTATACCTAATTTACCTAACAGACTATTTATTCTAATATTCTTAGGGTAGTAGACAGAGGAATGTTACAGCAAGGGCTTTCAGGAGACAAGGAATAACTGTTTGTATTTTTGGTAGTGTTGCTATGTCAGTATATAAGCTCATAAAATCTATAACCCAGAAGAGAGAAGGTTGGTTTAAAATCTATCTGGCCTCAATGGAAAAAATATATATTTCAGTAAAAAATAGAGTGAATTACAATTAATTTCCATAAGTTAAATGCATATAGTTTAATATCCATATTTCAATATGACATATACTATAGGTCTTAAGAAAGTTATATTCTAAGACTTTTCTGTAAAGTGATTCTTTTCCTTTTAGAGAATGCTGACTATTATCAGGACCTAACAGGTTTACTAACTTTTCATTTAGCTCCTTCGGCAGCTAGGTGGCACAGTGGATAGAGTGCCAGTTCTAGAGTCAGGAAGATTCATCTTCTGGAGTTCAAATCTGGCCTTGCATGCTCATTAGCTGTGTGACTGACACTGGACAAGTAGCTTAACCCTGTTTCCCTAAGATTTCCTCATCTGTAGCATAAGTTGGAAAATGAAATGGCCAAGCTCTTCAGTATCTGTGCCAAGAGAACCCTGAATGTGGTCGTGAAGAATGAGATATGACTGAAAAATGATTGAACAACATTTTGATTTTATTTTCTATGCATCAGTGATTGGACTTAGGGAAGGCCAACTGTCCTACTTTGCAAGTGGGAGTGGGGGAAATAGGACTCAGGCCCTGTGGGGGGTACTAGACATTTGGTGAGGGAGGGACTGGGGAACAGGGCCATACTCACCAGCTCCCAAGAGAACTGCCACCAGAGTAGTCATGAGGAGAAGGACTGGGAACTTCATCTTGATGAGGAAATATGGAAAGGTTTCTTGAGAAGGGGGAAGTGTTGATGGAGCCACCTGTCTGTCAGGGCACTTATAAAGATGTCAAAGGCCAATGGAAGTTGAGAAGTGTGTACCCTCCTTCCTCTACAAGCTCCCTAATCCTCTCCCCTTACTGTAGCCAACAGCCATTTGCTAAGTCAACAAGTGTTGGTTAGGGGGAGATACCTAAATTTTTGGCAGGATGGTCATGGCCAGCAGTGCTGACAATTGTCATCCTTTTCATCAGGTGTCCAAATTTAGCATCTGGAGGGAGGGCTGATCTGAGCTACCAGACCCAAGGGCACTGGATAAGACAGAGACCTCCTGCTTATTTGGCATTATTACAGTGGCGGATCCTCTCCATGGCCTTCCAAATCATCCTGGTTATTGTTCTGAAAGTGGGCTTTTAGAATTTAATTTGTCCAGCTTCCTGATTCTGGATAGAATGATTTCCAATTCATGCTGGATCTAGAAAAGTATTCTAAAGTCTTACAGGAAAGAACTGATAAATACAAGATTTATGGAATCATTTTATACACACACACACATCCACATCCACATCCACACATTCATATACACTCGTGTCTAATGGTAGCCATATCTTGTGGAAGAGAAAGAAGAAGAAAAGGAAAAAAGAAATTTACATTATAACTTTATTTTATATTTTGAAGGAGTAGGAAATTATTCATAATAGATTTGTTGTTTCACATGCAGTCATCTTCTTATTAAATTATGTTATGCTAATTCTTGCTTTATTCTGTAAATTAAAAGTAAAAGTAATGACAAGTCTTCCAAAGAAGTCAGGTTCACGTCTGAATGCGGGGTGCTCAGCAGTTCCATAGTCTTAACCCTGCTAGGAGAAGAACTAAATGCTCCCTCGAATACCATCCATTGGCCACAAGAGAGATGGGTATTATTGGGGGGGGTATTCCTATTTTGAGAATTCCTTTTTTTATCCCATGCACCTGTTGTTCTCCATCCCCACATATCTCCCAGTCCCATAACATAACATAGTCATTAGAGCCAGACATTCTTATGGAGGCCAGCTTAGCCAAAGAGTACATCCACATGTAGGTGAGCAGTGGATAGATCACAGGACCCAGAATCAGGCAGGTCTGTGTTCATATCTGACTTTGGACACTTCCCAGATGCATGACCCTGGGTAAGTCATCTAACCTCTTTTTGTTTTAGTTTCCTATTCTATAAAATGAGTACAGTAATAGCACCTCCCTCCCATAGTTTTTGTGAGGATCCAATGAGATCATATTTTTAAGGTGCTTTGCAGTCCTTAAAGTGCAATATGAATGCTAACTATCATTGTTCTGCAAGATCATAGAATTCCTCACAATTCAATAGCAATTTAGAAGAATTTTACCCAGAAATGTGTTCTTTAGAGTGTTGGATTTTTGGGATGGAAGTTCAGATAATTCTTTGGACTGCAGGCTAAGGCTTTGTTTGCTCTTTGCAGAGGCAACAGAAGCCACTGTTATAATAGGAAGTCATCAGGTCCTGTGATAATTCTGTCTCTGTCACTGGCAGGTAGAAAATAGATGGATTTCGGGTTTTTCGGACTTCAGTCTCCTCATCTTTGAAAAAAGGGGTTTTGGCCATTTTTGTCCCCTCTAGGTATAGAACTTTGGAGTCTCTATTTACCTTCTGGTTCAGAAGGAAGCTGAATGTCCCAGGGGATTGTGGGACAGACAGAGACTTCATTCACCATTTGCTGTAGGTTGATTACAAAGTATGTAACTGAATGTCAGTTGTTAGGTGGGAAGAAGTCATGGGAAGGTGCTTCCTACCTGGAGGGGCCAGTAGTATCAGAGATGCTGAGGACACACAGATCACTCCAGATGTGCTGTTTCTGGGGTTATACCTTTTCATCTATTGGATCCAGTCAGCCAGCCAAGAGTCAACCAGCATTTATAAGGCATTATGTGATGGGCACTGTCTTAAGTGCTAGGGATACAAGGAAAGACACAACCTCAGTTCTTGGTCAAGCAGCTCACATTCTAAAAGTGGAACTTGAAAATAACTCTGTACATACAAGATATATACAGTGCCCAATGGACAGTGATACCACAGGGAGGGTGGGGTTGGGAGGAAATGTGGAAGAGTGCTACAGAAGGTGGGATTTGAATGGTCTTGAAAGAATTCAGAGAAATCAGGAAACAGAGGTGAGCGGGACTAGCATTTCAGGTAGGCGAGATGGCCAGTGACAAGACTAGATAGATCATAAGACAATCTCTGTGTGTAGCTGAGGTGGAGTAGAGGAATAGCTATGAGAATTGCATAGAATGAGAAACTATTGTGTTGGGTAATTGAGGGAATATAATTATGTATGTTGAAATGTCCTAGTATGAGGGCAGAAATAGGTATAGAAAGATCATGAACCATACACTGGACTTATTGAAGCAGGAAGTAGGATTGATAATGAACAATGCCCAGAACCTTTGACTGATTGTTAAATTTGGATGGAATGAACCTCCAAGGAGAAGAGGTTACTGAGGGATAGTGGTAGAGGAAGAGTCTGGAAGGGGGCAATGAGAAGCAATGAATATTCACCTACTTATTCACCATACTCTACCATGACCGCTGAATCAGGGGCTATGAATAAATGCAGAATAAATGAGAAAGGGTGGCTAGTGATGCAGCATCCTTGAGAGGAAACCAGTCTAATTGAGGGCCAGAAGTTGGAGGGAATGAAAAAGGAAACAAGTTTAAGAAGAAAGCAAGGTTATTGCATATCGAACAAGCATTCTAGAGAGCACAGTGGAAGAGATGGGCAGCTTTAGAGTGGGAGATTGAGGGGTTTGCATTGAGGAGGATAGGAATTAAGGAGCAGTCACTGAAGGACAGAGAAAGGGGTTTGAATAATGGCAACTAGGCATTTCAAATGATTGGGATGATAGGGAGACCTTGGTGTGGCGGGAGTAGGCTCACCATTGAGGAATGTATTCAGATAGAGTATCAGGGTTGGAAAGATATGTTTTGAGAGGAGTTTTTGGTTAGAATGTTTTTGTCCTTTTTCAAAGTCCAACTTTGTTCCAGGTGCTGAGTGATGCCTTTCCTGATACTTTAAAGTGTTAGTGCCCTCCACCCCAAACAACCTTAGAGATAACTACTTTGTAATTATTTGCATTTATTGTCTCTATGTTTTTTCTATAAATCCATAAATATGTATATGTACTTAATTTAGGTCCTATTGAATATCATCTCAATGAATAGGAACTCTTTCATTGTATTTGTATTTCAGGTGACTAGCATAGTGCCCAGCCTACATCAAACCTTGATAAATACTTGTTGATTATTGATTGATTGATATCATAAGACAATCACTGACTTTCTTTGAGAAGTCCTCAGTGTCATCCTTACACATTACAAATTATTTAGAATTCATATTTTCATTTTACCCCAGAAACCTCTCCTTCTCTCTTCACTTTACCAACAGTTGCAGTAATCTAGAGACCTTGTTTTTCCAAGCAAAAAAAAAGAATGCCTCAGGAGATTGAAAGAAATTGACTCTTCCTCAACCCGGTTACTGAGGCCATTGAAAATGAGCAAATTAGTTCAGTAAAGTAACAGGGTACAAAATAATCCTACAAAAAAATCCTACTGTATAGCATTCCTATACAGTACTAATGTAATCCAAAAAGTAAAGACAAAATGAGAAATTTCTTTAGAAGAAGTACAAAATGATTAAAAATCTGGCCATCAGCCTGCCCAGGTATATATAAAATTCATGCAACCAATGTACAAAATACTCTCTACACATGTAAAGGAAGACAAGTGAAAAGGTATTCAGTGTGCATGGTTGGGTTGTAATAAAAATGGAGATAATATAGATTTAATGCTTTAGCAATTACGTATTGAAGGAAATACTTTATAGAAATAGATAAGATCTGAAAATACATTGGAGAAACAAATTATTGAGAATATTGAACAAAATACTGGGGAAGAATTAGGAATTAAGTGGGGGCATATATTGTATTCTCAGACTGCAAACTATATTGTAAAATAGTATAAGATCTATTCATTTTTTAAAAATTTCAGTTGGGGTTAAGTGACTTGCCCAAGGTCACATGGCTAGTTTTTGTGTTAAGTGTCTGAGGCCAAATTTGAACTCAGGCCCTCCTGACTCCAGGGCTGGTGCTCTATTCCTTGCACCACCTAGCCACCCCAAGAACTATTCAATTTTTATTAAAAAATAGAAAAGAACATCAATACAGCAGACTAAATAAATATAAATCAGATGCAAATAAAAAAGAATCATAGGCCTGTGAAAATCCTAAGAATATGAATACCTGGAGCAAGGTCCCCCTGTTTGATAAGAACTGCTGGGAAAGTTGGAAAGCTTTAGACTTAGGCTCAATACTCATCTAGGTCTGTGATGTCATTGAACTAGAAGTTCCTTCCAATATTGCAGATTATAGCCAATGTCTGCTTGTCTTGTCTCACTCTTGCCTTTGTCCTTTATTTTCTGTTGAAGTCCATCAAATAGACAGTTTATATTTATTACTCCTCTAACACTTTTTAGAGATGATGTGATGGCTTCCTTAGAGAATCCTAGAAAATCAGCTAAGAACTAATCTGAGCAACTAACAACTTTAGTTAAATTTTCTGTATATAAAACAAACCACCTAAATCATCAGCAATTTTTGCCTATTACCTTTAAAATCCAACAGGAAGAACTACAGAAATTCTGCTTAAAACAGCTACAGACTTTCTAAAATACTTGGGCGTCTACATGCCAAGACACACACAGGAACTATGTGACTTGAATGATGGAACTCTCTTCACACAAATAAAGACAGATTTAAATAATTGGAGAAATATTAGTTGCTCACAAACAGGCTAAGCCAATAAAACCAAAGGAAAACTACCCAAGTCATTTACTTATTTAGTGCCATGTCAATCAAACTAGTTAAGAATTATGTGATAAAGTTAGAAAAATCATAACAAAATTCATCTGGAGGAACAAAAGGTCAAGAATATCATGGGAAGCAAGGGAAAAAAAGATAAGTAAAGGGCCCAACAGTATAAGGTCTTAAACTGCACTACAAAGTTGTAATTATCAAAATAATTTGGTACCGGGTAAGAATAAGTTTGGTGAGTGTCCTAATACATATTAGGTATACCACATACATGATCAGTTCAACACAGTCATCTAGTGTTTGATAAACCTCCTAATCCCAGCTATTGAGGGAAGAACTCATTTCTTGAGAAAAAATCTTTTGGGAAAACTGGAAAGTAGATTAGCATAGGTCAACATCTTACACTATAAACTAGATAAATTCAAAATGGGCACATGATTTACATAAAAAGGCTAAGCAACTTAGTGGAGATAGAAGGAATTACCTGTCAGATCCACGAATAGGGGAACAATTCCTGACCAATCAAGAGAAAAACAGACTCACAGGAGGTAAAATAGATAATTTTGATTGTAAAATTGTAAAATTAAAATGATTTTGCACAAATAAAACAAATGTAGCTAAATTAAAAAAGAATAGCAGGAAACTGAGAAAAATTCTTTGCAACATATTTCCATAATAAACATTTCAATTTCTAAAATATGTAGGAAATGAATAAAATTTACAAGAGTAAGAGCTATTCCCCAGTTGATTAATGGTTGAAAGATATAAGTAGATAGTTTTCTGAGGAAGAAATCCAAACTATCAATAACCATATGAATAATGCTGTAAATTAGAGAAATGAAAATTGAAACAATTTTGAAGTAGTAGTTTACACCCATCATATTTCCCAAGATGACAAAAAGGGAAAATGGCAAAGGTTAAAGGCATTGTGAACAAATAAGTACACTACTGGACAGTTGGTAGAGCTTGTGAACTGGTGCACCCATTCTGGAAAGCAATTTTAACTCTGCCCCAAATGCTTTTAAATTCTGTCCTTTTATCCCAGTGATACCAATATTCCTCAAAAGATAATGGAAAAAGTAAAAAGACCCTTGTGTAATACATACATACATATACACACATATTATATAAATACACCAGATATATTTATATATCAGCTCTTTCTTGTTGTGACAAAGCATTGGAAACTGAGGGGATGCCTCTCAAGTGAGGAGTGACTGAATCAGTTAGGTATGTCAATGGATAGAATTCTGTTCTGCTATAAGAAATGATGAAGGGGATGTTTCATAATAACCTGGTAAACCTTTGATAAATGTATACAAAATGAAGTGAGCAAAACCAGGGGAATGATTTATCCTGTAACAATAATATAATAAAGAGAATCAACTTGGAAAGAGATTGTAATTCTCATCAATACAATAACCAAACACAATTCCAAGAATTCATGGTGAAACCTTATATGCTCCTCCAGTAAGAGAAATAGTCATCTCAAAATGCAGGTTGAATCATATTTTCTTCTCTCTTTTTCTTTTTCAAAATATTTTTTGGACATAACTAATGTAGAAATTTGTAATAGGTTTTGTTTGTCTTGCCTTCTAAAAGAGTAGGGGAAGGGGAGAAGGAGAGAATTTGAAACTTAAAATTTAAATTTAAAATGGCATCCATCAATATGTGAGGGACTGTGGGAAAAAGTACACTAATACATTGTTGGTGGAAGTGTGAATTGTCCCTACCATGCCAGATAACAGTTTAGAATTAGAAAGGAAATGTGATTGTACTGTTCGGATCCTTTGATTAGTTAATTCCAAGATTTAGATATGCCAAAATATTAACAGAAGCAATTTTTGCTGTGGCAAACAACAACAACAACTGCAAAAAACAACTGGAAACCAAGTGGGTGCCTATAACTTGTGTAATGTCTCTGAAACTAGTATTTGAAATTAGCACCAAATGAATATATGATGTAGATATAAAAGATTATATGATGAACAAATTAGAGGAACAAGGAGGAACTTACCTTTAAGATCAATGGATAGAGTAAGATTTTATGACCAGATCAGGGAGAAGGCAGATCATAAAAGATAACATGAACAATTTTGATCACAAGAAATTCAAATTATTTTTTTGCAAACAAAATCTAGGTTGCTAAGATTGTAATGGAAACAATTTAGTGGTGAAAACCAGAATGTCTGATAAAAGTCTTATTTCAAGATATGTTAGGAATTGATTCAAATTTGTAAGAATGAGAACCATTTCCTCTATTGATAAAATTTCAAAGATATTAAGTGAGTTTTCAACGGACAAAATTCAAGCTATCAACAGTCATGTGAAAAAATGTTCCAAAATCATTAATAATTAGGGACATTTAAATGAAAAGAAGTCTGATTTTCCACCTTACAGGCATCAGGTCATCAAAGATGATGAAAAAAGGAAAATGATGAATGCTGGGGGAATTGAGGGAAAACATATTACTACAGTTTTTGGGGAACTGTGTATTAGTCCAGACACTCTGGAAAGTGTTTTGGAGTGATGCTCCCAAAGTCACCAAACTTTGATTGAGCAAATAGTCTTGTACTCCAAAGAAATCAAAGGAGGAAATTATTACACAAATATTTAGTGGGAAACAATTGGAAATTAAAAAGGTATCCATCAGTAGGGAGGAATGACTAAATAAATTGTGATATACATATATAATGGAATCCTATTTTGCTGTGAAAAATGATGAAAGGAATGCTTTTAGAGAAACCTGGGAGGACATCTATGGGCTGATGTACAGTGAAGTGAGCAGAAACACGAAAACAATTTGTTCCATAATATGAACATTGTAAAAATGCACACTTTTGAAAAACTGTAGAACTTTGAAAAATGCAATGATCAAAGGACTTTTTTTTTTTTTTGCTTTTTTTTGGAGGACAATTGGGGTTAAGTAACTTACCCAAGGTCACACGGCTAGGTTTTTGTTTGTGTGTGCGTTAAGTGTCTGAGGCTGGATTCAAACTCAGGTCCTTCTGACTTCAGGGCTGATGCTCTACTCACTGCACCACCTAGCCGCCCCAATCGAAGGACTTCTGATAAAGCATTCTATCCACCTCCTTATAGAGACAGGATAGATATATAATGCTGAATGAAGTATACATTTTTTGACTTGGCCAGTGCCAGAATTTGTTATGCCTGAATTCATACATACATATATACATACATATTTATATGTACATATATGTGTATGCATTTTTGTATGTTACAATGAGATTTATTTTTCCTTTTTTAAAAAAATTAAGGGTAGAGTGCCAAGGAGAGAAAATAAATACTTGCTAATTGGAAAATAAAGTACCTTCTCCCAAACTATGATATGTGAATACAAAAGAATATCATTGTGTTACAAGAAAGGAATATAAAGAATTAAAAAAATCTGAAGGGAGATTTAAATTAAGTAATATATTGTGAGATAAGCAGGGATGAAAGAACAGTATGCAGAATGACAGCAACAGGGGCGGCTAGGTGGTACAGTGAATAGATCACTGGCCCTAGGGTCAGGAGAACCTGAGTTCAAATCTGGCCTGAGACACTTAACACAAACACTAGCCATGTGACCTTGGGCAAGTTGCTTAGCCCCAATTGCCCTCCAAAAAAAAAAAAGAGCAAAAAAAAAAAGAATGCCAGCAACAATGTAAACACAAAGATCACTAAGAGGAAGCTGAACTCTGGGTAACTGAGTGACCAACAATAATCCCAGAAAACAAATAATTAAACATACCTTTTTCTGCTAGGGCAGAGAGGCAGGATACCACCAGGGCAGAATATTATATATATTTTCAAATTAAATTACTGGATTGGTTGCTTTTGGTCAATTGATTTTCTTCATTACAAAGAATGATTTAATTTGTAAGGGTTGGTATTTGCAGAAGTGACTATGATGCAAAACAAAAGACATCCATGAAGCATTAAAAAATAAAAATGGGGGAGCAGTGGGAGACAAGCTAGTGAAGTAGAGCTGAGGTATGTGGAAGGTGGGAGTGCAAGAAAGATGTGGGAAGATACGTGAAAAGAACAAACTGTCAACCCTGGATGTCAGCATCAGTAATGGATGGGTTCCAGGGCCCTTGATCAATCTTTGCCAACACGCTTTTCCTCCTGTCAGCTTGGTTTTCCCTAGCCAAAGTTCCATGGAGGAAATCACTAGATGACTTGGAACTCTGGGTTCTAATCCTGGCCTTGGCCAGGACTTTGAGTTCTGGCACGTCACTTTCCCTCACTCAGCTTGTATTTGTCCTGGAAATAACAGCCCCCCCATTTCCCCATTCCTCAGTGTAGTAGTGAGAGCCAGATGAACAAGGGATGGGGTAGAATGATCTAAAAGAGAAGGGCGGCTGTGAAAATAGGGACTACCTCTATAAACTTGGTTTTCAGAGTAGACTAACTATCATATTCTGGTCATTTGTTCATTCTGTTCTTTACTGTAGATTGTATCCCACGTCCTAGACAGGCAATCATTTTGCTGGTCAAATAAAGAAGTGTGGATGAATTTGGCTGGTTTATTCTCACTAACATCTGGACAAATAGGTCTCAGGATGAGTTTTATTGAGGGATGATCAGTAGCTCTCTTTGTTAATAGGAAAGAAGGATGGGTCAAGGTTTCCATTAGTCAGTGGCCATCCCAGCCCTCAGCTAGGGTTAGGGATTCTGCAGCGTCCCCAACTTCTCTTCCCTGGATTCATATCCCCTTTACCCTTTATTACACAAGCCTTGGTTTCCCTATGTTTTGGTCAGAATCTGTGTTAATTTGGATGATCTGGTAACCTGTGTGACTGAAAAGCAATTAATAGAAGAGATCTGTGTGTGACTGTGAGGGTGTGTTTGTGTGTGTGTATGTGTGTGTGTGTGTGTGTGTGTGTGTGTGTGTGTGTGTGTGTGTATAGCAATACCATTAAAACCCTTATCAGAGTATTTTTTCTCCAGGAGACCTGATGGATACTCCTTTCTCTGGAATTCATAACCTAGGCCTTTTGTTATTCCCAGTAGGAAGGTAAAAAGGTCCCCAAAGCAAAGATCTCTGAACACAGGTCCTCCTCAGTAAAGCTAGGTAAGACCTAAGTACATGGTATGGTTACAAATTGTGCTGTAGAGATAAGGTCTGATCTTCTCACAGTCTGTGTTGGGCTACAAACAGACTCAGTTCTCAATCAGGTCCCCTGTCCTTGACCCTTGGAATGGGGAGATATCCTATCTGTCTCTTAGGTATGAGTCTTACTGCCCTTAATTTTAGGTGGTGGGGAGTAGAAGTTCCACCTTACACTCCTCACTTAGAATTTGTTCTGCATGGATTCATAACTAATTTAGCCCTGGGAAGAGCAGGCTGTCTCCCATGTAGTGAGATTTGCATGGCCCTGTTACTGCTTCAAAGGTCCTTCCTGTGACCCTTGGCACTATAAATCACGTTCTTCTTGATTCTCTCTCTTCTCTCTTGGTTCTCCTTCATTCTGTCTGGCCACTCTTCCTCTGTATTCTTTTTTCATTCTTCCTCCCTGTTATACCCACTAATTCTGGGGGTCCTGTGAGGCTCTGCCCTAGGGCATCTTCTCTTCCCTTTTCTCTCTATACTGTTTCACTTGTGAATCTCATCAGCTCCCATGGATTCAATCATCATGTCTATGCAGATGACTCTCAGACCCATTGAGGCAGCCCAACCTCTCTCCTGACCTCCAGTCTCTCATCATCAACTGCCTAATGTCACTCTCAAACTGGTTGACTCATAGATCTCTTAAACTCAACATGTCCAAAACTGATCACACCATCCTCACTCCGCCCCCCCCCCCACTCCACTCCCTCCCCTCTTTTCTTTTCCTAATTTCCCTATTACTGTCAAGGGGACCATCCTCCTCCCAGACATCCCCTACAGACCTGCAAATTAGGTGTAATTTTTCACTCCTCTTATCTCCCTCTCCACCCTCTCCCCCATCCAATTAATTCTCCAATTCCATCATTTCTGCCCCCATTATGTCGCTTTTTATACTTCTCCTTCTCTCTTCTGCCACTGCCACCATCCTGGTCCCTTTTCTCATTACTTCACAGTTGGATGATTGCAGGAGCTGCTAGCATCTCTACCTGCCGTGTATCTCCCAACTCCAGTCCATCCTTCATTCAAAGCTGTTCTTCCAAGAGCACAGGTCTACCCAAATCATCCCTCTCCCATTCCATATTCTCCATAGCTCCCTGTTATCCCCAGGATCAAATAGAAATTCCTCTGCTTTTCTTTTAAGGCCCTTCTTACTTTGACCATTTCTTACCTTTCCAGTCTTCTTATATCTCACTCCCTTTTACATGTTTCATGATCCAGCGACCCTGATCTCCTTGCTAATTCTTAGACACCCTCCTCTATCCCCTGATTCTGGGCATTTGTACTGGCTGTGCTGCACACCTGGAATTCTCTCTGTCCTTATCTCTGCCTCCTGAATTTCCTGGTTTCCTTCTAGTCCCAGAGAAATTCCAACCTTCTGTAAGAAGCCTTTCACAACCTTCCTTAATTTTTCTGTCTTCCCTCTGAGACTACCAATTTTTATTTCTGAATATACCTTGCTTAAACATGGTGGTGTCCACATGGCTTTCTCTATTAGACTGTGAGCTCCTTGAAATCAGGGACAATTTTCCCCACTTACTTTGTGTCCCTATGTTTAGCACAGTGCCTGGAGCATAGTACATACTAAATAAATATTAGGTAACATGGCCTGATTTTAGCTAAGTGGGCCAGCATCTATAGTTCTGTCATTATTGATGAATTTGCAAATAGTTTTGAAAAAACTAGATCTCTTTTGGAAGGGATACAAGACAAGTCTCTAACACTTCAGTGAGGAGGAGGTTTTTAATCTTGGTTTCTCCTGAGTCTTGTATTTGAAAGTCAGATTATCTGTTCAACTCTGGTCTTTTCCTCAAGAATGCTTGAAAGCTCTCTATTTCATTGAATATCCAATTTTTCCCCTGAAGGATTATATTCAGTTTTTCTGGGTAGGTGATTCTTGGTTTTAATCCTAGCTCATCTGACCTCTGGAATATCCTCTTCCAATCCCTCTGATCCCCTAATATAGAAGCTGCTAAATCTTATGTTATCATGATTGTGTTTCCACAATACTTGAATTGTTTCTTTCTGGCTGCTTGCAGTATTTTCTCCTTGACCTGGTAACTGTAGAATTTGGATACAATATTCCTAGAAGTTTTCTTTTGGAGTCTCTTTCAGGAAGTGATTGATAAATTCTTTCAATTTCTATTTTACCCTCTGGTTCTAGAATATCAGGGCAATTTTCCTTGAGAATTTCTTGAAAGATGATGTCTAGGCTCTTTTTCTTTTTGATCATGGCTTTCAGGTAGTTCAATAATTTTTAAATTTTCTCTCCTGGATCTATTTTCCAGGTCTGTTGTTTCTCCAGTGAAATATTTCACATTATCTTCTATTTTTTCATTCTTTTGGTTTTGTTTTATAATTTCTTGGTTGTTTTTTATAGCATCATTAGCTTCTATTTGCTTTATTATAATTTTTAAGGAATTATTTTCTTCAGTGAGCTTTTGGACTTCCTTTTCCACTTGGCCAATTCTGCTTTTTAAGGCATTCTTTTCCTGAATGGGTTTTTGAACCTCTTTTCCCATTTGAATTAGTCTATTATTTAAGGTGTTATTTTTTCAGTATTTTTTTGGGTCTCCTTTAGTAAGCTGTTGACTCATTTTTTCAAGATTTTTCTTGCATCACTCTCATTTCTCTTTGCAATCTTTCATCTACTTCTCTTACTTGATTTTCAAAATCCTTTTTGAGCTCTTCCATGATCTGAAACCAATTCATAAATTTCCTGCAGGCTTTGGATGTAGGAACTTTGACTTTGTTGTCTTCTTCTGGTTGTATGTTTTGATCTTCTTTATCACCAAAGTAAGGTTCTATTGTCTTATTGTCTGAGTTTTTTCCCGCTGTTTGGTCATTTTCCCAGTCAATTACTTAGCTTTTTAACTCTTTGTTAAGGTTGGATTCTAAAACCAGTGTGTGTGTGTGTGTGTGTGTGTGTGTGTGTGTGTGTGTGTGTGTGTGTACTGTCCCCAAGCTTTAGTGATTTTGTGCAGCTGTTTTCAGAGATTCTTCTAAGGTGGTATGATCAAAGGAAAGGTATTTGTTCCTCTTATGGATTGTGCTCTGGTTGTGAGTGACCACAAGCACTCTTTTTTGCCTTGGAACTGTGAGTATTGCCTCTGCACTGCTGTCACAAGCTCTGCCACACCAGTGTTTCTTCTCACCCCAAGACTGCCACCCAGGACTGTGACCCAGATTCAAACAGGGCAAAACAAGATAATTCTGTCTCAGTGCCAGCAAAGAGATCCCTGAAATCCCCGTCTACTTAGCCACTCAATCCCCTCACCTTCTGTAGACTGAGAACTCTGGAAGCAACTGCATCTGCCTCCACTGTCCTGAGGCTGGGGCCTGGACAAGCTCCTTTCTCTCCCCTGGGACTGGTGTTAGACTGGGGTGCTCTTCTCTCACCAACATCCCACAGACTTTTCCTACTGACTTTCAAAGTTGTCTTTGGCATTTGTGAGTTGAGAAGTCTGGAAACCACCACAAATGCCAGTTTTTCAATCCACTCAGGTCTGCTCTGGCCCCATCTGTGTGAGTGGGACTCATGTTGGACAGCATTTTTCTTTCAGAGTGGTGCAACAGAACTTTCCTGTCAACTTTCCAGGTTGTCTTGGGCTGAAAATTTGTTTCACTCAGTCATTCACACTGTTCTGCTGCTCTAGAATTTGTTTAGAGTCATTTTTTCAAGAGTTTGGAGGCAGTTGGGGGAGAGTTCAAGCAAATCTTTGCTTTTACTCTGCCCTCTTGGGTCTACCCCTCTAAATATTAATGTTTTGTAATAATTTTTTATTGATGTCTTCTGCTATATTCATCACCATGGTTATCTTCAGCATCCTTCTCCTTCCCCTTCTGGACAGCCATGCCATATAACAAACAATATATTTTTTCAAATGCTTTATTAACTTCTAGTTTACATCATTCATTTCCCCCAGATTTTGAGTTACAAATTTTTTCCCTGTTTTCCCCCTACCCACCATCCCAAAATAGTGATCCCATAGTGTGTAGCTAATGCAAAACATTACCATTGTAGATATATTGTAAAAGACTGATTATATTTCCCTCCCTTCTATCCCACCTCCCACTTGTTCTATTCTCTATTTTGGTCCTGTCCCTTTTCAAAAGTGGGTGCTTCCTTTCCCCCAACCTACCCTCCCTTCCATCATCCCCCTTTTATCTCTTTTCCCCCTATTCTCCTGTAGGGTGAGGTACCCTATTTAGTGTGTATGTCATTCCCTCCTTAAGCCAAATTCAATGAGAATAAGGTTGACCCATTCCCCTTTGCCTTTCTGTTCTTCCCCTCCATTGTAACCATTTTCCCTTGCCTCTTTTATATGAAATAGTTTACCCCCTTCTGTCTCTTCCCATCTCCTCTCATTATATTCTTCTCTCACCTCTTAATTTCACCTTTTAAGTATCCTCCCTTCCTGTTAGATTGGCCCTGTGCCCTCTATCTATGTATACCTGTAAACATATATATATATATATATATACATATATATATATATACACATTCACATATGTATTCATATGCCCATATACCCTCCAATATAGACTATATATTTCTATTCCCTTCAACTATTGTCATACTGAGAAAAGTTTCATAAGCTACAATTATCGTTTCTCCATGTAGGAATGTAAATAGTTCAACTTTGATAAGTTCCTTATGATTTATTTTCCCTGTTTACCTTCTCATGCTTCTTGTATCTGAATGTCAAATTTTCTATTCAACTCTGGTTTTTTTCATCAAGAATAATTGAAAGTCCTCTATTCCATTGAATGACCATATTTTCCTCTGAAACATGATACTCAGTTTTGCTGGATAGGTGATTCTTGGTTTTAATCCCAACTCCTTTGACCTCTGGAATATCATATTCCAGGCCCTTCGATCTCTCAATGTAGAAGCTGCCACATCCTGTGTTATCCTATTTGTGTTTCCACAATATTCAAATTGTTTCTTCCTGGCTGCTTGTAATATTCTCTCCTTGATCCTTTCAGAACTTGGTTATAATATTCCTAGGGGTTTTCTTTTTTTTTTTTTCAGGAGGTGATTGGTGGATTCTTTCAACCTCTATTTTGCCCTCTGGTTCTAAAACATCAGGGCAGTTTTCCTTGAAAATTTCTTGAAGGATGATTTCTAGTTCTTTTTTTGATCATGGCTTTCAGTCAGTCCGATAATTTTTAAATTATCTCTCCTGGATCTATTTTCCAGGTCAGTGGTTTTCCCAATGAGATATTTCACATTGCCTTCTATTCTTTCATTTGTTTGCATCTGTTTAACAGCATTTTGATTTCTCATAAAGTCATTAGCTTCCATTTGTTCCAATCTAATTCTGAAGGAATGATTCTCTTCACTGAACTATTGAGATTCTTTTTCCATCTGGCAAAGTCAGCTTTTTAAGGCATTCTTCTCCTCATTGCCTTTTTGAACCTCTTTTGCCATTTGAGTTAGTATATCTATATCTATATCTATATCTATATCTATATCTATCTATATCTATATCTATCTATCTACATCTATATATCTATATCTATCTATATATGTATATATATTGCTTTTTGGAGGGCAATTGGGGTTAAGTAACTTGCCCAAGGTCACATGGCTAGGTTTTTGTTTGTGTGGGTTAAGTGTTTGAGGCCGGATCCGAACTCAAGTCCTTCTGACTCCAGGGCCAGCGCTCTACTCACTGCGCCACCTAGCCGCCCCAGAGTTAGTATATTTTTAAGATGTTATTTTCTTCAGTCAGGTTGTTGACTCTTGCTGTGGGCTGCTCAGATCACTTAGCATGATCCAGAAATGTGAATAAGAAATGACCAGGCCATGTGGGTAGTTCAAGGAAGAACCATGAACTCCATTTATTGATTCTTAGGACAAGGTTTTTATAGAGCAATGAGACAAAGGAAGGGAAGGAAGGGATCTCAAGTATTCATATCATTATCTTTGTCTGTCGTATCCTGGAAGTAGCATGGCAGTAAGGCTTTTTGTTCTCTAGGTGCCAGAAAGTCTTAGGAAAAGTTAGTTACCACCTTTCTTTTTTTTTTTTTTTTTTGCTTTTTGGAGGGCAATTGGGGTTAAGTAACTTGCCCAAGGCCACACGGCTAGGTTTTTGTTTGTGTGTGCGTTAAGTGTCTGAGGCCGGATCTGAACTCAGGTCCTTCTGACTCCAGGGCCGAAGCTCTACTCACTGCGCCACCTAGCTGCTCCTACCACCTTTCATATGCAGTCACATTAGAAAGGATGTTCTTGAGAGCTGGCTTTAAGGCCTGAAGCCAAAGCCACATCATCAAGTACATCTGCATAGGAACTGACCACCTAAAAATTCAAGTATTTAGGTTTTGAACAACTAAAGTTTTGGGGCAGAGCCTTAGATCTAGGCCTTAGGTACCTCTTAATGCAGCCACAGTCATAAACAGATACAATTGAGAGCAGACTTCAAATCTGAAGCGCAATCCTCAAAAGACAACACGTTTAGAGCTGGCCACCCAAAGATTACTGAATGCTGAATCAGATATAAGTCCTGGCTCAGGCCTCTTTGGCTCCCAACACTTTTCCCCCTTTTTTAAGGAGAAGTTTAAAGGCATGTAATTCAGTGCCTAAAGTTCTAATATTGTGAGTTATAATTTTTTATAATGCAAGGTCCAAATATACAACAGACTATTATAATGACCAATATAGGAAGTAAATGCATACTAAGAGCTACCATATTCTGAAATGGAGAGATTTTTTCAATGTATCAATAATTGTTTTTGTAACTCCTACTGGGTCAATCCCAGGAATCTTATTATGTTCAATATCTTAATAATTTGATTGAAAGCTTTTTATTTCCAAGGTGATATTGAAATTATGCCACACTCCCAATAAGCGGGCTCTGATCCTCTCCCATGTGGTATTGGGATGAGAGGAACTATATAAGCTAGTGGTAACATAAATATATGTGTATTTATAATCACATCTAAGTAACAGTTGGGTTTTTAATGCTTTTAACTCATATCTAAACATAATATTAATTGTTGTAATAAATTGATCTTATACAAAATATCCTTATCATGTTGTGTCTTCAAGGCTGTAGAAACATTTTTTGATAATTCATTAACCGGGGTGGCTAGATGGCGCAGTGAATACAGCGTCGGCCCCGGAGTCAGAAGAACCTGAGTTCAGTTCCGGCCTCAGACACTTAATCCACACAAACAAACCTAGCCATGTGACCTTGGGCAAGTTACTTAACCCCAATTGCCCTCCAAAAAAAAAAAAAAAAAGAAAGATAATTCATTAACCTATTGTGCAGTTTAGATTGCAAACACAGCAGTTGGAACCATTAACAATATTAGGACAATGAATATAGTAACAGGAAATCTGACAAACTTTTTTCCCCTTTTCTAAGACATCAGAAATTTGATGCAATGCATATACCTTTGATGTTGGATACCAAGCATAAGTGAAATTTGTTGGAAAGAGGCAAAATAAAGATTGTTCAACAAGATGTCTACTAGATATACATTGAGCAAAAGTAAAATCAATACAATTAAAAGTTCATACATAGATAGGTGTATCCACAATTACATTGGAGAAGGAGTTTGGTCTTGAGTTTTCAAAGGCAAGGTAACATTCCTTGCAAATTCATTCACAAATGGAGCAGTCTGTATCCCACTTAAAATAGAAGACACAGTTGCTGACATTAAGAGGGAGGCAATTAGTCCTGTGATTTAAAAATTTCAAAAGTCAGTTCTTATTAGAAAATCAGATATTTCTTGAAGTGCAAGTGTTTCTGAAATCTGTCATTGTGTAATGTTCTATTAGAAGGCTGTATCATTCTGTGAAAAGGTGGGATGCCAAGTCATTTCTTCTGGGGTGGTTCTTGTGAGGAATCCTCTGATCCTTTTCTCTGTTTCTGCATCTTCTGGAACATGCCTGGACATTCTGTGTTTGCATCTTTAGTCGTTCAGTATCTAAAAAAATATAAGCACAACCTTGCCTCTACATAATTAAGGGGGAAGTCTTTTCCATTGCTTTATTTGGGAATATGTACTTTTTCAAATAGTTATTCTTCTGGTTTATACCCTTTTTTAGTGATGCTTAAAAATTTAGGGCATATAAGACAGTAGCTAATTGCCCTTGTGATATATAGGTCCAAATCCAAATCACCTTATCATTTTTGTCAATAGGTTTTACAGAAAGATTGAAATGATTTGCCAGTGTAGGCAAGAGCATTATCAGTTTTTGTTTCTTTAGGAGTATCTAAGAAATGAAGAACAATGGAAATGGATTGAAAAAACAATGATTCTCTTTATTGAAGTTTAGCTACAGAAGTAATCATATAAAACTGAAGGACAATAATGTTGCTCTGTCCATATAATATACCTTTATTAAGTTAAATGAATGGGAGGTTTCACAGTTACAGAAAATGATAAAAATGTTTTTGTTTTAAATTTTTTGAATGGAAATATAGTCATTGACTGTTGCTTTTTCATTTCTGAGGGATGTTATGGAGAGAGGCCTCTCCATTATTTAAATACACTATTACATAGTATCTTATATCAGGGAAAATATCATTCTACCAGTCAATTCTTGAAGAAATAGCGACAATAAAAATTAGATCAGAGGCTTCTAGTAAAGGAAAAGTTTTCTTTCCCATTTCTCATTCACCTTAAATAGGTATGTGAGTCATAGTTATGATAATTTGTTAACCTTCAACCTAAAAAGAACTATAATAATGACATATGGCTCAAAAATTAAATTTAAGTTTTAGATTCAAGAAAACTCAACTTTCACATTCAAATTGTTTAGATCACAAATTTAAACTGTGCTTGATATTATTTATCTCACTCCGAATATCAGTATGTGCAAATTCTTATGAATGAAAATATTTGATAGTTGATATTCTCAATTCTTATTTAGCTTTAAACAGCCAAGATTATCCAACCTTGAAAGTTACCAAAACAAAAGTGTATGAGAAAAAAGTGTTCACTTGTCACATGGATACATTGTAAGTTTCTAAAGAAGTGACATCCTTTTACCAAAGACTATTATATTTTAAACTTGTAGGATTAATAGAGGTGGAAGAGGGAGAAGGTATGTGAGGAAGGCATTTTGTGCATGATTTAACTATTCGCCTGGCCTGTTCTCAAGTAAATGTGAGATTACTTATTAACATCCTTGCATTTTGAATGCAGAGATAAAAGGACTAAGTGTTGGGTAAGTTTGTATTGTTAATTTATCAGCTAAAGCAATGCCTTCTTGAATAGGCTCAGGCAAAGATGTATGAGAATAAACACCTTTTCCACTTCTAACCATTTGTTGCAACTGAAAAAAAATAATTGATATAATTTTTGATTATTAAAATCTGTCTCAATCTTCCTTACAGTATCAAAATAATATTTACTATCCATAAAAACGTTAAGAGGTTGAGATTGTTCCTTAAAAAGACATATAGTAAACATTTCATTCTTTTGGGTAAATGAGAAGGAATAGAAATAGAAATAACTTTCATTAGCTATCTGTTTGTTTTAGACCTCAGTAAAAAGCCTTGTCAAATCTCATATCAAAGTTGAACTATTTGCATTCCTACATGGAAAAATGATAATTGTAACTTATGAAACTTTTCTCAGTATGAGAATAATTGAAGGGAATAGAAATGTATATATATATGTATGTGTTTCTATCTATATCTATATACACACATATTATATCTATACAGGAGAGTATATGGGTGTATGAATACATATGTGAATGTGTGTATATATGTGTACAAGTATACATAGATAGAGGGCACAGGACCAGTTTAATGGGAAGGGATGATACTTGAAAGGTGAAATTAAGAGGTAAGAGAGGAATATAATGAGAGGAGATGGGGAAAGACAGAATGGGGTAAACTATCTCATATAGAAGAGGTAAAAGAAATGGTTACAATGGAGGGGAAGAACAGGAAATCAAACGGGAATGGGTCAACTTTATTCTCATCGAATTTGGCTTAGGGAGGGAATGACATACACACTAAATAGGGTATCTCAGCATACAGGAGAGTAGGGGGGAAGGGGATGAGAGGGGCGATGATGGAAGGGTGGGCAGGCTGGGGGGGAGGGAAGTTGGAAGCACCCGTTTTTGAAAAAGGACAGAATCAAAGTAGAGAATAGAACAAGTTGAAGGTGCGATAAGAGGGTGGGAAATATAGTCAGTGTTTTACAATATATCCACTATGGAAATATTTTGCATTAGCTACACATGTACAACCTATATTGAATTGCTTATTTTCCCAGCAAGGGTAGGTGACAAGGGAGGAAGGGAATGAATCTAGAATTCAAAGTTTTAAAATCAAATGTTTAATATATATGCATACTATTAACAATATTATTTTACGTGGGAAATAAGATATACAGGTCCTGGGGCATAGAGATCCACTGTGCCCTACTGGAAAGTTGGAGGAGTATGGGAGAAGATATGGGAGAGACCAGACTGAAGGAGGGGATATCCAGTGGGATCACTATTTTGGGGCAGTAGGTAAGGGAAAAAATGGGGAGAAAAATTTTTAACTCAAAATCTTGTGGAAATTAATGATGTAAACTAGAAGTTAATAAAACATTTGATAAAAAAAGAAAATTCATGTAAGAGATGCAAGTAAAAGTTCATTGCTTATACTGCCTCAGAGACCATAGAGAACTGTTCTGAATTTGGAATAAGAATATTGTTTAAAAAATAGACTTCAGTTTATTTGCCAAGAATGGCAAAGTTCAAACAGAAATAAATGTATATTGAGGGTTATCTGGTAATGCCCAGATCAGCCAGTATTGAAGCCCCCATTGTCTTCTACAGTGTGAATAGGGATAGCCTCCTTTGAATGGTTGTGCTATTGGAAAAGTCTGTGACTTACAAATCGGTCATACTCAAGAAGCACCCTCTCTTTTTCCTGCATGTTGTTTCTTGTCCATTCTTTCCTATTGTGTCCAGAGGGTGAAGATCTCAGTTTCCTTATAGCTTGGGCGCCGTGATCTGAACTGTGAGAGGGAAAACACTTTCATCTTCCACTGTCTCTCTTTTACTGTGGCCTAGAGAAATGGAATGGGGAGGGAGGGAGGCGTTTATTTCTCTTCTATTCCATTTGTCCTTCTTATATTTGGGGGCTACAGGTGATCTTTGTGGAACTTGGGAGTTTGAGGCATGATGATATTAGAGGCAAGATTCCAGGTAGGATACTGCAGTCATCCAGTTCATCAGAGAATCAGACACTGAGACTGGAGCCTGAAGTGGACATAGGACTTGGATCTTGGGATGGGGGTCTATAAGAATGGAGCTAAGCTTTGTATCTAATGCCGTTTCCTTCCATAGTGTTTGAGGTGGTAGGGAAGTGGAAGTGTGTGTGTGTGTGTGTGTGTGTGTGTGTGTATTATGTTCCTCATGTTGGGGCAAAATGTCTGAAAATTTGTAATTATACCATTTGAGGTAAATATTTCTTTACAAAAGCTAATTTAACTTCTAGTGGCTAAATGGAACTGAGACTCAGGGGCCCTCACATACTTGGGGATAACACCAAATTCCAAATGTTTGGAGTCATTTTCAGAGAACCTAGATATCCCTAACCCTCTTAATGGTTCTGGAGACCTGGGGGAGAGGTCAAAATGTAACATACCTGGCCTTTAGACAGTGAGGATCAGGGTAGTCTGTGCTATATCAGTTTCAGGACTTTCTCAAAACCATCTCCTGTGTTCTCTCTCTGCTTCTCTCCCTGTCTCTGTCTCTCTCTTTCCCTCCCTCTCTGTCTCTGTCTCTGTCTCTCTCTCTCTCTCTCTCTCCCTTTCTCTCTTCTCTCTCTCTGACTCTGTCTGTCTGTCTCTCTTCTTCTTCTCTGGCTTCTCAGTATTTGTAAAGACTTTGAAAGAACTGGATTAAACTAGGAATGGTGACCATGTGGAGGCACAGAGGTGTCTTTCTTCCCATTTGTTTGTACCTGTGTCTATTATATGTCTGCATTTGTGTGGGATAAAAAATATTTTTAATGATTTCCATTAAGGAATCCTTTTAAGGAGGGATTCATACACAATGATATCTTCCTGCCTCTCAGCCTGCAGAGGGAATATAATTTTTGATAATATCTGGAAGAAAGATAAATGCAATGAGATCATGGCTCTGACCCTGAGGTAACCATGGTCACCTGGGTCAATGCAGACCTTCCCTTTCCCTGGGCCCAGCCATTCTCCTATAGCACACTGAACCCAGGGATGGGGGCAGATGCTTACAGCTGCCAGAATGATGCAGGCTGGACATGGTAGGGAATGAGGGACATGTTCTCCTGTTGATTGAAAGAATCATTTTAGACCTGGAAGTGATGGGGTCCTTGTGATGTATATATGTCTGTAGTATCAATCTGTAACAGCAGTTTGTAAGTGGGGTGCTTTGGGATCTATGTCTGTAAAATCAATTTGTAAAAGCAGTCTGTAAGATCACATTTCCACCCCCCCGCCCCAGCCTCAGAGCATTGACTTTGCCCCTTCCCCCTTCCAGCACTCTGCCCAGCAACATCTCATGACCTGTTTATCTCTGTTTGAAACAATAAGTTATGTAAATGTAATCTCCCTTAGTTAGAGTGGCCAGCCCCACCATAAATTCTTCAATACCTTATCTATAGGGTAACTCCTTAGTCAATTATATACCCACACTGTCTCTGATGACCTTGGTGGGTGGCAGACTGGGCACTCTTTAGTGACGTATCAGGCCTAGAACCACACCTCCAGCTAGACCCCCTCTTGAGCTATTTCCCAGTGAATCATGGGCAATACACCTGCGCAGTTGATATTAAAAGTGTATGGTCCTTTGAGCACTGACCACTCCTTAACTCCTCCCTGATCCCACCCTTACTCACCTAGTTAGCATATTTGACACCTTAAAACTATGCCTGCGGCCTCTGTGAGTTTGCAGGTTCCATAAGAATCTAGCCCGCTGTTCTCTACAGCGTAACAATAAACTTTACAATTTCGGCTTCAAAGTTTGCTTGAGCCTGGTGAATTCCTTCCAGACTGGATGCCAGGAGAGGTATCCCTGGCAGAACCACTTACCCTCCCCCCCTCCTTATCACCCTTCCCTCTTCAGAAGGGACTTGGTCTCCCTGCAGTTCCTCACATATGCTACTCCATCTCCCTCCTCTTTGCATCTGCAATGGCCTCCCTCCATGCCCAGGATGCTCTGCCCTCTTCTCTGCCTTTCTTCTGGACTCAGTTCAGATCATACCTCTGTATGAGGCTTTACCTTGCCTTCTCATTTCTGCATCCTTTCCAGATTTCCAGGTCAGGGTCGTCTGTCTTACATCTAATGACTATAATTCCCCAGGTTCCACCTGCACTTTCAGGTCTTTCTCAAACCATCCACTGTGTTCGTGTTTCTCTGTCTCTTTCTCTCTCTATCTGTCTGTCTCTATCTTTGTCTCTCCACCTCTGTCTCTCTGTCTCTGTTGCTCTCTTTCTGTCTCTCTGTTTCTCTCTCTCTCTCTCTCTCTCTCTCCTCTCTCTCTGTGTCTCTGTCTATGTCTGTCTCTGTCTCTGTCTCTCTCTGTGTGTCTCTCTCTGTCTCTCTGTCTCTGCCTGATCAAAAGTTTTTTGGTTCATTTCCCTAGGAACAAACTTTCTATCTGAGATTTCTGGGAGAATCTGGGAAGACTTTGGAAGAATTGAACTAAGCTAGGAATGTTTGATAATTTCTTTTTGTCCACTTTTGTGTGAAGGAGCTGGGCAACTGAGGTTGCAGACAACATTTGAATTGATTGAGGAAGGACTGGGACTTCTAAAGAAATTTCCCTCCCTGGATACCAGGACTGTCCACTTCACCCTCTGTCCAAGGTCCTCCCCTCCCAGCAGTTCCTTCAGTAAAGACAAACAGCAGGTTTGATGCTCTGATTTAATAGTTTAGATTCATTAAAATATATATTTTAATAATTTCTTTTAAGGAATCCTTTTAAGAATGATTCCTACAGGTTTGCATCTTCAGGATTCTCAAAAAATGAATGGGAAAATTCGACCTGGAAGAAAGATAAATGGAATGAGATCATGACTCTGATGTGAACCTGAGGTAGCCAGGGTCACCCGGGTCAACCAGACCTTCCCTTTCCCTGGGCCCACCCACCCTCCTGTACCACAGTGAGCCCAGGAATGGGGGTACGGGCTTAAAGCTATCACCAGAATGATGCAGGCTGGACAGACTAAGGGAAGAGGGACATGTCCTCCTGCTCTGCAGGGTAAACTGCAGAGAGCGAATCATTTTAGACCTGAACCGGACCTGGCCTTGTAGTTCCTCACACATGTTACTCCATCTCCTATCTCTCTGCCTCTGCCCTGGGCTCCCTCCCTCTATGCCTAGAGTGCTCTGTCCTCTTCCCTGCCTTCCTTCTGTACTCAGTTTAGGTCCCACCTCTGCATGAGCCCTTCCCTGCTCTTCCCAGTTCCTCATCCTTCTCAGATTACTTTCATATAGTCTTTCTCTATGTCTTGTATTCCTCTAGATATTTATATGTTGTTTTCCTCATTCAAATACATGCCCCTTAAGGGCAGGGCCTGTGCTTTTGTTGATTTTTTTCCCTTTCATTGTATCTCCAGTAATTAGTGTGGTGCCTGACAATTAAGACCAGCTCAATAAAAGCTTGTTGACTGCTTGACTAACCTTGGGGATGCCTAAAGCTAAGGTTATGTGGTGTCTAACAAAGGAAAGGCTTAGCTATCCTCACCCTCAAAAATAGGTTTATACTTTTTGTTCGAGCTTGGAAGTGGACTATTTATATTAGGGGATGGAGAAGTGGGCTACAGGCCTGGGAAGGGGATCATGTAGGGCCTCATTCTAGGACCTCCCGTTGGATATACTCACCATTCCTCTTTGGTATTAAGTTTCCCAGAAATCCTGAATTTGAAAATGAGATGATGCTGTGTTAATAGAGCTTCCAGCTCATGGATGAGAGAAGTTCCCAACCGTTCTCCCCAATGCCCCACCTCTATGAGGATCCACTGAAGCACTATAGCTTTAAGGTGAGCAAAGCCCTTCTGAAAATGATCACTGGAGGGCCTCCCCCAATCTGTTTTTTTTTTTAAGATGAGGAAACTAAGACTCAGAGAAATGAAATTATTTCCCCAACTTTGCTCAACTAATACTTGTGGAATTCAAAAATGGATTTCCTGAGTCCCCGTGGAGTGAACAGGCTGCCCCTTTCTCCCAACACGTGCCCCAGACATGAGCCCACAGAGTATCATAAATGTCTGAATGTACCCACAAAGGCAAAGAAACAGGGGATTCAGGACAGAGCTGGCTACTCACGTTTAGTGGTAGATTTTGTAGACTGTTGGGTAGTTGAAGTTATCTCTGGAGATGCTGTAGTGGCCTGTGGGGCTGATGTTGCTGCAGCAGATGCGTCTTCTGAGGTTGCTATCTCTGCTGGACCAGTTGACTCTGGGGCTGATGTAGAATTCTGCCCAGCTGCAAAGTCAATTTTAAACTTTGAGAGACTCGAATTTGCCTCACTTTGAGGGGAGGAGTGAAAAGCATCTGGGTGGTGGCCAGTTTTAAAGGTTAACAAAGAGTTTCTCCCTAGGGTCTGGGTTTTGGGGGCCTTCTCCAGGAGGAGCAGGAACTGCTTGGACAGAGAAGCAGTCTGTCCTTTTAGGGAAAGTCTTCTGTCCCCTGTAGGAAAGGGGAGAACAGACACCCTTTGGCAATATTACTACTCTGGTTTCAGACCACCACAATAAAGTGAGTCACTTGAATTTTTGGGTTTCCCAGTGCTTATAAAAGTTATGTTTATGCTGTGCTGTAGACTATTAACTGTGAAATTGTATTAAGGCTAAAAAATGTACATACCTTAATAAAAATTTTTTGTTTTGAGTAATTTTTCAGTTGTACCTGACTCTTTGTGAACCCATTTGGAGTTTTCTTGGCAAAGACACTAGAGTTGTTTGCCATTTCCTTCTCTAGCTCATTTTACAGCTGATGAAACTGAGGTAAACAAGGTTAAATGATTTCCCTAGTAAGTGTCTGAGGTCATATTTAAACTCAGAAAGATGAATCTTCCTGGCTCCAAGCCTGGCACTCTACTCACTGCACCACCTAGCTGACCCATTACAAATATACTTTGTAACTAAAAAATGCTAAGCATCCTCTGAACCTTCAGTAAGTTGAAATCTTTTATGCTGGTGGTGGGTCTTGCCTCCATGTTGATGACTGTGACTGATCAGGGTAGTGGTTGCTGAAAGCTGGAGTGCTTTTGGCAATTTTAAAAATAAGGGAACAATGAAAGTTGCCACATAAGCTTTCACTTAAACACTTAGAGGGCATTGTAGAGTTATTAACTGGCCTACTTTCAATATTGTTGTGTCTCAAGGAATAAGGAGACCCAAGGAGAGGGACAGAGATTGGGAACAGCCTATTGGTGGAGCAGTCAGTCCATATGCAAGGAACAGTTAGTGATTAAGTTAGCTATCTTATATGGGTCGAGTTTGTGGCTTCCCAGAGCAATTACTATAGTAAGATCAAAGATCACTGATCACAGATCACCATAACAGATATTATACTAATTTTGAAACATTGTGAGAATTACCAAAATGTGACACAGAGACCTGATGTGAGCACATACTGTTGGAAAAAATGGCGATGCTAGGCTTGTTGGATGCACAGTTGCCACAAATCTTCACTTTGTAAAAAGGAAGCAAAAGAAAAGGAAACAAAACATCTGCACAGCACAATGAAGCTAAGGGAGGGTCTGGGTGGGAGAGCAGTGAGTTTCTCTCGCTGCTCCAGAAGACCCCATAGTATTCATTCATTAATTCCCTGATTAATTTAGTAAATTCACATATTGATTCTACAGATCATAACCTCTACCCTTTTCTATTCTGAATCCTTATTTAATTTTGGACTTAGGGCAATAGTAATTTGAGAACAGGGGAGAACTTTCAATGAATTTTTGATGACCACCAAATGTTCCACTCCACCCACTCACCCCCCCCCCCCCAAATACTCTCTCCCTTAAGTTTTGAAAGTAGTGGCCAAGTAACCATGAAAAAGGACAGGGAGGCTGTCAAAGACTGTGTATTTTCTGTAGAAGGAGGGCAAGGAGATCTGAATGCTGGCATCTAAAATGGCTATTTCTCCTTTTCTCTCTTTTAAACTTGAGAGACTTCTGTTCTGGTCCTTGGGCTGCTGGGCACAGAGAGACGCTTCAGTCATACCAGCTGTCTCTGCCTCCTGTGTTGGTGAATAAAATGAATCTGGGGAGTCTGAGTCCTGTGTTACCAGCTACAATGGCCTGAGCATCTCCCTGGGATGAGAGGGCAATGGAAGTAATCAGCCTGGGAGCAGAAGCAGGGACCCCAGCAAGGGAAGGTTCTGAGTGCTGGAGACTGTCAGCTACTGTGAGGTCCACTGGTCTGGGAAAGCAGGGAAACCAAGCTCTCTCCAATCATTTATCTTCTCTGTTCTTACTCTGAGGTTTAGGGCTTGGATCCTGGAACACAGGTAGAAATTCTTATGGAAGAATAGGGATGGAGGCATTGATTTTAAAAACCCCACAAGAATTTTTCATCAATATGTCACATCATCCCCTAAGCTTAATTCAAACCCCACAGCTTGGGCAGGCAGAGCACACTGGCAGGCCAGGCAGGCTGTGGGGAGGCCACTTGCTTGGAGGCTTGAGCAGAGCTTCTCCTGGTGGGCATCAGTGATATTGTGCTTGTGCTGTGAGCTCTTTATGAATTAGTAGGAGTTTCATTCTTGACATTTAATTCCAGCCCCTGACTTCATGCCTGGCACACAGTAGGTACTTATTAAATGCCTGATGATTGATGAACGCTATGACAACATCACTGTAGTGCCTCATGTGTTACATAAGGTACCCACAAAGATTTACCAGCAGTCTGTGCACATATACAAATGTTCATGGGAAATCTACTATAATGGGAGTACTTTCAAGTATATATATATATATATATATATATATATAATTTTTTTTGTTTGTTTTTTTGAGGGCAATTGGGGTTAAGTAACTTGCCCAAGGTCACATGGCTAGTTTTTGAACTCAGGTCCTCCTGACTCCAGCACCAGTGCTCTATTCACTGCGCCACCTAGCTGCCCCTCAAGATTATATTCTAACAGGAGTAGAAAGACCTGAACAAGAATAGCTGAAACCAAAGTCATGATGAGATGCCTGAGATGATTAACAATAGCTCTCCTGCACATAGAACTTTCCCCACAACAGCCTTCTGAGGTTGGTCATGCAAGTGTCATTAGTCCTAGAGAAACAAAAGCAAATTCACATGGAAGGTATTTTTCCCAGCCCCATTAAGGGCTGCTGGTACAAATTAGGAGGGAAAAGTCTTAGACCCAGATATGTGAAAGAGAGAGCCCATAGGATTATTTCACATGAGTCTTTCTGTGTGAAGTCTTTCAGACAGCCAAGCAAAATCCTTCCCCTTCTGTATTGAGAAGTGTTTTCTTTAAATCAGGAGTTCTTTATCTGGGGACCACAGACCCCAGGGGCCCATGGATGGATTTTGTGGTACCTATGAATTTGAATGGGAAATATTTTACATCTTTATTTTTTTCCTAACTTTTGGATTTTTTGTAGTCTTGGGTCTTTTATATGTTTATATATGTAATATACAGTTGTTATATTCATACACATTATATATACATGCACATATATCTATATCTATATATCTGTCTCTCTCTTTTTTTCAGTGTAGTTCAGTTCTTTTCTGGGAGTGGAGGAAAGGGACAACATATATTCTTAGACAGTTACCCAGAGCATTGAGAGGTGAAGCTTTGCTATTTAGTTGCTATTTCTGTTGTCTCTGTCTCTGTGACCCCAGATAGATAAGGAAAGTGAGGCCAATGGGTTAAGTGACTTGCCCAGGGTCACACAGCTAGTAAGTGTCAAAGCCAGCATTTGAACTCAGGTTCCAAACCTGGATCTCTATCCCCTTTGCCACCACTGCCCTTGAGGGCTTTGGAGCAGCTCTTTAAGGATAAGTATCAGAGAAGGTGCTAACGACCTTCATTTGTAGAGGGTATTTCCACATCCAGTTGGTTTCCTTTCAAGCAATACCTTTTCATGGCAGTATTAGGATATCTACAAATGGTCCTCATTACTATTCATTCCAGAATCTGGATTTCTCCTGTTAGCTTTGAGGATGGTTCAGAGCCTGAGCTCTAGAGTATATGCCATCATATGTTTAGCTGTATTGTCTTGGAAGTAGTAGAAACATTTTCTTTCTTGCTTGTTGTCTATTTCATTCATCTTTATTCTAGGGGATTTAGACCCCTGTCTCTGGATCTATGACTCTTCATGCAGGGAACTCCTTGTTGCAGGAATTCTCATCTCTCTCTCCCTTTCCCCTCTCTCTCTCTTTTCTCTTTTTCTTATTCTCTTTCCCTTTCTTTCTTTCTTTCTTTCTTTCTTTCTTTCTTTCTTTCTTTCTTTCTTTCTTTCTTTCCTTCTTTCTCTCTTTTCCCTAGCTTCCACCTGCATTTTCAGGACCATTCCCTAAGTTCTTGTTTCTCTCTCTCTCTCTCTCTCTCTCTCTCTCTCTCTCTCGCTCTCTCTCTCTCCCCCTTTCTACTTCACTGTCTGTCCCATTCTCTCCCTGGGTCAGTCCTTTTTTGGAAGTGGGGGAAAGGGACAATATATATTCTTAGAGTTGCCTTGAGCATTGAGAGGTGAAGTGACTTGTCTGGGGTTGCTTTCCCTGATCTTCCTGGCTTCCCTCTCAGTCAACTAGGGTCAGGAGAGCTCAGCCTGGCCTGGAAGTGTCTTGATCTCCTCTCTCCCACCCTGGCAAGTAGAGAACTCTTTTGAAGTGGGTAGGTCCCTTTTGCCCTAGTTGTTGGGCTCATTTCACATCTCTACCCACCTACTTCACTCCTTTTGATGCCCTTCCTTCCAAATAATTCTTCCTTTCAAGGTTTGACTTAGCATCTCTTTTACAAGGACACCTACATTATCTAATAAACTCTTTATTTTGATATGCTTATGGGAGAAAATACAGGAACATCACACCAAGGGGCTTCAGGAGATAAGGAATAATTATTTTTGTTTTTTGATAGTGGGATTGTGTCAATATATAAATTCATAAAATATAGCAAGAAGGAGTTTGGTTTAAAATCTCTCTGGTATTAATTGAAACATATATTTCAGTATAGAATATAGTCAATTATCATTAGATTTCAATAAGTTAAATGCATCAATTTAAAATCCATATTTTATGGTGAAATGGAATATAGCTCTTAAAAAGTTAAATGCTAAGGCTGTTTTTATAAAATGATTTTTTTCCTTTTAGAGGTTTCTGACTCTTGACCTAACAGGTTAATTAAGTTTCCATTTAGTTCTTTAGGCTGCTAGGTGGCACCATGGCTGGAGTGAGAGTTTTCTAGTTAGGAAGATTCATCTTCGGGAGTCCAAATCTGTCCTCAGATACTTATTAACTGTGTAGGCAAGTCACTTAACCTTATTTGTCCTGTTTCCTCATCTGCAAAATTAGCTGGAAAAGGAAGTGGCAAACCATTTCAGTATCTTTGCCAAGAAACCCCCCACTGGAGTCAAGAAGAGTCAGATCCCACTGAAAAATGACGGAAAAGCATTTCAATTTTATTTTCTATGGATCAGTCTTGGGGAAGTCTAACATGACTCCAGGACAGCTAACTGTTCTATTCTGTAAGTGGGAGTGGGAGACCATAGGACTTAGGCTCTTTTGGAGGTCCTAGACCTTGGGTGAGAGAGGGACTGGGGAACAGGGCCATACTCACCAGCTCCCAGGAGAACTGCAGCCAGGGTAGTCATGAGGAGAAGAATTGAGAACTTCATTTTGCTGAGGAAATATGGAGAGGTTTCTTGAGGAGAAGAGGGAAGTGTTGATGAAGCCACCTGTCTGCCAGGGCACTTATAAAGATGTCAAAGGCCAATGGAAATTGAGAGAGGTGTGCACCCCCCTTCCTCTGCAAGCTCCCAGATCCCCTCCCCTTCCTCCTGCCTAAAGCCATTTGCTAAGTCAACAAGGGTTGGTTAGGGGGAGATACCTAATTTTTTGGCAGGGGGATCATGGCCAGCAGTGCTGGCAATTGTCATCCTTTTCACCAGGTTTAAAATTATGGCTTTATCCAAAACTAGCCTTGGGGGGAGAGGGAGTTAGTTGAGAAGCTAGGCCCAAGGGCACTGGATGAGAGGGACCTCCTTCTCATTTGGCATTATTTTAGTGGTAGGGTCCTCTCCCTATCATCCAGAAACATCCTGGTTATAGTTCAGAAAGTGGGCTATAGGAGTTCAAATTGTATAACACCCTGACTCTGGATAGAATGGTTTCTAATTCATACCAGACTAAGAAAAGTATTCTAAAGTCTTCTAAAGAACTGATAAATAGAACTGTTTATAGAATCATTTTACTTATATATAAATCAATCTATCTGTATATGTCTATTTGTGTGTAATAGTAGCCAGCATTCTAGGTTGGAGGTGGGGGGAAGGAAGAGAAAAAGGAAATAAAGAAAAAAAAAGAAATTTACGTGATAAATTCATTAAAAAAATTCCAGCCATAGTCATTAGAGCCAGACATTCTTATGAAGACCAGCTCAGCCAAAGAGTATATCCACATGTAGGTGAGCAGTGGATAGATTACTGGACCTGGAATCAGGAAGGTCTGTGTTCAAACTAGTTTCAGACACTTACTAGCTGTGCGACCCTGGATCAGACATTTAACCTCTGTCTGCCTCAGTTTCCTAGTCTATAAAATGAGTACAGTAATAGCACCTCCTTCCCATAATTGTGAGAATCCAATGATATCATATTTGTAAAGAGTTTGCAATCCTTAAAGTGCTATATAAATGCTAACTATTATTGCCATATCAGATCCCCAAATAGCACTTTAACTAAATTTTTCCAATTAACGGCCTCCTTAAAGTATTGGATCTTTGAAATGGAAGTTCAGATAATTCTTTGAACTGCCCACTACAGCTTTGTTTGCTCTTTGCAGAGGCAAGAGAAGCCATTGTTATAACAGAAAGCCATAGGGTCCTATGTTAGTTCTGGCTCTGTCACTGGATGGGAGAAGATAATGGGATTTTTTTGTTTCTCTGGACTTCAGTTTCTCATCTTTGAAGCAAGGAGTCTGGGCCAGATTTATCCTAATGTGCCCTCTAGGTATGGAACTTTAGATTTACCTTCGGTTCAGAAGGAAGCTAAAGGAAGCTGAACATCCCAGGGGATTGTGGATCAGTCAGAGACCTCATTCACCACTTTCTGTAGGTAATTCACAAAGTATATAACCAAATGTCAGTGGTAAGCTGGGAAGAAGTCATGGGAAGATGCTTCCTACCTGGAGGGGTCAGTAGTATCAGAGATGTTGAGGACACACAGATCACTTCTGATGTGCTATGTTTCTGGGGTCATACCTTTTCATCTACTGGATCCAGTCAGCCAGCCAAGAGTCAACAAGCATTTATCAGGCATTATGTGATGGGCACTGTCTTAAGTGCTAGGGATACAAGGAAAGACACAACCCCAGGCCTTCATCAAGCAGCTCACATTCTAAAGATGGAACTTGAGAATAACTGTGTCCATATAAGATGTATACAGTGCCAATGAGCGGTAATACCAGAGGGAGGGTGGGGAATGGAGGAAGTGTGGAAGAGTTCTACAGAAGGTGGGGTTTGAACTGTCTTGAAAGAATTCAGATTAATCAGGATGTAGAGGTGAGGAAGACTAGCATTTCAGGTAGGGGAGATGGCTGGTGACAAGACCAGATCAATGTCATCACCATCTCTGTTTGTAGCTGAGGTGGAGTGGTGGAATAGCTCATGGGAATTGCATAGACTGAGAAACTGCTGAGTTGGGTAATTGAGGGAATATCATTATGTATGTTGAAGTCCCCTTGTATGAGGGCAGGAATAGGGATAAAAAGACCATGAACCATACACTGGACTTGTTGAAGCAGAAAGTAGAATGTCTTCAGGGTTGGTAATGAAAAACGCCCAGAACCTTGACTGAGTGATAAATTTGGATGGAATGAACCTCTAAGGAGGAGAGGTTACTGAGGGATAGTGGTAGAGGAAGAGTCTGGAAGGGGCAATGGGGAGCAAGGAATATTCATATACTCTACCATAATCAGGGGCTATGAATGAATGCAATGAGAAAGGGTGGCCAGTGATGCAGCATCCTTAAGAGGAAACCAGTCTCAGTGAAGGCCAGAAGTTGGAGGGAATGACAAAGGAAACAAGTTGAAGATGAAAGTAAGGTTATTACCTATGGAACAAGCATTCTAGGGAGCAGAGTGTAAGAGATGGGTGGCTTTAGAGTGGGAGATTGAGGGGTTTGCATTGAGGAGGATAGGAATAAGGGAGCAGTCACTGGAGGACAGAGAAAAGGGGTCTGAACAATTACACTAACATGGTAGGCACGGTTCTAAGTACTAGGAATACAAGTTTAAGAAAAGAAAGTTATCCCTACTTTCAAGGAGCTTACATTCTAATAGGGAAAGACAAAGCAGAAAAGGGACATGGGAAGTATAGAGGAGGGAAAGAGCATACCCACTGGGGCAAGAGTGTGGAGGTGGAGCAGTTCAGACTGTAACTTGAGTTGGGAGGAAAGCAAGACACATGACTGGGACCCCTCACAGAACAGTTATTTTGGTCAGGGACTGAAGACAGTAGAGAAGAAGAAAGAGGCAGTGGGTATCCTGAAGACAATGCCTAAAACTATAGCCAGAGAAAGCTGCAAATAACAGTTTTACCTGATTTTGAGGCAAGAGAAGTTCAGAGATAACTTTAGGCTAATTTCTGCCTAGGGGAAGGAAATGAATATTCATACTTAGTTTCCCTGACAACCTGGAAGTCTATCTTAGGAGAGTCATGTCAGTTGGGAAAGCTCAAAAGTACAAAGAGGCTCGAACCACAAAATTCCAGATAAGGAGAACCAGTAATTTCTTTGCCTAGGAAAAGAATTCCTTATGAGACTGAAAGAAATTGACTCTGCCTCAGTCCAGTTTCTGGTGCCCTTGAAAATGAGCAAAGTGCTTCATTTACATATCGTGGTGCAAAATAAACCTATAAAAATGATTAGTTAGTATTATGTAGGACTAATGAAATCTAAGAAGAAGAGACAAGAAGAGAAATTTAAAAAGTACAAAATGGTTAAATATCTTGGGGTTAGCCTGACAAGGTATTTGTAAAATTCATGCACATAAAGCACAAAACACTCTTCACCCATATAAAGGAAGATGTTGGGGGTCTACATGCAGTTCCCCTGGAGGTATGAGACCCGGAATGGGCTGACTCTGCAGTGAATCATGCTTTGCGTAAATTACATGCTGACCTTGCTTTGGTTCATGTTTTTCGAGAGCACTGTGGAGGAGAATAGAGCACCAGCCCTGGAGTCAGGAGGACCTGAGTTCAAGTCTAGCCTCAGACACTTAACACAAAAACTAGCTGTGTGACCTTGGGCAAGTCACCTAATCCCAATTGCCCTCCAAAAGCAAAAAAAAGAAAAGGAACTGCTGGGAAAGTTGGAAAGCAGTTCATCATGAATTAGGCTTAGGCCAGTATACTATACCATGTGCCACTCAATACTCAACTAAGTCTGCAATGTCATTGAACAAGAAGTTCTTTCCAATAGAGCAGATCATAGCTAATGTCTGCTTGTCCTGTCTCATTCTTGTCATTGTCCTCTGATTAGATTTCCATTGAAGCCCACCAAATGGACAGTTTATGTTTATTACTTCTCTAATGTAAGGACATCTTTCATTCTTGATCACATAACCAACCCATCTTTTTTATATATATTTCCTAGATGATATCTTTTACTCTGTTTTTTCTTAGAAGCATCTCATTGGTAATTTTTTGCAGCCAGTTTACATCTATGGGCATCTACATGGTAGAGTAGATAGAAGGCAGATAACAGCTTAGAATTATAAAAGAAAAGTGATTTTATGGTTCAAACCCTTTGATTAATTAATTTCAAGATCAATATATACCAAAATAGGAATAAAAACATTTTTTCTGGTGTCAAAAGGACTGGAAACAAAGTGAGTGCCTATAACTTAAGTAATGGCTGAAAAACTGGCATCCATGATTAGCTCTATATGAATATGTAACAGATATAAAAGATTGTATAATAAACAAATTAGAGAAAAAAGGAGAAATTACCTTTCAGATGTATGGGTAGGATAAAATTTTATGACCAAACAAAGGATAGGGCAGATCAAAAAAGATTAAATAAACAACTTTGATCATGTGAAATTCATTTTTTTTAACAAACAAAAATCTGGGTTGCTAAGAAACAGTTGTAGAAACAGTTTAGTTGTGAAAACCAAAATGATAAGAAATGTCTGATAAAAGTCTTATTTTCAAGATATACTAGGAATTGGTTCAAATTTGTAAGAATGAGAACCATTTCCCCAACTGATAAATTTTCAAAGATATTTATTTTCTATGGAACAGATTCATGCTATCAACAGCCATGTGAAAAAAATCTAATCAAATCATTAATAATTAGGGCCATTTACATGAAAAGAACTCTGATTTCCTCCTTACAGTCATTGGATTGTCACAGGTGGTCTAAAAGGAAAATGACTGTTGGAGGAGTTGAGGGAACACAAGCACATTGCTATGTCGTTTGTGGAGCTGTGAATTGATCCAGCCACTCTGGATTGTAGTTTGGAATAGTCCTCCCAAAGTCACTAAACTTTGATTGAGTAATTAGGCTTGTATCCTGAAGAAATCAAAGGGGAAATTATTATACAGAGAGTTAGTGGCATAGAACTGGAAATTAAGGAGGTATCCATGAGTAGGGAGAAGGACTGAACAAATTTTGACATGTGAATGATGGAATCATATTTTGCTGTGAGAAATGATGAAGGAATGGTTTTAGAGAAACCTGGGAAGACATCCATAACATGACCACTTTTGAAAAACTGAAGAACTCTGAATAATGCAATGATCAACTATGATTCCCAAGGACTTCTGATAAAGCACCTATCCACCTCCTTATAGAGACTGGATAGATATAAAATGCTGAATGGAGCATAAATTTTTGAACTCAACTGGTGCCAGTATTGCTTATGCCTGAATACATACATACATAAATATATATTTATATATGTTACAATCAGATTTATTTTTTCCTTTTAAAAAATTGGGGGTAGAGTGTCAAGGAGGAAACATAAATACTTTTTTTGCTTTTTTTTGGAGGGGGAGGGCAGATAAATAGGGTTTAAGTGACTTGCCCAAGGTCACATGGCTAGTTAGTATTAAGTGTCTGAGGTTGGATTTGAACTCAAGTCCTCCTGACTCCAGGGCCAGTGCTCTATTCACTGTGACATCTAGCCACCCCAACACAAATACTTCTTAATTGAAAAAATAAAATACTATCTCCCAAAATGTGACATGAATACAACAGAATATCATTGTGTGATAAGAAAGGAATATAAGGAACATGGTGGGAGATTTGTATCAACTGATGCCCTGTGAGATAAGCAGAGATGAAAGAACAGTATTCAGAATGATGAAAATGAAAATAAATAGATCACTAAGAGAAAATGGAACTGTGACTATGACTGTAGGCATTATCTGAGGTGAACAAGGGATGGGGTAGAATGCTCCAAAATGGAAGGGGGAATGAGGAAATAGGGACTGTTTCTATAAACTTGGTTGTTAAGAACAGACTAATGGACATATGTTCTAGTAATTTTTTGTTTCTGTTCTTGTGTCACAGACTTTACTCCAAACCCCAGATGATCAGTCATGCTGTTGGTCAAATAAAAGAATGTGTATAACTTTGCCCAGTTTATTCCAACCAGCATCTGGACAAATAGGTCTCAGGATGTGTTTTATTGAGGGCTGATCAGTTGCCCTGTCTGCCAATAGGAAAGAAGGATGGTCCAGGGTTTCCAACTGTCAGTGACCAGCCCAGCCCTAAGTAGCACTGGGGATACTGCAGGGTCCCCAACCTTCTCTTGGCTTCAGATTCCCTTTATGCTTTGTGACACCTGAGCCTTGTTTTTCCTATGTCTTGGTCAGCATCTGTGTTAATTTGGATGATCTGGTAACCTGTGTGACTGAATGAAAATTAACAGAACAGAACTGTGTGAGAGTGTGTGTGTGTGTGTGTGTGTGTGTGTGTGTGTGTGTGTGTGTGTGTGTGTGTCCAGGACACCAGGTGGATATTTTCATCTCGGGTTCACAGTGAGGCACTTCTGTCATTCACAGTAGGAAGGTGAAGACACTCCTCACTTAGAATTTGTTCCTCAGTGAATTCGTAACCAATTTAGCCCTGGGCAGAGTAGGCTGGCTTTCACTCTTCCAAAGTCCTTTCTGTGACCCTTGACACTATTGATGACAGTCTTCTCCTTGATTCTCTCCTTTATCTCCTGGTTCTCCTTCATCCTCTCTGGCCACTCCTCCTCCTGTCTCCTTTGCTCCATCTTCCTCCATGTCACACTTACTAACTCTGGGGGTCCTTTGATGCTCTGTTCTGGGGCTGTTTCTTTTCCCTTTTCTCTCTGTACTATTTCACTTGTGAATCTCATCAGCTCCCATGGATTCAGTCATCATCTCTATGCAGATGACTCTCAGTCCTATTGATGCAGCCCTAACCTCTTTCTTGACTTCCAGTCTCCCATCAACTGCCTAATGTTACGCTCAAACTGGGTGTCTCATAGATCTCTTAAACTCAACAGTCCAAAACTGATCTCATCATCTTCTCTCCCCCTTCCACTCCCCTCCTCTCTCTTCTCTTCCTAATTTCCCTGTTATTGTCAAGTGGACCATCCTCCTCCCAGTCCTACAGACCTGCAAATTAGGTGTAATCCTTGACTCCTCTCTGTCTCTAACTCCAGCACCCCTCCATCTAATTCATTCTCCAATTCTATCATTTCTGCCTTCAGGATACTCTCCATACTTCTCCTTCTCTCTTCTGCCACTGCTACCATTCTGGTCTATCATCTCACTATTTCACAGCTGGACGATTGCAGGAGCTGCTAGTTGGTCTACCTGCCTTGTCTTTCCCTACTCCAGTCCATACAAAGCTGATCTTCCTAGAGAACAGGTCTGGCCAAATCATCCCTCTCCCATTCCATAAGATCCATGGCTCCCTGTCATCCCCAGCATCAAATAGAATTTCCTTTGTTTTGCTTTTAAAGCTTTTCTTACTGTGACCTTTTCCTACCTTTCCAATCTTCTTATACCTTATTCCCTTCTATGTATTCCATGATCCAGTGACCTTGTTCCCTTTCTAATTCTCAGACACCCTCCTCCATCTCCTGACTCTGGGCATTTGCACTGGCTGTTGGCTGCATGCCTGGAATGCTCTCCCTTCTCATCTCTGTCTCCTGCACTTCCTCAGATAAACTCTGACTTTCTGCAAGAAGCTTTTCATTACCTTTCTTAATCCTTGTGTCTTTCTTCTCAGACTACCAGAATTTTTCCTGAAATATCTTATTTGTACATAGTAGTATCATTGCTATTTTCTTGATTGCATTGTAAGCCCCTTGAGAGCAGGAACTCTTTTATTCCCCTTTCTTTGGATTCTCAGTGTTTAGCACAGAGCCTGGCACGTAGAAGGTGCTTAATAAATGCTAGGTGACGTGACTTGACTTGAGGCAGGTGGAACAGCATCTAAAGTTCTACCATACTTAATCATTGCTTCATCCACTAATTTTGAAAAGAGCTAGATCTCTTTTGGAAGTTGTACAAGGTAAGTCTCTTCAGGGCCATGGGAATTTCTTGATCTTGTTTTCCTTTTCGGCAGCAGGTATGGGACTGTTAAAGGAACATTGAGAGGTAGATGCAGAGGGAAGAAAGGAAGTCAAAATTAGTGTGATTCACTGAAACTAGGTCCTGGAACCATTATTGTTTTCATCTGTGTGAAAGGCTGACCTTGTTCTGGATCTCATCCCACAAAGTCCTGGCCAACACAAGGTAAACGTTAGAAAATCAACAATATTGCTATTTGCACATATTTTTTTTCTATGAGGAAGTTGGCCTGCAGTGCTCCAGGGACTGGACAGACATGTGACTGGCCTCTCCACTATACTCTCCTTGCTTTCTATCCTCAACTCTGATTTGCCCAATCTCTACATAGGGTTAGAATGGGGGATCGCCAGGGACTCAGTTTCCTAATCTATAGGATTTGGGCAACAATATTTGTATTACCTACCTTATAGAGTTGTTGTGGGGATATAATATACTTTGTAAAACTTTTTAAATTTTAATTTTTAAAAGAATTTTTATTGTTGCCTCCTGCTACATTCATCATCAAAGTTATCTCCAGTATTCTTCTCCTTCTCCAACCAGAGAGCCATCCCGTATAACAAACAATATTTTTTCAAAATAATTTTTCTCTTTTAATCAGCACAATTGGTAGGTTTATGGAAAAAGTCTGAAAACATGTACAATGTTTAGTCCCTGAGGATCTCCTACCTATCCAGGAAGATTGGGTTGGGGCTGTTACGTATCATATATTTTCATTAGTCATTGTTGATGTTTGCAGTTTTGTTACATTAACTTAAAAAATGTCTTTTTCTCTTTGATTGTACTTTTCCATTGTTGTACATTTTTGCAGTTATTGTGCATGTTGTTTATTTCTTATTGCATCAGTTCTTTCATAGATTCCCAAAGTGGGTGATACAGCCTCTTGGGGGTCATTGGGATGATGGGGGGTGAGGAAGGGTGGGGGGTGGTAGTGGGTGGCAGGGTGGTGCAATTGTGTCAGGTGCAATTGGCAGGTGA
Source organism: Gymnobelideus leadbeateri (assembly GCA_011680675.1). Taxonomy (NCBI): domain Eukaryota; kingdom Metazoa; phylum Chordata; class Mammalia; order Diprotodontia; family Petauridae; genus Gymnobelideus; species Gymnobelideus leadbeateri. The sequence continues at coordinate 155,859 of WOXC01007855.1, read as the reverse complement.
TGAATAAAATAAAGGGGTGGTGGGTGCATAAGGAAAGAAGAGAAGAACATTTTGAAGAAAAAACATTGATTTGTGTTTTATCTGTTGTATACCAGAGTTAAACTCATAGTGATTACATTGTTTTCCAAATAAACACAAAAAATGTGAATTATAACCAATCAATGGTCAAGTCTGCTGGCAGGTCTTAACAAGCAAATGTTGGTAGGTGAGCATGTAACACATTGTCAGGAATCCAGCATGCATCAGCAGGAATATGGATGTGTTATGACTTGTTTACAATAAGATACTATATGGTTACATGATGAAATATTGCCTCATTGAAATTTCAGTGTAGGAAAGCTACCCCCAACAAATTTATAATAACTTATTAAATTTAAGATGCATCATTTAAAAAAAATTCATACCTTTTTGTAATGATGAAAATTTCCAAAAAACCATTAAAGGGTTAAAAGAAAGTGGACTTCCAGGGTTTGCTGAGTAGTTTATTTTTTGAAAAGGGACAGTAGGCCAAATAAGTTTGGGAGCCTCTGATGTAGGTCTTTCAATGCTACTCCCTATTCATCACATACATAATTTCTCACAGGACAATAAAATCTCATTGTGTTCATGTACCACAATTTGTTTAATCAATCAATGGGCATCTATTTTGTTTCCAATTCTTTGCTATCACAAAAAGATCTGCTATAAATATTTTGGTGTATATTGTTTTTTCTCAGTCACTTTATTTGAATAGTTCCAACTTACTTTCCAAAATGGTTAGACAATTCCATAGCTTCACCAATAATGTACAAGTGTGCCTCTTATTTCGCAATCCCTCCAGCATTGAATATTGGCATTTGTAGTCATCTTTGCCAATTTTTAGGGTATGAAGTGAAACCTCAGGGTTGTTTTGATTTCCATTTCCCCTTATTATTAATGGTATGGTGCATTTTTCATGTGGCTGTGAATATTTTGAAATTTTTAAAATTATAAAGCTTAATTCTCTATATAGATGTGAGTAATAAGTGACACTGCTGGTTCTATAAGACTTATTGACTTATTCACTGAGGCCTGTGCTCAGCTGTTTCCAAAGGAAGGGGCTGTGTAGGAATGTATAAGGATAGTGAGTGAAGACTTGAGATAGCCTCTCTTTCCTGGGGACTTTAAGAAGAGAAGGTGCCCCTGTGTATCTCCGCTGGCTTAAGGGATGTCCTTTGTACACATGGGAGGGTGGGTGGTATCCCAAGTACCAGAAACTTCAGGAGGACACAGAAGTGGCATTGAGGACATGTAGGCTACTGAGAAATGGTGGGAAGGACCTATGCCCAGGACTTGTGATGTAGGGGAAAGTCTATCAGATTGTGTGCCAGGGAACCTTGGTTTGAATTCTGGTTTTGCCACTATTAGGTGTATGATTTGGGCAAGTTACTTGTAGTCTCATCCTCAGATTCATTCTTAATAGAACCAAGAGGTTGTACTGATTTCTGTGGCATCTTCCAAATCCAAACACATTTTTCTATGACTTATGGAGTGTCTCCCCTGTAGATGGATTTGAGTTTTGGAAACAGTTAAAAGCCAAGAGTGATAAGTAAAGCAAGGGGGTTTAGGTAGGGGACAGCAGTTTTGGTCAGAAAGGTAGTGTTACTCTGAGGCTATGGACCTGATTTTCTTGGGTGAGCTGTACATGGGCTGTAGAGGTTATTCACAGAATCATGTGACCTTAAAACTTCAAGGAACCTTAAAGATGATGGGATCTCACTCTTCCTTTTACATGTCAGACCCAGAGAAGGGAAGAACATGATTTCACACATGTTCAGGATCACAGCCAGTCAAGGGAAAGAACCATGTCTGGAACCAAGTTCTCTTGACTCTTGGTTATATGATCATTCCACAACACTAAAATGGCTCCTTGCCAAGATTTCAGGAGAATGAAAGCTCAACAGTCATGTTAATTCTCGATTCCTTCAGATTCTCCCTATTCTGTTCCATAGTGGCAAGAGCATTGACTCTTTAAAATTTTTTAATATTTTATTTTTTCCACTTATATAGACAATTTTCAGCATTCATTTTTTGAAAGATTTTGAATTCCAAATTTTTCTCTCTCCTTCCCTTCTTTCCCCCCTTACCAAGATGACAAAGTTATACATATGCAGTCATGTAAAACACGTTTCCACATGTCAGGTTGTAAAAGAAGAAACAGAATAAAAGGAACGCCTCCCCACAGTGAAAATATGCATTCAGACTCCATCAGTTTTTTCTTTAAATATGGATAGCATCTTCTATCATGGGTCTTTTGGAATTGTTTTAGATTATTGTACTGCTTAGAAAAGCTAAATCAATCATAGTTGATTATTGCCCAATGTTACTGTTACTGTGTACAATGTTCTGGCTCTGAAAAGCTTTGGCTCTCAAGTCAGAGGATTTGAGTACAGATCCTCATTCTGCTATCCATAACCTGTGTGACTTTGTCCAAATCACTTTACCTTATGGAGTCTCAGTTTACTCACTTTTAAAGTGGGGGTGGGGTGGGGCAGCTAGGTGGCACAGTGAATAGAGCACAGGCCCTGGAATCAGGAGGACCTGAGCTCAAAATCCGACCTCAGACACTTAACACAAAAACTAGCTGTGTGACCTTGGGCAAGTCACTTAACCCTAATTGCCCTCCAAAAGCAAAAAATAGAAAAATAAAGTGAGAGGTTGGACTAGGATGACTTTCGAGGTCTTCTCTTTTCCTAGTTCCAAAATCCTACTATTCTATGACCCTGTCTGGCAGGAGGGGAATACCCAAAATGCTCTGGGGGGAAAGTAGTGTGATTTGAATATGTGTAGTTTGAACTATGCTGTAGTTGCCCAAGGAGCACATTCTGGGGAATTACAGTCAGGAAAGTGGAGGTAGAAACAGTAGGGCTTGATAATAGATTGGAAATGTGGGGTAAAGTGTGAAGGAGGGATTGAGAATGACACTGAAGCTGTGAACCTGGGTGACTGGGAGGGTAGTGGCACCTATGATAGTAATCGAGGAGTAGGGAAGAGTGGAAGATTTTCGGGGAAGATGATGAGTTCTGTTTTGGACATGGTGAGTTGAGAGAGTTGGTGATACAAGATCGGAGCTCAGGAGAAATGTTGGGGCTGTATATGGAGATCTGGGAATCGTTTGCATATGGATGGTCGTTGAATCCATAGAAGCTGATGAGATGACCATGTGAGATGATGTAAGGGAAGAAGAGAAGAGGGTACGTTCAAAGCCTTTGGGGATACTCACAGCTGGGGAAATCCCTTGGGGATATTATGAAAGCCAAGAGATGAGAATCTGGGTCTAAGTACTTTGTTAGCAACATAACTACTTAAGATAGAAAACTATGAAATGGTGAAGTTCCCCCCACATCCCAGTTCAGCTTCTCCCAGACCCTGGCCTGGCCTGCTCTCTACCCAGTCCCCAGAATGGCTCCCTCCCCAGTTATAACTTCCCAGTGACCCCAGAAGCTCTTTTTATCTCCTCTCCCATTCCATTTTTTCTTCCCCAGTTCTGCCTCTCAGCTAAATTTTTCTTGCAGTAATTTGAGTAGATAATTCATAGTGCTTGCTCCAGCTGCCAAAAAAAAATTGCTAGTTATGGTTCTGTAGAATCCATAAGGCCAGAGTATGGGGCAGAAATAAAGTGTATTGAGTCACAGACAATTGTCATTTGCTGTTTCCCTTGTACTTTGTATTGGATAGGTAGGACTCTGATGCTACTCTCAAGGACCTTGCAGTCTGGTGAAGGGAAAGACAAATACCAATAACTATGATGCAAAGGAGAGAAGATAAATATAGAGAAATTTGGGGAGAGAAGTTTAAAGTTGGAAATCTCAGATTAAATAAGTTCTCTAGCATTTAGGGGTACTCAGAGACTATGAACCATTAGCCCTGAAGTTTAGGAACAGAAGACCTTTTCATCAGAGAAGGTTCCCTAGAGGAAAAAAAGAGTTTAATAGGGTTAGAAAGGGGAGCAGATCAAGAATGATAGAGGACTAAGGAGGAGATTTGAGAATATCATTGATTTCAGGATGACAGGTTCATCATGACTGCCTGTGGAAGATGGGTAAACATGTATATATAAGCTTGACAGGGGCGTGTGGGTGGAGGGGATAGGAAGGGAACAGTGGTATTCACTGGGGAACAGATGGATTCACATTGGTAGATCAGTTTGACTGGAGCAGTACCATGGAGTTGGGAGTTGAGTATTTGACATCTAGTGGAAACCTGGGCTGAGAAGTTCAGATGAGAGATATCCCAATGTCAGAAGTTCAGGAGGGAAGGTTCATGCTGTAAATTTAATGAGACAATGCACATGATATGATCATCATGCAGAGTATTTAACATGAATTTTGTCCTTTAAAGTCTTCTAGAGGTGTGTTTACTCCATGTACTATTTCCTCTCTTTTATGGAATAAAACAAGCATTTCCATAACATAGTACAATAAAAAAAGATGATCGCAAATATATTTTGCACAGCTGGCTATTCCTTTTAAATGTATAATAAAGTTTTCCCATAAATTTCTTTTTTTTCTTTCCCCCTCCTCCCTAGAGATGAACACCATTAGATACAAATAAGTATATATGTAAAATGATTCTATACGTACTCCTATTCATCAGTTCTTTCTCTGGATGCAGATAGTGTCTTTCTTCATATGTCCCTTACAGATAATTTGGGTATTTATAATAGTCAAGATGACTTAGTCACTCAAAGTCATTCTTAAAACAACATTGTGTTGCTGTATACAGTGTTCTCTTGGTTCTGCTCACTTAGCTCTTCATTATTCCATGCAAGTCTTTCCATGTTCTCTTCTTTTGGATTTGTTTTCTTTACTCTTCATCATAGCCTTCAAATAATATCATCTTTGTAAAAGTGCTTAACACTGTGCCTGTCACATTGTAGGAGCCTTATAAATTCTTCTTCCCTCTTGCTTTCCTTACTTCCCTTTCCATACATCTTTGAATTCTTCATGTGTGTGAATTCCTGGTTTAAACTACCATGTTGCTACTTGTTTCTGGTGTGACCTTGGGTAAGGCATTTCTATGGACATGAACTTTGGTTTCCTTTTCTACAAAGTGGAGGGGTCAGACATGATGACCTCTAAGATCCCTTCCAGTTTTAAATGGTGTGATACTAAAGGGTGAAGTTAATTCCCACAATGCAACATTTGCCAAAAAGACTCCTGGCAAAGAGAAGCTCTCTTCCACTCATATTCTGGGGACATAAGCACCTCCTTAATCTCTATAGGGTGCATGACTTCATATTTTGTGACTCTCCTAAGGGCATATTTCTTCATAAAAATAACTTGGGCAAATAGTAATGGTTGATTTATGGTGGTTGTGGCATTGAGGGGGCTAGTAAAGAACGATAGATGAGGTAACTTCCTGGATTCAAGGTGTCCCAGGAGACTGTTTGGTTTTGGATTGTGCCAAACCATCCTTTACTTTGGCAGGGTTCTATCTTCCCAATCAATTCCCAGGTAGAGACTAATGAGGGCTTGAGTGTGTGTATCTGTAATGTAAGGAGAAAGACTTTAGCCTCCAGGGAGACTCAGATATCTGCATTCACTCATTCATTAATTCATTCATTTGGAAGCCCTATGTCAGAGAGTCTTACCAGGTACAAAGGGGCAAAGTACATTTTAGGGGCTTTTCACTTCATGAGCTTCTTGCTTCTACCCAAATAACATGGAAACTTCACTTCTGACAAGACCCAATGTGTTGTTAGTAATACTCCTTGTGAGTCCTTTCATGTGCTTTAATGATGGCCCCAGACTTTACATCCTGTATCCAAATCTTGGTCCAGGTGGGTTTCATATAGAGTTAACCATCCAACCACCATCTGGTAATTAGAGCTTTGGTAAGACCTGATTTTTTAATTCTCCTATATTCCTATGCTCCTGTTCATTTGACGACCCTACTAGTTCTTTTATGAAGATACAAGTGGTCATGGGCTTGTAAGATTTATCTAGCTATCAAAGAAAGAAGTAGTGCTCCTGACAGAATCAGCCTAAGTATAAATACAAATATTATCACATGTGATCTTTGTGAGGTAGGTTTTATTATTATCCTCATTTCATTGTTGAGGAGACTAAGTGACTTGGCCAGTGTCACATAGCTATTAAGCATTTGAGACTCCAGGCATAGGACTCTATCCACTTTTCTACCTACCTTCCTATGAGTAGTTCTCTCAGAGAAGCCTATATGACTTTTACTGCCTTACAGTCATGCCCTAGACGTGATTCCTAGCAGATGACATTGCCTCTAGTGCTCTCTAGATCCTACCAGTGCCTGGAACATAGTAGGTGTTGAAGAAGTGTGTGTTGAATCATTGATAGTATGACTCCTCACTATGTGTCTCAAGAGGACTAGCAATGGTCCTAGTGGTAGCACGTTGTGGCTGCTTCCTGTCACAGTTCTGCCTGTATACACAGCATCAGTCTTCCTAGAGGTCTGTGCAGGTCACAGAAGATGTTAGGGTCATCACCCTGCCCCATTGTCACTCCTGATTAAAGCTCTTCTACCATCATGCATAACATCCCTTTGTCTGCAGTTCTCTAGAGGATGGTGTCATCCATTGCCCCCCATTGCTGCCTCCCATTGGGGTTCCTGACAGCCTCCTCAGGTGAAACCCTCTTTCACTGATCTCTCCTAGGAGGGATGTACATAAACTCACTTGCCTTAGCCTGAGACACTGAGCATCCCTATGTCTCACAGAAAGATGCCAAACAAGGATCTCTTCTCTTGATTTCTCCCTCATGCCACTAAATTCTCCTGACATTTAGGCTAATGAAATCATACCAGTGGTCAGGAACATTCTTTCTCTTGCAATTCCCCAGAGCTTCTCCCCCTTCAATACTAGATTGGTTCAAGGTTTGCTTTGCAGTCTGACATCATCTCCCTCCCAAAAGCCTGACAGTGTGCCTACCACCTGTGGCAGGCCATGCTTCAGGTCTTGGTTGTTTTTTTGGCAGAACTTCCTGAGTCTTCCTCCAACTTCAAATTCCCCCTTGGGCCACAAAAGTCCTTTTCATCTGACAGTCCTACTAGTTCTTTTATGAGGATACAAGTGGTCCTGGGCTGACAGTGTCTGCTAGGGAGCTGCAGACAAAGGGATGTTATGCATGATGGTAGGAGAACTTTAATCAGGAGTGACAGTGGGAGGTGATGACCCTAACATCTTCTGTGACCTGCACAGACCTTGAGGAAGAATGATGCTGTCTAGATAGGCAGAACTGAGACAGGAAGCAGACACAAAGAACTATCACTAGGACCAATGCTGGTCCTCTTGAGACACATTGTAAGGAGTCATACTATCAATGAATCAACAAATACCTACTATGTGCCAGATAAAATGAATGGGCTCATTTAAATTACCGAAGCCTGTTTCTTGTGCCATCTAGAATAAGATAGATGAAGGAGAGGGGTGCAGGGAAAGTGCCCTGGAAAGAGAAAAAGTTTGCAGTCCCTGACACAATCTCTCCCCGATGAAAACAATGTCTGATTCTGCAGATTATACTACGTTCGTATGTGTTCCTCAGATTACATATGACCTGTGAAGCACCTGTGGCCAAGAATTATAATGGTGGCTATTGTCCTTCATTCTGAAAAAGGACCAAAGTGACATCACTATGTTGGAGCCAAGGACAGTGTATGCAGCTGTAGCTGACCAGAGTTCTATGTGGCTATACCACAGATCGGGCACAAAGAGTCTGTATGAACATTTGGGATGGAAATGTCTCTGAATTTGTCCATCTCACATTTCTTTTGAGCACCTGCTATCACGGAGCATGGCACCTTCTCTGATGTGGGCACGCCATGCTGGGTGATCCTCTGCCAGTGTTTCTGATGTCTCATGGCTGATCCCACAGTTCTTCAGAGAGACCTTGAGAATGTCCTTGTGTCACTTCCATGTGAGCATTTGCCTTGTGTAGTTTTCCATAACATAGTCTTTTAGGCAAACATATGTTTGGCATTCAAACAACATGGCTGGCCCATAGGAGTTGCTCTCTCTACAGTAAAGTTTGAATACTTGGCAGTTCAGCTTGATGGAAATAGTGCAGTGTCTGGTACCTTGTCTTGCCAGGTGATTTACAGAATCTTCCTAAGACAATTCAAATGGAAGTGATTCAGTTTCCTGGCACAGCTCTGGTAGACTGTCCAAGTTTCATAAGCATGCAACTGGTAGGCAGCCTAATACCTCTTCTCTCCCACACTTTCCTTTGGAGACTCCCAAATACTGAGCTAACTCTGGAAAGTATACAGACTCTAAGTTAAGAACCCTTGGCCTACTACCTGTAAATTTATTTAATGAACACTAAGGGACCTGAGCTTAGGATTCAGTGCAAATGAACCTTGGAGGACAATAGTACCAATGACACCTTTACTAAGATAAACAAAGAAAAAAGAATATTAGCAGTCATGGTGAAAATTAGATGAGGCTCCCTCTGCCTCTCTAGCTACTTTGAGATATGTGTCATTGATCCAAATGCAACCTGAAAAAAGTTGAGCCCTCAGCCCCGCTCCTAGCAACTGCTGCTATTGCCTCCTCAAGCTGTGGGTGCCATGGCAGCCCCAGGGCAGCTCAGATAATGTCACAAACACAGCAATCTACTAGGGTAGTGTTACAGAAGTGATTATAAGGTCAAGCAGCAGGTTATGTCTTAAAGCTCCATACCTTGCAAAGAGCTATGTGTTTTACCATTTTTACAACCTTGTTTTCTACCTGGTTTAATTACTGCTCTGTCGTCTTTGGGAAACCAGGACTTAATGAGAGTGCCTAGCCAAGGTCTACCATATTTACTATGGAAGAAAACTGCATTTTTTTTGTCAAGTCAAAGAAAACCTTCCCAATAGTCAATGTATCATTAACCTAAGTGCTTGAATGGGAGCAAAGGACCATTTTCCATTTGTTCTGGAGATTTAGAAAGGAAACCAAATTCTTATGTCCCCAAAGGGAATGGGGGTCACAAGTTCCAAAACTCAGTGAAAGGCTCTGAAGAGTAAACCTGGTTAGTGCTAATTAAATAAATTAGCACATAATAGACCAAGAGTTTGGGGCAGCTAGGTGGGGCAGTGAATAGAGCACCAGCCCTGAAATTAGGAAGATCTGAGTTCAAATATACTCTCAGACACTTGACACTTAACTACTTGTGTGACCTTGGGCAATTCACTTAACCCCAATTGCCTTGCCTTCTCCCCTCCAAAAAAAAGGAGACCAAGAGTTATTAACTTGGAATATGTGTACTTTATTAAAAAAAAACATCTTTGATAACTATATTTCAATATAGTTGGTTTCTTAGGAAATTGCATGTATTTTATTTTATACATGATTTAAACATGATTCTGAAAAAGGTTAAAAGCATCTCCAGTAAGCCTTAAGGGCCCTTAATTCTTTTTTGGTCAACCTTCCTAGAGCATAACCTTGTTTCAACAAACACTTTTATGCTACTTTGGTAACATGCTAGCTTATTACCCAGCAGGAATGGGGAACCTGATGCTTCAAGGTCACATGCAGTCCTCTAGGTCCTCAAGTGCGGCCCTTTTACTGAATCCAAAGCTCACAGAACAAATCCCCTTAACGAAAGGATTTGTTCTGTAAAATTTGGACTTAGTCAAAGGGCTGTACCCGAGGATCTAGAAGGCCACGTGTGGCCCCGAGGCCAAAGATTCCCCATTCCTGCAAAGGCATGGCAAGTCAGCTTACTCAGTGGACATATAATCTTGGCACTTCCATTGTATCTTGTTTTTCAGAGCCATTTATCTAGGATGGGCTGTCTTGACAAAGAGTGGCTTTAACCTTCTTTAGTGATGTTCAAGCAAAGTCTGGTTGACTACTTGCTCTGTATATAGAGGTAATTCTTTTTCGACCATTGGGTCCTTTCCAATTTAGACATTCTATGACTCTGAATGCTCTGTTATTCAGAATGGGGGGGAGGGCTGGTGCACATTAGCTATCTGCCTAAGTTTTGGACCCATGGATGACTGAGTTAATCAGGGCTGTCTGTTGCCCTTTATGTGGTTGGATACCATAGGTAGTCTTTGCCACCTCAGAACACCAAAAGAAAAGAACACTTGGGATGGTATTGACTCAGATTTATCCTCCTGTCCAGGCAGAAGCCTTCTATCATTTGAAGCAACCCTTGTAGCCTTCAAACATTCTCTAATGATGGTCCCAGATTTGGTTTCCTCCTCTTAAGAATATTTAATCAGGATGGCTCCATATGGATCATGCATCCTTTGGAAGAGCCATCCACCTACAACTGGTAAGACTTTTTAGGACTCAATTTCTCAACTCTCTTGCTTTTCTGCTTTTGTGTTTATTTGATTGTCCTCTTAGTTTCCTTGCTGGGTCTAGAAGTGGTTATAAGTTTATAAGTTGCTAAGAACTGATAAATCCATGTATAAGTAGTTGCTATACATTGCATTTTTGGGGCTTTCACTTCTTTCAAGTTTTTTATAGAGTAGTAGATCACCTAATAATAATATCTAGCATTTTGATGATGCTTTAAGTCTCTCTCTCTCTCTCTCTCTCTCTCTCTCTCTCTCTCTCTATATATATATATATAATGTGTATATGTGTATATATATATATATATATATATATATATATATATATTTCACAGATGAAGAAATCAAGGCTCAAAAAGATGGAGAGATGACTTACACATATTCACAAAGCTCATAAATGATGCAGGTAGAATTTTAACCCGCATCTCTCCTGACCCCCAAGCCATCACTTTACTACCCCACTCTCCTCAGCTCATATCTTTTCATGCAGCAACTGACTGTTTCTAATCATTCTTCTTCAACCTAGGTAATAAAGTGTAAGAGTGGCATAAAAATCACCCTACCGCCTTTGGGCCTGATTGATTTAACATGTAAGAACACACCTGATAAGGAACAAGGCTCAGATACCAACCTCCTTGGTTGTGACTGGAGGTCTGTTTATATTGGCCAAGGGATTTACCCATAGCCTTTGGGCTTCAATAAAATAATGAACACTTAGGCATCAGTGTGAAAGTTACTCTAGTCCTTGTAGGATGAAGAGAAATGTTGGAGAAAAAGGTGGTCTGGGGATATGAGCAGGGCTTTGGAAGCATTTTCGCAAGGGACAGGCTAAAATAATGAGCAAACAACTATATGTGTGCTGCCTCTTTGTTTTCTGGGGTTGGTTGTTTACCTTCCCCTTTTCGGCCCATGGCTTCCGTGACCAGGAGTGTATTTGGGGACCTCTCCGGTGGAGCAGGGATTGTAGAGAAGTTCCATCTACAGTCAGACCAGCTGAAGGTGGAGATTATCTCCCTGGGCTGCACCATCACTGCTTTGGAAGTGAAAGACAGGGATGGGAAATTCTCAGATGTGGTGCTGGGCTTTGCCAAGCTGGAAGGGTATCTCAAAAAGCATCCGTACTTTGGAGCAGTAGATGGACGCGTGGCCAACCGAATTGCCAAAGGGACATTCACTATAGATGGGAAAGAATACAAGCTGGCCATTAACAATGGACCTAATAGTCTACATGGAGGACTGAAGGGCTTTGACAAGGTCCTTTGGACCCCTCAAGTGCTACCAAATGGCATTCAGTTCTTCCGGATCAGTCCAGATGGAGAGGAAGGCTATCCTGGCGAGTTGAAAGCTTGGGTCACATACACGCTTGATGGGGGGCAGTTAATAGTGAATTACAAAGCTCAGGCCAGCAGTACCACACCAGTCAGTTTAACCAACCACTCGTATTTCAACCTGGCAGGCCAGGGTTCTCCAAACATATATGATCATGAAGTTTGTATAGATGCTGAAGCTTTTTTGCCAGTCAACGATAACCTGATCACTACTGGGAAAGTGGAATCTGTGCAGGGGACTGCGTTTGACCTGAGGAAGCCTGTGGGACTTGGAAAGCACATAGAAAAGTTCCAGATTAATGGTTTTGACCACAGCTTCTGTCTGAAGGAAACCCACGAGAATCATTTTTGTGCAAGGGTCTATCATCCACCCACTGGACGGAAGCTAGAAATATATACAACCCAGCCCGGGGTTCAGTTTTACACGGCCAATTTCTAAGATGGAACACTGAAGGGGAAGGGGGGTGCTGTGTATCCCAAACACTCAGGTTTTTGCCTTGAGACCCAGAGCTGGCCAGATGCAGTCAACAAGCCACATTTTCCCCGTGTCCTGCTCCGTCCAGGTGAAGAGTATAACCACCCTACTTGGTTCAGTTTTTCCGTGGTTTAAGGAGGTCCACATTGGCCCTACCAGATGAAGAACACAGAGTGGAAATACATCTAAAGCCTCTTTGATGACCAAGGTCCTAGGTTTCCCCTTCATTTCAAGGAGCTAAAAGTAATCGGCTGGATTGAAGTAATCACAGTGATAGATGCTAGATTAATTAGTCAGATTCTTAAGTACTGGTGATCTTCTAGAATGACTAACTCTAGGCTATGCTTAAAGGTCAGTTCTTTTCCCTGTGCTAATGAAGGCAACAAGAAATCAATCCATAGTCTTTCCCATAGACAAGGTGAAAGTCACTGGGCGCATTAGTACTCTGAGGGCTGGGGACAGTGAAGACAATTGTTGGTGGCCCATCACCATTTATATTTTTTTCTTTTCCTTTTTCTTCTTCTTTCCCTTTCCCTTTCCCTCTCCTCTCCCTGTGCCTGAGGGCATTACTCATAGATCTCTAAGTAAAGAGTTTCTGACTCCTTTTCTGGCTATTTCATTCATTTTTCCCCACTTGTCCTTCATAAAAATTGCTCCCAAGTAGCAAAGATCTGAGCAAGGGACATGAGGTATTATTTGCCTTTAATATGGTGGCAGTGATTGGTTCCCCACCTCTGGTCTAACCCAATCCCAGAAGGTCAGCAAAACTTGGAACTATAGCATCTTCCTCTGTAGTCCATTTTAGTATGAGTGAATTGAACTAAACTCACAACTTAATGGCAATGACCTATTGGGAGTAGACTAGGATAACTGATACTACTTGTTAAGTCTGACTGCCAGAAATCTTATTTTCTAGAACAACACAATTGCCAGTATTTGTATGTGTTAATGATCTTCAGAATATCAGAAATACCAGATGACTTCGTTATGCTCTCATACACATTCTGGATCAAATAAAATTCTGCCCGTTGGAAAAAAAATAATGAGCAAACATAAGAAATAACTCTAATACAACACTATCAGTTAAGAATTCAAGGATTAACCTCTATAAGAAGAGAATAATATGGCAATAATTACAAGAAGTAACACAGAAAAGAGAATGGATTGGACCCAAAGGTCCTGAGAGTGGATAGAAAGCTGACAAAAAGAAAAGATGAGGAAAATTAGAGTTATTGAGGAAGAAGGAGAAGAGCTTAGAAAGGAATCTGGAAAACCTTTCCAAAGTGGGGAAGTTATGAATAACAAAAATAGAGAAAGCCTATTATTTCTGAGTAAGACTGAGGTGGTCACACTTTGGGCCTGAGTGGATTAAACACACACACACACACACACACACACACACCACATTAAGAAGAGAACCAAGAAGGTAGGGAAGAATTTTCCATTCTGCTAAATCAGTGGAAAGATTAGATAAGAGAATTAGGCAAATATGAAATTAGAGGAGGGGTGGTAAGTGGGGATCTCATAAGCCTCATTCTTACCTGACTCCCACTAAGCTTGAGGGATGGGAATGGAAAAGAACATAGCATAAAAATATAATAAACACCTACCAAAACCAGAGCTGGATAAATTTTTTGAAACACAAATACAGGAGATAAGAGAAACTTGGAAAGGCAAACACAGTGAATTATTAGAAGGAGTTAAATCATGATTAGGAGTTTACATACTAATAAGGGGAAGAAGAGAAGAGAGCATAGTCTTTTCAGAATTTTCCTATGTTCAGGGGCCAAATAGGGTATGAAGAAAGACAAATTTAGGGGCTGGCTGTGGTTTTATTCCTTTTTGTTTGTTTTGAGAGAATAGATAAAAAGGTTGGAAAAAGAAAATACTAGAGAAACATATGGAAGTGAAGGAGCAGTCACTCTGTGAACCCTACTCTTATCTGAACCTTGTATAGAAGACTGAGCATGCAAATGTATGCACTCAAGGCAATTGAGTAGTGCCCTGGAGAGACCCCTGAACCTGGAGTCAGGAAGACCTGGGTTCTAATCTAACCTGAGACACTTACTCGTTGTGTTCTCCAGGGCAAGTTACTTGGCCTCTATTTGCCATAGTTTCCTCATCTGCAAAATGGGGACAATAATATTAACTACCTCCCAAGGTTGTTGTGAGTCTCAGATGTGATAATATTTGTAAAGTGTTTAGTGCAGGTATTTAATAAATGCTTATTTCCTTCCTTTTAGGGTTTATTGTATAAATATATTAATGTGAGCAGGGAAATATGTGGATAAAGGGGAAGAGAAGGGAGGGTTTAAAGAGAGGAAATAATAGGAATGGGAATAAGAATGGGAAAGGAATAATGATAAACAAAACAATGATTAACTATGTAGAGCTGATTAAAAGATAGAAATGGAATATAAGAGCTACTGATCTGGGTTTTGGTTGAATGAGGATCAGAAAGGCAGAGAAATAGGATCAGACCACTCCAATTATTGATTATTGATTTAAATTCCCCTTCTTTGTCCACTTTTTTTCTGTAAAAGGGGAGGTGGGGGCAAAGAAAGGAAATAGTAGAATAAAATGTAGTGAAAGCACAACTAACAATCATAACTGTGAATGAGATGAACTCATCCATGAAACAAAGGATGAGGGAATGTATGAGAAAGCAGCATATGCCTTTTTATAAGAAACATACTTGAGACATCAAGATTTACAGAGTTAAAATGAAGGAACAGAGTAGAATCTATTATTCCTTAGATAAACCCCCCCAAAAGGAAACACAGCAATCATGATCTCAGAGAAAATATCAGTAAAAATAAATGTGGTTTAGAGAAGAGTAGAATCAGAAGAAATTTGTATACAATCACAGACATACCATATCTGTGACGACCAACTATGACAGACTGGACTCTTTTCAGCAATGCAGTGATATAAGTTAATCCCGAATGACTCAAGAAAGTGAGAAATGTGCCATCCAGAGATATAACTAGAAAGAACTGAGCCTGAATCCTGATGGAAGCAAACTAAATGATCTTGTTCTTCTCATTGTTTGGTTGTACTTCTTCCTTACCATCTTTCATCCCACCTAGTACAATATGCCTTTGTAATTGGAATAATGTTTAATATGAATGCATTTGCAGACCCTATACTGTACTATATGATGTCATGAGGGGAGGGGGGAGGGAAGTAAAGGAAATTTGAAAATCAAGGAACTAAGGAATTGAATCTTGTCAACTGAAACTAAACTAATAAATTAATTAAAAAAATAAATAAATAAATAAATTAGTTAATTTAAAAAAAAAAATAAATGTGGTTTAAAGAGAAAAACAGGGAAACTACATTTTTCTTAAAGATACCATACATCGGGCAGCTAGGTGGCACAGTGAATAGAGCACCGGCCCTGGAGTCAGGAAGACCTGAGTTCAAATTCGGCCTCAGACACTTGACACACTTATTAGCTGTGTGAGTTTGGGCAAGTCACTTAACCCCAATTTCCCTCCAAAAAGGAAAAGAAAAGAGAGATACCATACATCATGAGATAATATAAAAACCAAAAAACAATGTGGCTCTTTATATCTATGCCTTCATAGATCTAGATCTAGATGTAAATCTAAATCTAGAGCTAGTTATGTAGGGGCAGCTAGGTGACATAGTTGTTAAAAAATCGACTCTGGAGTTAGGAAGACCTGAGTTCAAATTTGGCCTCAGACACTTATTAGCTGTGACCCTGGGCAAGTCACTTAATGCTGTTTGCCTCAGTTCCTCACTTGTAAAATGATTTGGAGAATAAAATGGCAAACCATTCAAGCACTTTTGCCAAGAAACCCCAAAATAAGGTCATGAAGAGTTGGACTCTACTGAACTGGCTGAATGATAACAAAAGATATAGATACGCATATCTACATTTAGTATTGCTATGTACCATTTGGCAGAATCTCTACTTAAAGGAAAAGTTGATTAAACTAAAAGGAGAAATGGACAGCAAAACAAAAATTGTTCAGAAATTTCAATGTACCCCTTTCAGACCTTGTCAAATCTAGCGAAAAGATAGACATGAAAGAAATTAATAACCTGAATAGAATTTTAGAAAAGTTGTCTATCATAAGCCTCTATCAAACTTAACTATAATAGATTATATATAAATATATATAAACATATATATAATGAATATACATATTTCAAAGATCCTCATGGCACATTTACAAATATTGACCACATTCCAGGACATAAAAATTCATAAATGGGTATAGAAAAATAGAGGCAGTAAAATTTCCATTCCCTTGACTGACCACAAAAAATAAAATTATAATGAATAAGGATAATTTTAAAAAAGAATTCAGACTCAAATGGAGATTAAATAATATAATTCTAAATTACAAGGATAAAAAAAGAGATTGATGAATTGGGTATACAAATAAAAACATAGAAAGTCAACAAGTAAAAAGCCCCAATAGAACACAAAAATAGAAATTCTAAAATTTAAGGAAGACATAAAAAATTTAAAACAACAACAGCCAACAACAAACAGTTTATAGATGAAAATAGAAAGTGGTGTGTGTGTGTGTGTGTGTAAGATTAAAATAACAGAAACCATTTGTTATTTGATTTTAAACAGGGAGGAAAATAAATTACCAAATGAAAATAAAAAAAGGAGAACTTATAACAGATGAAATAGGAATTAAGGAAGCTGTTAGAAACTATTTTGCTCAATTATATACCAACAAATTTGATAAATGAAAGATGAATATTTACAAAAATATGAGATATCCAGATTATCAGGACAAGAAATAGAACATTTAATTAACCTAATGTCAGAAAAATAAGAAGCCATAAATAACCCCCAAAGGAGGGGGAAAAATAGGCACAGATGCATCAAGAAATGAATTCTAGTGAACATTCAAGAAGTGATTAACTAAAGTTTTTTGAAAAATAGGGAAAGAAGGCATCCTACTAAACTCCTTCCTTGAGAGGACAAGGTCCCAAACCAGGGAGATTTAAAGCAGAGAAACTATTGACCAATATCTTTAATGAACATCAATGGAAAAATATTGGGAAAAATGTTAGCAACGAGGTTATAGCAATATATTCAACATATTCAAAATATTTATTATTATTTATTATAATTAAATTGTATTTATTCTTAGTCTGCAAAATTGGTTCAACATTAGGAAAACTATATACATAATAGACCCTTTTAATCACAAAAGCAATAAAATCACATTATTGTTAAGATGTTGTTAATATATATACATGTATATGAAAAATGTCATATAATATGAAAAAAGTTTTTGACATATTATAATTTATATATGTTAAAACATTAAAAAGTGAAGAGATAAACTGATCTTTCCTTAATATAGTAAATAATGGAGAAAATCTAGAGGGAGGACTTTTCCATAGGATTAGGAATAGTTCAAGGATGTTCATTACTTGTACTATTAATTCATATAGTTCTGGACTTGCTAGCTATAGCATTAAGGCAAGCAAAAGAAATAGAAAGAATAAACTTAGACAAAGAGAAAACACATTAATTATTATTTACAGATAATATGATGGTCTACTTAGAGAACCCTAAGAACTCACCTAAAAATTAATTGAAACAATTGATGATTGCAATAAGGAAGTATGATGTGAAATAAGCCCACAAAAACATCAGCTTTTCCATATATTATTAATCAAACCCAGTAGGAAGAGAGAAAATGAAATTCTATTTAAAATAACTACAAAATGTATAAAATATCTGGGAGTTAAGCTACCAAGTGACATACTATACATAGGAATACAACCATAAAATGCACTTTATAGAAATCAAGAAAGAAACAACTGGAGCAATATTTATTATTTAGGCTTGGATTGTGCCAATATAATAAATGTCATAGTCTTACCAATTTAATTTACAAATTTAATGATCTCCTAATTAAACTACCAGAGTATTACTTTATGGAGCTATAAATAAGAAAAGATAATAACAAAATTCATCTGGGAGAACTAAAGATGAAGGATCTCAAAGGAAATAGGTTTTTTTTAAAACAGAAATAAAAGTGGCTTAGTATCATACCCCAAACTAATTTGATATATCAAAACTAGTTAAAAACAGAAATGTTGATGAATGGCATAGACTGATGCCATAAACAAAATCCAGAAGCAATTCAACGTGCCAGTGGGTAAAGGATTCCATATTCCACACAAACAGCTGGGAAAACTGGAAAGAAGTCAGGCAGAATCTAGTGTTTGTTTGCCAACTTACACCATATGCCACCAAAAGCTCTAAGTAGATACATAACCTAAATCTAAAGGTCACAAAAATCAGAGAAGAGAAGCTACTGTTTTTCCCAACTATGACTAAGGGAAGAATTCTTAACTCAAGAGGAGATTGAATGAAGAATTTTGGTTACATAAAATTGAAAAGCTTTTGCACAAGCAAAATCAATGTTGCTCTAGTTCTTTCAGAAAGTTCTGGAATTTGTCCACATTGCTTTCTCAGTACACTTCATGCATCCATCCTATAATTTCAGAGACAGAGGCATAAGGAGGAAGAGGTATAGATACAGAAGAGTAGCAGGGAAGACACAGAGGAGAGAGCTAGAGAAGATGAAATATAAAGACACTGAGGAAAAGATGGAGAGGAAGAGACATAGGAATACACATTCCAGTCAATTCCTTGTGTAACAGTGACTCCTCTGATCCTTACTAGCTGAAGGCCAGCTATGTTACATTTCACCCCTCCCCCAGGGTTCTCCAGTACCCTTAAGGGAGTTGGGAAGCATCTAGTCTTTGCCATTGGATTGAGCCCTCACTGATTGTAGTCCCCTAATTTTAGTGGTCACCAGCACCCCAAATTAATTTAATAATTTAGTAATCAGATTAGCTTCTATTTTGGATCAGGGAAGGCAGGGCATTTGGGGTTAAATGACTTGCCCAAGGTCACACAGCTAGTATGTGTTGAGTGTCTGAGGCTGTATTTGAACTCAGGTCTTCCTGACTCCAGGGCCTGTGCTCTATTCACTGTGCCACCTAACTGCCCCATCAGATTAGCTTTTACAAAGGAATATTTATTTCAAAGGTATAGCAAGAACAAACATACAAACATCTTCCCCCCACCTCCAACACATGAGTGGCATTATCCTTTCTTATGCCTTGTGCCATCTAGCTGGTGCATTTTAGGCACAACATAAATGTTTATTCCCTTCTCCATTCTCTTTTAAGGTCATGAATTGAGCTCTCAGGCCCAGAACAAAGAACCAAAACAGAGCCAAACTCCAAACCCTTTCTCAGGGAAAGGAAGAGGAGGCTCGCTTTCCCTCCACTTAGCCTAGTGAGTGGTGCTCTGGGGAACAAGACCTTCACCTCTGGATGCAGCTGGAAAGAGAAAGAGGCTCTCCCAAAGAAAGAGGCGGCAACTGCTGCTTTTTTGGAATCACCCAATATTTAGTCAACTTTGTTCCAGCTTCTCATTTTCATTCAAGATGTGTCTTTACTTTTCAGATATGCTTCTTGTATGTAGTAGTGGATTGTTGGCTTTTGTTTTGTCTATTGTCACCTGCTTTTGTTCTATTGTATTGTTTAATCCACATTTAAGAGTATGATTGCTAGTCTTGCATTTTCTCCATTTATTTCTTTTATATAGATTTTTATTCCTTTTTTTCTTTCAAGTCACAGTTGATGCCTGTGATTAGTTTTGCTTATACTGTTCCAATGATAGTCTAGTCCTAGAGGTTCTCTTTCCTTCCCATTTTTCTTGTGCTACCCAGCTACTTAAATTGTTAATCTCTCTCTCTTTCCTCCCTCCTTCCCTGCCTTCCTTCCTTCCTTCCTCCCTTCCTTCCTTCCTTCTTTCCTCCCTCCCTCCCTTCATTCTTTCCCTTTCCTTCATCCCTTCTTCCCTCTTTTCCTCCCTCCCTCCCATCCTTCCTTCCTTCCTTCCTCCCTCCCTCCCTTCATTCTTTCTCTTTCCTTCATCCCTTCCTCCCTCTTTCCCTCCCTCCGTCCCATCCTTCCTTCCTCCCTCCCTTCCTTCCTCTCTTTAATCTTTCCCTTTGTTTTCTAGATAAATGTACAACTCAAAATCTTTCCTTCTTCCTCCAGTCTCCTCATACTCATCCAACATCAGTCCCCAACTTAAATACAATAAATTCTGTATGAAACTCATCTTAATCTTGACATATGTTTCTTCTCTAATCTCTCTCTCTTTTTTTTTTTGCTTTTTGGAGGGCAATTGGGGTTAAGTAACTTGCCCAAGGTTACACGGCTAGGTTTTTTTTTTTTTTGTTTGTTTGTTTGTGTGTGTTAAGTGGCTGAGGCCAGAACCGAAATCAGGTCCTTCTGGCTCCGGGGCCAGCACTCTACTCACTGCGCCACCTAGCTGCCCCCTTCTCTAATCTCTTTATCTGTTCAGAACCACCCTCCTAATTACCCACACCTCCAGCCCCCAAATCCTACTTACTTCATTTTCTTTTCACTGCCCTCTCCAACCTCCAGACAGTGTGGCTTTACAACTATTAAACTTATTCCATCCCTCCTCTTCTCTACACACATGTAGCCACCCTGATTCAAGCCTTTTATGACTGTCATTAGTCTCCCTATTTCTCTTCTGCTTTCTTCTGACTCAAGGTCACACAGCATAAGGAGCAGAGGCAGAATTAAAGACTGCCAAGTTCAATGCTCTTCCAGCTGTACCTTCTGGGTCCCAGTTTGGTCTTGCCTCCTCCGCTCTGGAAACATGGGGGATATGGGTAAGTTTTAGACACATGTCACAGAGATGGGAAAAGCTTCAGAATTCTCTCAGTTGATGGGAGGGGGAGAGGAAAGAGGAGAAGAGGAGAAAATCTAGAAAGGGGGTACCTAAGGGATGATGGATAACCATTTTTAAGTCTATGGAGAATACCAGACAGTGGAGACTGACTAGATTTTGCTTAATTTAGTAAATAATGGTTAAACACATATTACTCATATAATCACTAGGGCTAGGTTTTGGAGATACAAAGAAAAAATAAATCATCTCTTCCCTCAAGAAGTTTTCATTCTACTGAAGGAATACAAAAGTTACACAAATAAATACATTTCACACCTACACTTATAACATGGCCCCTGTTGGCCACTCTCAGCTATGTCATATCAGAGGGGTACATTCATCTCAATACATAGCTCAGAAGCCTCAGTTTCCACTGAATCTCCCTCTGATTAAGTCAGAATAAATTTTAGTATAGTATAGGGTAGCATAGTATAAGATGACATAACATAACATCACATGGCATGGCATAGCATGACATCACATGATATGGCATAGCAAGGCACCACATGATGTGTATGCCGTATCACATGACATGATATGATGTGCAATGAAACATGATACAGTGTGATGTAACAGGACATGATACAACATGACATCACATAATAGCCACATGATACAACACACATAACATGACATGACATCATATGAAATCATGGATAACATCACATGAAACTACATGACAGAGTATTATAGGATATAACATGATGTTACATGGCACCACATGGCCTTACATGTCACTGCATGACATCATGTTATACAACACAACATATCCCAAGACATAACATGTTATTACATCACATGACATCACACGATGCCACAACATGACTTCACATGACATGACATGATGTCATAGGACACGACACCCCCATTACATCCCATGGCCATAGCATGACACCTGAAATATGATGTAACATGACATGACATATTATGCCATCACATGACATCATATCACATGGTATTACATGACATAACATTCCCATCTATCTTCCATATGGAGGTAAAAATTATCCTCCTAAAACAACACAGGTCTGACCTTGTTATTCTCCTGCTAAAGAGTATAGCTTCTTATTGACTCTAGGATAAGATACATATTCCTTAGCTTGGCATTTAAAGCCTTCCTTTGAATGTCCAACTCCATTACTCTCTTTCATATGATTTATGCCCAAGTAAAACTAGTTGACTTGATATTTTCTCAACTTAGCCTTCTGTCTCCCATCTCTGAACATCTGCACAGTGCCCTGCAGTAGTCACATCCACCTTTTCGACCTCCAATTTCCTTTAAGGTTCCATTCAGATTCCATCCCCTTTGGGATATTTTTCTTTATCCCACCAGTCTTTAGTGCTCACTTAAAGCTTGAATTAACTTATATTTAAGTTCTTTGAGGCCAGTGACTTTTTTCCCTTTGTTTTCTTTGTACACCCATTGCTTAGATCACTGTTTTCTTATTGATAAGTACTTGTTAAATTGAATTGTGTATATTTGTTTGAAATCTCTCCAAATGGAGAGTTAAATTTCTATGGGGGACATAGAAATTCATCTCTCTGCTCTGCAACTTTGCATGTTCTCTAAAGTTCCTTCCTGCCAAACATTCTACAACGTTACAACAAACCATTTCCCTTCTCTGAGGCAGATGCATGGAATAAATCCCTGGTACTCCCTCCTGTGCCCTCATCTTCCTGTGAGATTGCAACAACTCTAGACTCATTCTTCTTAAGTTCTTCCTGTCCCTAGGACCCACACCTCCCTCTAGTTGGAGAGTTTGGAGCATGGACATCAACAAGGTCCACTCAGATCCTCCATTTAAGCAGGGGGCCTTGTACAACCATGCCATCATTTCCCACCCTGCTTCAGGTCTCCTATTATATCATGCTCTCCCCTCCTCCTCTTTCAGCTTCTTGTTATGTCTTGTCTTCCCCATTAGATTGTGGGCTCTTAAGAGCACAGACTTTTTGCCTTAAGAAATGTTTTGACTGCCTGTACCCTTGTTTCTTAAAGTGGTTATGGTAATATGAAGAAAGAAGAAATGCAGAAGTGGGGATGTTGCCTGAAGGCTAGGCTAGTGTCTGAGTAGTAGTATGGTATCATGGCTGTGTGGCTTTACATCTATTAAACTTACTCCATCCCTCCCCTTCTTTACACTCATATAGCCACCCCAAGTTCAAGACTTTTATGACTATCACCAGTCTTCCTACTTCCCTACCTCCCTTACATGAAGTAGCTGGTAGGAGGCCTCAGTTCTACCACTACTCACTGGGGATAGCCTTCTGGGCCTCAGTTTCCTTGTATGTAAAACTCTACTTAATCTCTTGAGACAATTTTTCAGGTTTAGGATTTATGATTTTATTCTGCTTGTTTTGACTAAATAACCCATTAAAATATATTGAGCAGAGTCTGTGCAAAGCAGTTCCCACCCAGCTTAGCCCAGGATCCCACTGGGATCTTGGTGCATGAAGTGGGATAGCTTTGTTTTTGATGGAAAGATTGCTAAGCTGAGCCATCTCTTGGCTCTAGTTGACAAAGCTAGTGACTCAGTGTGCTGGGTGCCAGGATAGGGAGACTGGCTAGCTGTCTGTGTTAGCTTTAATTAAAGTTTGTGTTTAGAAAACATTCTCTGTGACCAGAAATAAGTTATGGCCTAGGGGCCTGTTGTATGTCATGGAGTTGGCTCTAGGTCAGCCTTGGCATTGGTTAGGAGGGGAAGGGAGCTGGATGGAACTCAAGGGTTATGTATGTGTTAAAGACAGACACCTTGATAGTTAAAGGCATTATATTCCCTTGGACTAGAGAAACTTTAGTAACCTGGGATAACTCTACTCATCTTGATATGTTTTCATGCCTTTCTTGGGATAGCGGGATCCAGCCTGAGCCTCTGCCCCTTTGCCCCTTGACCCCTTGGTCCAAGTTCTTTGAAGAGAGATCAGACTTGCTAGGGCATGTGTATTGGGAGAAAAAAAAACAATTGAATCTGCCTGAACGAGGTCTGCTTCATTTTTTTTGGGGGGGTGCTTAGAAGTATTCCAGTCTGTTGGGGATTTATAGTGGGCTTCATAAAATAACTAGATTGATCATTCAATGCTGAAAATAATTGGTCTTGACCGGATGTGTGAGAAGTCTCATTGCAGACAGCTATATAACTCAAGTTGAGACACACAAGACCTTGGAGGGGTAGACCAGACCAGCAACAGAAAGGACCCGCAAACTGGGGCAGCAGCTGAGACCTTCAAAATGGGAAGGATGGAGAAGGATATAACCAGTGATTTCACCAGAGCCTCAGGTGTTCTAGTCTTTAGACCATGGCAATGGGATGAGGACGTCAATGCAGATTCTATAAGAGGCAGGTCCTTGAATGTGGTGTGTCATTATATCAACCTCTTGATATTTCTCTTAGTTCAATAAGTGGGATTCCTGAATTCACCTTCACCTTGTTTATCAGGGTTGTTTAAGGACAAGGAAGAGAATTAGAGGTTTTATGAATAAGAGTTCATCCCAGACTAATTTATAGTAGCTTCCAATTTACCTAATTTATTCCTGCTAACTGTGCTAAATGCAATCATTTTTAGATAGCAGAAGGATTTTAAAGGCTTTCAATATTTCTAAGTATCTCTTAAATTTGGTGCTCTGAGACAAAGTCCCATTTACCTCTTCCTAGTTACTTCTGAGTCCATGGGCCAGTATTACACCTCCAACCACAACAAAGGGCAACATGCCAAAACTATAGCCATGCCAAAAGAACCTATACAGTAGGGCAGTATAGGATTGCCTAAGAGGAAGGACAGTACAGTGGAAAGAGGGCTGGGTTTGGAATCAGAGATTCTAGGTTCAAATCCTGGTTCTACCACTCACTACATGTGTGACCCTGGGCAAGTCATTTAACTTCTCTGACCCTCAGTTTCCTCATCTTTAAAATGAAGGAATTATACTAGATGGCATCTGAGTTTCCTTCCTGTTGCAGATCTATGATTCTCTGAACAACATGGGTAGCACTAAAACAGGGTTTTATGATAAGGAATACAATCTCACTTAGGTATGTCTTGATTGGTGTCCTACCTGTATATTCACAGGAAATGAAACATTAGGGATTGTCTATCAAGGCTCAGTTGAGTATAGGAAAGACGGTTCCAATCATGGAAGATTCCAGAAAAGGAAAGGTATTAGGAGGGAGCTTTACTAGTGTAGAGGTGGCCTGTTCACACAGGTCATCTGAATCTCAAAAAGGCTTAAAAACCAAGAAGTGTTTAAAGACAACCTACTCCCCAACTCAGAGAGGGAACTTGTTTGGCCCTGGCATCAGGAATTTTGAAATTAAATTATCATTAGGTGTAAAGGTTAAACAGAGAGAGAGAGAGAGAGAGAGAGAGAGAGAGAGAGAGAAAGAGAGAGAGAGAGAGAGAGAGAGAGGCTTAGAGGTTCTGATTAGCTTTGGCACTATTAAGCAAGCATATTTCCATTTCTAAGGGAGCCAAGGGAGCCTCTGCCCAGAACCTGGGTGGTGAGGGAAAATTTACCCTTTGAATAATTATCCAGGAGGAAGGGAATAGTGATAACTAGAGTCCCTGCACACTTCAACTAATGATTTGATCTCCTTTGGAAAGACTATCATGTGTGGGGTTGCAGTGCAGGGGTGGCATATTTCCAATCAATAAACAAGTATGTATCAAGAATCTACCATGTGGCCCTGGAGTCAGGAGGACCGAGTTCAGATCTGGCCTCAGACACTTAATACACACACAAATAAAAATCTAGCCATGTGACCTTGGGCAAGTTACTTAACCCCAATTGCCCTCCAAAAAAAAAAAAAAAGCATCTACCATGTGCCATGCAGTATGCAAAGTAGCAAGGAATACAAAGAAATACAAACCATATCTATAGTACTTGCCTTCTCTGAGGTGGAGTAAGGACAAATAATAAAGGATTCTGCCAACAGTCAGGCAATGACTAATTGCCTGACTTGACCTAATGCTAATTATGTCCTTTAAAATTGGGTTCTTAACCTTTTTTATGCCCTAGGCCCCTTTGATAGTCTGATGAAGCCTTTGGACACTTTCTCAGAATAATACTTTTAAATGTATGAAATAAATACATTGGATTACCGAGGAAGCCGATTATATTGAAATGTAGTTATCCAATATAAAAAAAAAATGCACAAAAAATGAGTTCATGGACTCCAAGCTAAGAACCCTGGTCTTAAAAGGTCCATCAACTACTAAGACTGTATTCTATCCTGTCTTGTTCTTACCAAGGAGGATCTAGCTCCCTTATTCTGAGAAGTCATATAAGGTAGTGGAGAGAGTTATTGAATGACCTAGGTTTAAACCTCTCTCTGACATTTATTAGTTATGGGATCAAAGACTTAGCATCAAGTACATTCTCAGAGTTTCAGATTCTTTGGGTTCTTGTGGTAGGAATGATGGGAACCTTGGGAGGAAGCAATCAGTGCATCTTAAAATCTCCAACAGAAATGAGGGACCAAGTAAAATCTGGCATTCCCCTTGAATTGGAGGAAAGCACATTTCAAATTCAGGGGAAAAACAAACGTGGTTTGTTGCTGCATAATAGCCGACTACTGAGGAAATCATCTCAGGAAGGAAGAAGTTCTGAGGACTCAGAGAAAGGATCCTGATGAAGAGGTGAATTTGTCTAATGAAACTGATGTGGTTGCCCTGGGGAACTCACTGATAAACTTTGTTGCCAGAAAACAGCAGAAGTGAGGGAGGGTGATTGAGGAGGAATAAGGAAGCATGACATCATTTTGTAAATCAAGTCAATAAGCATTTATTTAGTACCTACTGTATGCCAGACTCTGTCCTAAGTGCTAAGTATTCAAAGAGAGGCAAACACTGTTCCTGCCTTTGGGGAGCTTACTGTTTATAGTTATCCCTTCCACATCGAGATTTTCTTGATGGAGGTTTCACTATATTGTAGGTCAGCATAAGAAATTAAATAGGAAATTTTGAGGAGTTTTGTCAAAGTCACAGACAACACATGAAGACCAGCAGATGACATAGAAATAGTTTAGAAGCTCATAAATGCTTAAAATATATGTATAGTATTATATAATATAGTCTATGACCAAATGACCCAATTTTTACAACAAGATACTGTAAACATCATATAAAAGAAAAAGAAAAAAAAATTCAGACTTCTTTGGTGGGAAGAGAGGGTCAAACATTAAATTTTTCTGATCATGGGGGTGCTGCACCCCTAATCCTCCTGATGTGGAAGTGATAACTGTAATGCAAGAATAAGATCCAAGGCGCCAAAGCTTCAAAAGAAGTACTATTCAAAGGATTCTACAAACTTTCAAAAAAGTAGGCCTATTCCCTAATACTAGTTATCTTAATAAATGAATTAACAAACATTTATGAAATGCCTGCTCTTTACCAAGTGCCATGCTATGTACGGGGGATCCAGAACAGGGGTGGGGGACAGGGGAAAACAATTCCTGCCCTCAAAGATTTTATATTCTCTCATGGGAAATAACCTTAATCCATACAAGTATACACACAATAAAATGATTTTGAAGATGTAAGGCACTAGAAGTTTGGGAAAAGCTTCATGCATTCATAGCATTTGAAATGTGCTCTGAAGGAACATAGGAATTGTGGGAGGTGGAGGCAAGGATAGTACATTCTTCACCCCCCCCCCCAGTATTCCATCCCTGGGGCAAGAACCAAGAAGCATCCAAAGTAGCCAGATGTCTCCCCGAAGAGATCATGTGTGTGAGTGTATGTTAGTGAAGTTTGCCCCAGAGACACCTGATGGTCAGGGGACATTTGCTGCTAATGTAAATTTGCAGATTTCCCCCATCTCCTTTGTTTATACATCACTCTTATGATGTCGTTGGTCCTCTACGAAAATGAAGGATCAACATCAGCAACGATATTATCTCGTGGGGCAAGGTCTGATCTTGCTTTTCTTTATGTCCCCAATCCTGTCTGGCACACAGTAGGAACTTATTGATTGTTGAGACACTGACCCAGGAAGACAGCATGCCATCATATTAATTATTGAAGGAGGGAATGCACCTGAAATGTCCACCAGGTGGTGCCACAGGCACCAGTGGTGTCTAGAGAAAATTGTAAAAGACATTACAACCTCCACTGGCTACAGAAGGCACCCAGCTTAGAGATGCTTAGATTGTTTTTCTACAACAAAGCCTGAGCCCATGGATGGAACTGAGAGAGATGTTTTGGGGTCTGGCTTTCTCTTAGGTCATGGACAGGAACAAATGCTTCTGTTGAGGTTTCTAATGGATAGCTTTTATTCCCTCCTCAGGAGCAAAGGTGGTTTTTCTATTTGTAAACACAGGCAATCAATTAACTCTGCAGAATTCAAATTCTTCCCAAAGGATTCTGGGCAGGAAGATTGGGTTGGGGGAGCGGACTTGAAACAGCCTGGGACAATTCTAAGGGCAGGGATCCTGTGCCTAGGGCACATAAGACCCTGTCTTTTCTGCATACATTATTATAGTGATAGAAGGAGAGGAAAGTGAAGGAGAAACATAGAAAAAAGTGAGATGTGAGATGCAAAGAAGGAGAGATGAAGAGAGATTAGGAAAGATAGAAATATATATATATATATATATATATATGTACATATATGGGGGGGGGAGAGAGAGAGGGAGGGGAGAGAGAAAGTGGAGAGGAGGCAGGGAATGTGACATTGTGATATATAGATTGAGATAGAGAGTCAGAGAGGAAGTAACAGAGGCAGAAACACAGAAAGAGACAAAGAGAAAGAGGAACACACAGAGACAGAATCAGAGAAGGGTAAAGGAGAGAGAAAGAGAGAGACAGAGAGAAAGAGACAGAGAGAGACACAGAGACAGAGAGAGAAGTGGACAGTTTCTAACTAATTAGATTTTTATTTAAAATTTTTTTGTTTTTCTTTTGTTGGGGAGAGCTTCATAGGAGGGAGAAATAGATCTCATTTGGGGCTTCCCCACTTTTAGAGGCTTCTTAGAGGTTCTCATCATGAAAAGAGATCTAGAGAATGGTCTGAAGAGGAAAGGCTGAAGGCACAAGGGGGAA
The DNA here is from genome assembly GCA_011680675.1 of Gymnobelideus leadbeateri. Lineage (NCBI taxonomy): Eukaryota > Metazoa > Chordata > Mammalia > Diprotodontia > Petauridae > Gymnobelideus > Gymnobelideus leadbeateri. The sequence continues at coordinate 126,950 of WOXC01007855.1, read as the reverse complement.
TCCACTCTGAAGGGAAGGCAGGTGAAGCAGGAGGTGAGTGTTCAACCTTATGACTCTGAAATATTGCACTACAGAGGGTCCTTCAGTTTCACTGAGGCAGTGCTCAGCTAGAGGGAATGGCCTTGGGCTATGGCACAAGTAGTGCTAAATGGCAAATGTGCCCCTATCCCTTCCAGACAGGAAACATCAGACCAGGTGACCAAGAGAGGCCAAGGCAATACCTCTTTCTGGTCTTCAATAAACAATGGAGAGAGAGTAGGAAAGATCTATCTATCTCTCTTATCTCTCTCTCTCTCTCTCTCTCTCTCTCTCTCTCTCGTTTATCTAATCTATCTCTGTATCTGCATCTATTTATAGATAGAGCGGAGGGAGATATAGAAAGGAAGAAACTATGGCAACGCCTCTTCCTGGCCTTACATACTTTCTTGTCTGGGTGTTCTTTCTGCTTCTCTATTCATGGCACAGACACCTTCCTTCAGGCCTTCATTATTTCTCACCTGGATGGTTGTGAGAGCTTTCTAATTGGTCTTCCTTCGTTCAGACTCTATCCTCTCTAATCCATCCTGTACATGGCTACCAGACTATTATTCTTAGAGCACATTCCCCCACTGCCCATAGGCTGGGATACCCATTTGTTATTTAAGGAACTTCAGAGCCTGGTTCTGGCTTCTCTTTCCAGAGTTTTTTTTTTACAGTGTAAACACTCCCTATCCCAGTCCAACTTATGCCCTTGCTATTCTTTTCCTGTCTCCATGACTTTGCATGCATAGGCTGTGTCCCAAGCCCATGTGGCATCTTCACCCCTGCTGCTGTTGCTACTCCATCATCCACGTGATCCTTATGGCACTGGGCAGGAGAAGCAGTCCAAGCTGATTCATTTGCTGCTTGCTCTAAGCCTAAAAAGGCCACTCCAGAGGCTCTCAATCACTTCCAGGATAAAATAGAAAGTACGCTGTTTGGCATTTAAAGGTCTACATGACTTGGTTCCTCCTTTCATTTCCAGCCTTCTTGTATCTTGCTCCCTTCTGGGAACCCTGTGACCCAGTCACATTGGCCAAAGTGTAGTTCTTCCCAAACACCATTTCATCTATCTCTTTTCCTTTGCACTGTCAACCCTATCTTTTAATCACAAATGATCATATATAATGTAGTTACAATAATAAAACAATCTGGTACACTAGGGAAAGTCAAGGAGGTAAATATTTGCAACTTGTCTCTTCTTTTTGCTCCTAACAAATCTAAATACATTTGAAATAATTGGCAGTCCTTGTTTCTGACCAAAAGAGTCTCAGATTGTAGGTGCTCTGGTCTAATGGCAGCTGCCTCTTGACTAAGATACGCTAACGGAATTTAGCATCTTCAGTTGCAATGCAGCCAGATGACCCCAGATGCCCATGTGGCTATCAGGAAATCTGAATCTCCAGGAAGAAATCAGATCTGTGCTTCTGGCTACTGAATGCCTCACTTCTTACCCTACAGCATGCTCAATAAAGCACAAGCTCTGTGGGAGTAGGAATCAGTCCATCCTTTGTATTTTTATCTCTGGTTCCTGGCACATAGTAGGTATGTAATAAATGCTTAGTGTTTTCTAATCTTTTAAAATAATTTTTTATCAATCGTTTGTTTTTATATTGCTTACATTTCCCCCTTCCTTCCACAGAGCTATCCACCATAAAAAGGAATCGTTTTTAAAAGAAAAAGAGGAAAGGGGGAGAAATCAACAAAACCAATCAATATATTGAAAAAAATCTAAAAAAAATTGCAATGTTGTAAATCTGTGCACTTCCCACATCTCTTCTTGTGGCCAGACTTGTTCTTTGTAATTTTCTAACATTTACTTTTGATTGTTTGGTGGTTTTCTTCTTTCCATTTACATTGTAGTCATTTTCTAGTCTCTGATCACCTCCCTTTCTATCACTTCACCTAATTCCTTACACACCTCCCTCTGTTCAACACGTTTATTGTTTCTTACAGCACAGTGAGATTCCATTTACTGCGTGTACTACCATTTGCTTATCCATTCCTCAATGATTTTCATCTCATACGTTTCCAGTTTTTTTTTTTTTTTTTTTGCAGCTATACATATTTTAGAGTGTATAGAGCTTTTTCTTTCTGATGGCAATCTCCTTGGGGCACATCCCTAGCAGTGGAATCTCTGGGTCAAAAGGCATAGATGTATTCGTTGTTTTTATTTGTTTAATTCTAACATGCTTTCCATAATGACTTATCAATCCTTAGCCCCACCAACAATATACTGGTGTGTCTGTTGACTATTAAAGTATCACTGAACTATGTATGTTTGTGAACTATGATTAGAGTTTATGCAGATGCAAAGAGTACTTTGAACCTGGTTTACCTTTTTCTGGTTAACGCACTCTAGTGAATGGATTCCAGTCATATCACCTCCCTGTCACACACTTCTCCACCCCCACAGCCCCCTCCTTGATAGTTTCTCTTTTTATTCTGTTATTGTTGTTGAGTTGTTTCTCAGTCATGTCCAACTCTTTGGGACTCAATTTTGGGATTTTCTTGGCAAAGATCCCGGAGTGGTTTGCCATTTCCTTCTCCAGCTCATTTTACAAATGAGGAAACTGAGGCAAACAGGGTTTAAGTGACTTATTCAAGGTCGCACAGCTAGTAAGTGTCTGAGACTGGATTTGAACTCATGAAGACAAGTTTTCCTGAGTCCAAATGCAGTGCTCTCTCCAAGGTGCTGCCTAGCTACCCATTTCTAATGCTAGTTGGGCTGATTTTATTCATACTTTTAGAGTGTATAGAGCTTTTTCTTTCTGATGGCAATCTCCTACATCTTGGGTAAATCACTTGACCCCAATTGCCCCTGCAAAACAAAAGACTCTGCTCAAATCCAGCCTTCTACAAAAAGAATCCTTTTCTTGTTTCCTTCCCCTCCCCCATGTTCTTCTCTGAGATTACCTTCCATTTATCAGGTCTATATTTTATATGTACCTGTGGTCATTTGTGTGTTGTCTCTCCCCACTCTTTAGTATTTTAAATAAATGAAAATGACAGTCTTTGGAGGTCTCTTATATCCCTCTTGCCACAACATTCATGGCTCCTCCTTCTGGCTGTGCCTCAATGCTTCAGGCCCATCTTATAAAGCTCCTTGTTATGTTCCAGGAACTTCCTTGTTACTGTGCCTTGCATCTGCCATCATAAAGACTTGGAAGCTTGCCACTTTGAGGCTGCTTCCTTTCTGCCTGGGTTGTAGATATTAACTACTCTCAAATTAAACACATTATCTCTTCTCATGAACCCTTTCCTCTCCCATTCTTCCCTATTACCATCTATGGCAGGGGTAGGGAACCTGCAGCCTCTAGGTCCTCAAGTGTGGCCCTTTGACTGAATCCAGACTTCACAGAACAAATCCTCTTATTAAGGGGTTTTATTTTTATTTTTATTAAGGGGATTTGTCCTGTGAAGTTTCAATGCAGTCAAAGGGCCTCACTTGAAGACATAGAAGACAAGGCCACCTGTGGCCTTGAGGTCACAAGTTCCCCACCCCTGGTCCAGAATACCACCATCTGCTTAGCCACCCAGGCTTCCATCTTGTCATCATCCTGGGTTCCTCATTCTCACCCTGCATATCCAATCCATAGCCAAATCTGGTAATTTTTTCCTTTACAACACCATTCAAATATTTCCCCTTCTCTCTATGCATGCAGCCACCACCCTTGTTCAGGTCTTTACCATCTCTTGCCTGGAGTATTGTTATTTATTATAGCATTCTAGTTGGTCTTTCCCCAGTCTAAGTCCATTCTCTACTTAGCTGCCAAAGTGACTTCCCTAAAGTGCAGGATGTTTTCCACTCAAGAAACTCTAGTGGCTTGCTTATTGTCTTCAGGAGCGATAGAAGGTCTTCTTTATGTCATTCAAAACCCCCCATGGCCTTGCTCCTTCCTTTCTTATCAGACTTCCTCCATTCATTCCCCTTGACATGTTCTACAATCCCAGTCTGGCCATGCTGACCTATTTGCTATCCCTTGCACACAGCCCTCCATCTCTTGACTCTGTGCACTTGCACTAACTGTCTCCCCTACTTGTCTCCCTCCTTCTCTCCCTCCTTTCACTACTTAGTTTCCTTAACTTTCTTTAAGACTCTGCTCAGGGTTTGGCTAGGTGGCACAGTGAATAGAGCACTGGCCCTGGAGTCAGGAAGACCTGAGTTGAAATCCGGCCTCAGATACTTAACACAAAAAACTAGCTGTGTGATCTTGGGTAAGTCACTTAACCCCAATTGCCCCTGCAAAAAAAAAGACTCTGCTCAAATCCAGTCTTCTACAAAAAGAATCATTTTCTTGTTTCCCTCCCCTCCCCCATCTTCTTCTCTGAGATTACCTTCCATCTATCAGGTCTATATTTTATATGTACCTGTGGTCATTTATGTGTTGTCTCTCCCCACTCCTTAGATTGTAAGCTCCTTGAGGGCAGGTACCGTTTTTGCCTTCCTTTGCATTCCTAATCCTGAGCACATGCCTAGCACATAGTAAATGCTTAACAAATAGGTGGTGACCAACTCTGTTGGCTCCATTGCTCCTTCTGGTTCCTGCCACCATTAGCACTATCATATATTTTTCTTTTAAAAAAAATTAAATGGGGGCTGAGCCAAGAGGGCAGAGTAAAAGCAGGAACTTGCTTGAGCCCTTGCTTTAACCACCTCTAATACTTATAAAAATGACTCTAAACAAATTTTAGAGCTACAGAACCCACAAAGTAACAGAGAAAAATAAATCTCACTCTGAAGGCAGCCTGGCAGGTTGACAGGAAGGATCTATCTCACTGAGCTAGGAGCAGAGCACAGTCCTGTGTGAGCTACACCAACCCAGACTAGTGGCCGACACTGCCTGGTGTAGACTTCAGGAGAATGAATCACCAGCAGCTGTGGTGGTTTACACACTTCTCAACCTATAAACACCAAAGAGAAAGTAAAAGGTCAGTGGGGAACTCTGTTGGAACTGGGTGAGAGAAGAGCTCCTTCCAGCCCCTGCCCCTGGGGTGAGAGGTAGAGGCAGCTTGGTGGCTGTAGGTGGTTCCCTCTGGACCTCCTGGCCTACAGATCATAGGGGAACCAAGTGACCATTCAGAGGGTAATTGCTCTTGCTTTGACCTGCTTGGATCTGGGTTGCAGTCTTGGGTGGTTGTCTTGGGGTGAGGAATGCTAATGTGCCAGAGCTTGTGGTGGCTGTAGAGAGGGTGCCCTCCTCATACCTCTGTTCTGATAACATTTGCAAAACCCTCAGCAATTTGGGACACATCTCTCTCCATTCTAGAAGCGGAGTTCTACTATGCCAAAGAGCTCAAAAGTCAAGCAGTTGACTGGCAAGATGAGCAAACGGAGGAAGCACAATGAGAGCATAGAATCTTTTTTTGGGGACAAAAAGGATCAAAACATGGAACCAGAAGAAGACAACAAAGTCAAAACTCCTACATCAAAAGCTTCCAAGAAAAATATGAACTGGTTGCAGGCCATGGAAGATCTCAAGAAGAATTTTGAAAATAAAGTAAGAGAAGTGGAGGAAAAATTGGGAAGAAAAATGAGAATGATGCAAGAAAATCATGAAAAGCAAGTCAATAGCCTGGCTGAAGAAAATAACACCTTAAAAATAGACTAACTCAAATGACAAAAGAGGCCCAAAAAGCCAATGAGGAGAAGAATGCCTTAAAAAACTCAATTGGCCAGATGGAAAAGGAATTTCAAAAACTCACTGAAGAGAATAATTCCTTCAAAATTATATTGGAGCAAATGGAAGCTAATGACTATAAGAAATCAATACACTAAATAAGATCTAAACAAACAAAAAAATAGAAGGCCATGTGAAATATCTCATTGGAAAAACTACTGACCTAGAAAATAGATCCAGGAGAGATCATTTAAAAATTATTGGGCTGCCTGAAAGCCATGATCAAGAAAAAGAGCCTAAAATCATCCTTTAAGGAATTCTTAAGGAAAATTTCTCTGATATTCTAGAACCAGAAGGCAAAATAGAAAGTGAAAGGATTACCTGATCTCCTCTTGAAAAAGATCCAAAAAAGAAAACTCCTAGGAATATCATAGCCAATTTCCAGAGTTCCCAGGTCAAGGAGAAAATATTACAAGCAGTCAGGAAGAAACAATTTGAGTATTCTGGAAACACAATCAGGATAATACAAGATCTAGCAGCTTCTACCTTAAGGGATCAAAGGGCTTGGAATATGATATTCTGGAGGTCAAAGGAGCTAGGATTAAAACCAAGAATCAGCTACCAAGCAAAACAGAGTATAATGCTTTAGGAGAAAATATGGTCATTCAATGAAATAGAGAACTTTCCAGCATTCTTGATGAAAAAACCAGAACTGAACAGAAAATTTGACTTTCAAATAAAAGAAGCAAGACAGGGGGCAGCTAGGTGGTGCAGTGAGTAGAGTGTCGGCCCTGGAGTCAGAAGGACATCAGTTCAGATCTGGCCTCAGACACTTAATGCACACACACAAAAAAACAAAAACCTAGCCATGTGACATTGGGCAAGTTACTTAACCCCAATTGCCCCCCAAAGGGGAAAAAAAAGAAGCAAGAGAAGCATGAGAAGGTAAACAGGAAAAAGAAGTCATGAGGAACTTGTTAATGTTGAACTATTTACATTCCTACATGGAAAAATGATAATTGTAACTCATGAGACTTTTCTCAGTATGAGGATAGTTGAAGGGAATATACATATATATTCTAAACAAATTTTAGAGCTACAGAACCCACAAAGTAACAGAGAGAAATAAATCTCCAAATATGTATACATAGGTATACATACATATGTAGGTATAGGAGGGTACATGTGTGTGTAAATACATATGTGAGTGTGTGTATATATGTGTAGACAGAGGGCACAGGATCAGTTGAATAGGAAGGGATGATATCTAAAAAATAAAATTAAGAGGAATATAATAAGAGAAGGAGAAAGAGAGAGAGATATAATAGGACAAATTATCTCATATAAAAGAGGCAAGAGAAAATTGTTACAATAGATGGGAAAAGCAGGAAGGTGAAAGGGAATGTGTCAACCTTATTCTCATTGAATTTGGCTTAAGGAGGGAATAACATACACACTCAATTGGGTATCTTACCCTACAGGAAAGTAGTGGGGAAGGGGATAAGAGAGGGGATGATAGAATGGAGGCTGTTTGGGGTATACATGCAGTTCCCCTGGAGGCATGAGACCCAGAATGGGCTGATTCTGCAGTGAATCATGCTTTGCATAAATTGCATGCTGACCTTGCTGAGGTTCATGTTTTACTTGAGCACTGTGGAGGACAATCAAACATTCTGTGAGATAAGCTCTATTCCAGGCTGAGAGCTCGATGACCCTGACTTGTTGCCTTGGGTTTAGCTAAGACTTGGCCATGTGGCAACTTCTGCCTGAGAGGAAAGAGTGGCTGAAGGGGGATAAGAGGAGGGAAGCTCAAAGGGTTGGGAAGTAGGATGTAGAGTTAGGTTGGGAGTTAGGATGTAGATTAGGGTTGGTTAGGATGTAACTACAAAAGAAGCTGATGAATAAAGTCTTGCTAATCTTTGACTCTCCTGGCTTGTGACTCCATTCTTGGGGAACGTGGCTTGACTATAACCAGATGTACACTGAAGGCTGGAAGCAGGCAAGACCTGGCCTCCTCAGGATCAGGAGGGTAGAGAGTGAGAGAGGGTAGTTAGAAGCAAATACTTCTGAAAAGGGACAGGGTCAAAGTAGAAAATAGAATAAGTGGGGGAGTGGGATAGGATGAAGGGAAATATATTTATTCTTTCACAATATAACTACTATGGAAAGGTTTTGTGTAACTACACATGTACAATCTATATTGAATTGCTTGTCTTCCCAGTGGGGGTGGGTGAGGAGGGAAGAAGGGAAAGAATTTGGAAATCAAAGTTTTAAAGTTTTAAAAACAAATGTTAAAAATTTGTTTTACATGTAACTAGGGAATAAGATATACAGGTACTGGGGTATACTAGAAAGTATAGGGGGGGCAATGGGAGAAGATATAAGAGAGAATAGATTCAGGGAAGGGGTATTCAGTAGGCTCGCTATCTTAGGGGGGGTGTAGGGAAAAGATGGGGAAAAAATTTGTAACTCAAAATCTTATGGAAATGAATGGTGAAAACTAAAAACAAATAAATAAAATTAAAAAAATTAAACAAGAATTTTATTTAAGAAGCAAGGTACTTGACTAGGAGGGGAAAATATCTAGGATGACTTTCTTTATTTTATTTTATTTTTAAACAAATGCTTTATTAACTTCTGTTTTACATCATTCATTTCCACCAGATTTTGAGTTACAATCATTTTCCCCCCATTATTCCCCTACCCAGCCTCCCAGAATAGCAGTCCCACAAGATATCGCTTCCTCCAATCTGCTCTCTCCCATACCTTCTCCCATACCCCCTTCGACTTTTCCATTAGAGGAAGGTGAATCTTTGTGTCCCAATGCCTGCACATCTTATCTCCCAATTATAAGCAAAAAAGTATTAATAATAGTATTTATATATATTTGAAACATTTAATGTTAAGACCTCGAATTTCAGATCCATTTCCTTCCTCCCTTGTCACCCATTCCCTCTGGGGAGATAAGTAATTCCGTATATGTTGTACATGTCTAGCTATGCAAAACATTATCATAGTAGATATATTGTCCAAGGCTGCTTATAATTCCCTCCCACTCATCCCACCCCCCACCTGGTCCATTCCCTACATGATCCTGTCCCTCTTCTATAGTGGGTACTTCTAACTTCCCCTTCACCCAAGGATGCCCCCCCCCCCCCCATCAATCATCCCTCCTCTCATCCCCCTTCCCCCTATTCTGCTGCAGGTTGAGAAATCCCATTTAGTATGTATGTCATTCTCTCCCTGAACCAAATTCAATGAGAATGTGGATTTGCCTTTTTTTCCCCTTCCTATTCTCCCCCTCCCTTGCAACCACTTCCCCTTGCTTCTTCTAGATGAGATAGTTTACCCTACCCTGTCTTTCCCCATCTCCTCTTGCCACTTTCCTCTCTCACCTCATAATTTCATCCCTTGAGTATTCTCCCTTCCCAACAAATTCAACCTATGCCCTCTATCCATATAGACACACATTCACATATGTATTCATATGACCACACACCCTTCTTCCATTATTTTCATAGTGAGAAAGATATTATCAGTCACAGATATTGCTTTTCCATATAGGAATGTAAATAGTTCAACTTTGATAAGTTCCTTTTGATTTCTTTCCCTGATTACCTTCTCAGGCATCTCTTCCTTCTTGTGTCTGGGTGTCAAATTTTCTATTCAATTCTGGTTTTTTCCTCAAGAATGCTTGAAAGTCCTCTATTCCACTGAATGACCATATTTTCCCCTGAAACAAAATACTCAGTTTTGCTGGGTAGGTGACCCTTGGGTTCATTCCCAGTTCTTTTGCCCTCTGGAATAGCATATTCCATGCCCTTTGATCCCTCAGTGTAGAAGCCGCCAGGTCCTGGGTTATTCTGATTGTGTTTCCACAATATTGAAATTGTTTCTTCCTGGCTGCTTGAAGTATTTTCTCCTTGATCTGGGGATTCTGGAACCTGGCTATAACATTCCTGGGAGTTTTCTTTTTGGGATCTGTTTCAGGAGGTGATTGGTGGATTCTTTCAACCTCTATTTTGCCCTCTGGATTTAAAACATCAGGGTAATTTTCCTTGAGAATTTCTTGAAGGGTGATTTCTAGGTTCTTTCCTTGATCATGGCTTTCAGGTAGTCCAATAATTTTTAAATTGTCTCTCCTGGATCTATTTTCCAGGTCAGTGGTTTTTCCCATGAGATATTTCACATTGCCTTCTAATCTTTCGTTTGTTTGGATCTGCTTAACAGCATCTTGATTTCTCATAAAGTCATTAGCTTCCATTGCTCCAGTCTAACTCTGAAGGAATGAATCTCCTCAGTGAACTTTTGAGATTCTTTTTCCATCTGGCAAATTCGACTTTTTAAGGCATTCTTCTCCTCAGTGCCCTTTTGGGCCTCCTTTGCCATTTGAGCTAGTCTATTTTTTTAGGTGTTGTTTTCCTCAGTCAGGCTGTTGACCCTCATTTCATACTTTTCCTGCATCCTTCTCATTTCTCTTTCCAATTTTTCCTCCACTTCTCTTATTTGATTTTTAAAGTCCTTCTTAAGGTCCTCTGTGGCCTGCAACCCACTTATGTTTTCCCCTGGGGCTTTTGGAGCAGGACTTCTGACCTCACAGTCCTTTTCCTGCTCTATGCCCCCAAAATAGGAGTCTAGGGTTGCATTTTTCTGCTTCCTTTGCCTTGGCATGTTGCCACTTAATTACTTGACTTTTGGGCTTGTTGCCACACTATGGCTTTAAGGCCAGCTAGAGGAATTTTCGTCCCGAATGTGTGGGGGGCAACTTCCGTTTCTGGCAAGCTGTAAACCCACCCACAACTTCCACCCTAGATCACAATCCAGCTCCAGGGAGGTTAAAGCAAGAGCAATTACCGCCCCCCCAAGACTGATCGCTGGATCTCCCTACAATTAATTGCAGGCTGGGAGCTGGAGCTGCCTCTGAAAACTACAAAATGGCGTGTCTCTTCAGTGGCTTCTAGCCCCCAGGGGAGGGAGCTGACGCATTCCCCAAATACTGGTCCCAAAGTCCATAGGACACTAACCTCTTACTTTGTCCTAGGCATGTCTATGTTGATAATTCTGGGTCCCCACGGCTGCTGGTGTTCTGGGGTTCCTCCAGCCAGCTGCTGGCCCTGTCACCCTGGGGCTAAAACCTCGGCTCACATGGACCTGGGCTCCGCTCGGCTCTGCTTCCTGCGCTCTGCGTGTTGCACACTGCCGGCTCCCAGACCGCTGCGCTGGTCCTTCCTGCAGGGCTGCTGGGCTGTCCTCAGCGGGAGATTAGCTTCTCTGTGTCGTTCTGTGGGTGCTGGGGCTCCAGAAGTTGTTCAGAGTCCCCTTTTACATAGTTTGGGGGGAATCTGGGGGCAGTGTGGCTTGGATGAGCTGTTTCTACTCTGCCATCTTGATGACTTTCTTTAGAATAATTTATCTCTACTTAAAGACAGAAGTTGCCCTACATGTATAATAAAAGAAAATAAAGGCTATAATTATCCAACCAAATGAAGTGTTCATTGATTTTGTGTGCACATTTTTAAATAGTGACAGTAAAATAACTCACTAGGATATAAAGACCAAAGTTGGATGAATATTTCTGTAATAGAGAGGGGGTATATAATCCGTTAGTCAACACATTTATTATGCACCTGTTATGTGTTAGGCATCGAAGATACAATGTTCAAAATGAAAGTCTCTGATTTGTGGGGAGGTGGTTTAGGAAAGGTGCTAACATCTGAGGACCATTGACCACGGAGAATGTGACTTCTGAGTAGAGCTTTGAAGGAAATCTAAGTTTCTAAGAAATGTGAGGAGCAAATGCATCCCAGGCATGGCAGGTATGTTTCCTGTGTAAAAGTGAAAAGGCAAGAGATATTGGAGTATCCAATGTGACGAAGAGTGATAATGCCAGGGTGGGGAGGGCTGTAAGTCATGGAGGCAGCATATGGATATAGAATGACAAAAAACCCACTTGGATTCGTTTGTAGAGTACATGAAGGAGAGTAATATAGAATCATTTTGGAAATGTAGGTGGAGCCAGATTGTGAAGGTTTTGAACTCTTTACATGTGTGTGAGATTATGGGATTTAGAATATTTATAACCATCAAGGACTATAAGTTTTGCTGCTCTAAGGGCTTTTCCTCCCATTGAAGGGATATGGGCAGGGATTCTTTCCAGACCATACCTTTCTCCTCCTCTTGAGCTTCCCAGGAAGCACGACCTTCCTTTCTGGTTCAATCCCCCACTCCCCAACTTGCTGCCTCCCCCGTTCTTTCCTTGATTTGGAAGTTGGAGATGCCCCTAGCCTTCTAAACTCCACCTGAATTGGATTTTGTCAGTGATTCCTTTAACCTCAGGGTGAAGTGGTTCTAAAGTTGATCAATCTCTGCTTTCTAGGAATTTAAAAAGTTATTAGTAAAAACTCAGAGCACCTAAGGCAAGATTTCATCATGACTATTTTAAACTGAATTACAGAGCCCTGTACAGTCTTGAATTCTGTGTATTTCCAGTAATTCATTGACATCCTCCCTGAATACAATTAATATGCAAGTACACATTACAAAGAAGTTATGATCAACCAAAGTTATGTGAAACAAAATTAGGGAAATTAGGAAATAGAAACCATAAGAGACAATTTAAATTACCAAAAGCCAGTAGACATTTATTAAGTGCCTACTGTGTGCCAGGTCCCAGAATTTCTCCTTTTTGTGCAAATGAACTTTGAATTCAAATAATTGCAAGTGGATTTATCATTTCATTCTGAAACAAAATTTTTTACCTTACTGTCTCTGGTGTGGGCAAATGTACCATGTTCAGTTGGTGCAGCTTGGCCTTCAAGATACTCTTAATTTCTCATCCTTCAGTGTAGGTGAAGTGGTAATCAGGAAGGCCCAGTTACAACAATACTCCATTGTTAATCTCCATTCAGAGCCCCCATCAGCCCACTGCTGCCCCTCCAAACCCAAACCTTTTCTGCAACTTTTGCCTTCAGTTTCCTTGGCTCACATCCTCCTTTCTGAGCTCTTACAATTGTCATCAGTCTTTCCTAGAGCAGGGAGGAAACACCATCTCTCTGGGATTACAATTCCCAGGATCCACAGTCAGGACTGTGTATCAGACTTTTTCTTGGCCACAGGGGAAATCAGTCCACAACACTGGCTATATATGACTATAATTGTGTTTTGTCAACCATTACTGAGTTTATTCTAAGAAAGCAAACAAAATTAGGCTGCATGGGCAAGTTTATTTCTCTCAGAGGTGGTGGAACATGCATATAGAAAGAGACAAAAAGGATTTTATATCTTCAGAGTAATTGCTTCTTGCCCCTTCTCCCCTTACTTGCTCAGGATACCTGTGTCAGTCAAAATTATAGTCTCCATATAGTTTAACCATGATATGAGAAAGGAATTTCTTAATTGAGTAGATTGTAAATACAATAAGATAGGAGAGGTTCAAAGTGTCAACTGAAATTATAGATCTAGGATGTCTGTGTTTTTAACATCATTAACATGACATATAGCATAGCATAACATAAGAAAAGTCCCTCATTCAAGATAGTGTGTGCTTCAAGGTGTCCTGCCTTAGACAATCAGAAACAAAAGAATTCTCCTGATCAGCTTCATCTAGTCTTGTAATTGCTGACACAGGAAGGAGCATTTTAGATCCATTCAGAGAGTAGAGCAAAGTGTGTCTGTTATGCCAGAGCATGCAATGCATCATGGTAGGTTAACCTCAGAGTGGGCCAAAATGTATTTCCCCTGATTGACCAATCTAGGTTTTAGGTCCTTCTCAGGTGATGGGGGTTCAAAATGGTTTGAGAAGGTGATCACAGTTTGTATGTATATATGTTGGTATCTATTTATATACCTACATATAATAAGCTTAAGAGGCAAAGAATGAGGTATAATAACAGCATCTGTCATCCCAGTGATAGTCAAAACTGGGTTTATATACATAATTAGGTTTATAAATATCCATCTCTATATCTATCTGTTCATCCACCTCTCTCTCTCTCTCTCTCTCTCTCTCTCTCTCTCTCTCTCTCTCTCTCTCTCTTTCTCTTTCATGCATGTGGGGCAGCTAGGTGGTGCAGTGGACAGAGTGTTGGACCAGGAATCAGGAAAACTCATTTTCCTGAGTTAAAATACAGCCTCTTACTCGCTCTGTGACCCTAGACAAGTCATTTAACCCTGTTTGCCTCAGTTTCCTCATCTTTCAAATGATCTGAGAAGGCAATGGCAAACCACTTCGGTACCTCCCAAGAATATCCCAAATGGCTTCATGAAGAGTCAGACATGACTGAAATGACTATACAACAACAACAATTCACATATGTGCACATGTGGGAATAAATACATACATACATAACTTTAATAGCTTAAATAATTTTATATAAAAATAATCTTAATACCTTCAAATTATACCAAGACATTTGGGATACCCTTGGGAAAACCTCAGTTGGTTTTTGTTCTTCACTCACTTTGAATAGCTGGAATTCATCCATCGACATTGTTTGAGAAAAACTATGAGTTCATAGACAGAGACTGAAAAAAATCCTCTCATCTAGGTACCATGAGCAGATCAGAATATTTCAGCATAGTTTGGGCCCAAGGACTGATATAAAGTTGGCCTTTGACCTGATAAACCCCATATGATCTTGGGAACAGGAAAAACTTTTAAGAACCTCCCATGGATGAAGAGGAAATTAGACACTTTTTTTGTATATTAGGGAAGACTACTGCCCCTACTTTTGGACTACTAAAAACTCTTAAGGGACACACACACACACACACACACACACACACACACACACACACACACACACACAGTTAAACCTATAGGGATGAGCAGGAAGTTAAAAACTAATTATCCTCTCTGCTCCCTTTCGCCTGAAGAACATGCCCCAAACTGAGGTTTTCTGGAGTCCTTCAGCAGCCCTTTCCATTTGAAATAAATGATTATTTGACAGCCTGAAAATTTAATCCTAATTTATTTGGCTTCAAATACATGTTTTGTGGGTTTTTTTTTCATTTCTTGGACATGGCCACCAACAAAAGAAAAGGAACAATTTAGAGAGTTTTTGATGGTATGTTGTGGGGAAGATGAATAGCTTCCCAAACCTCAATTAATTCTTATTTGTCACACATGCCTGTTTGCCATACAAAATTTTTCTGATGTCTAAACCAAGTGTGTACATCTGTATGCTCTGAATCTCTTTAGAGTTAAGCTACTCCCGAGTAATTTTTTCTCTGGCTACTGTTTCCTTGCAAGATACTTTGAATTCAGTATGAGATTTTGCAAGAAAGTCTATTTCTATGTGAGAGCAGGGAGTAGGCCTATTCATCTTAGCTATAGATCGGAATCCTTGTCTCTGGGCCAGGAGGTGCATCAGGCTCCCACTGAACAAAGGATTAAAAGGTCCAGTACCTGTTTAGAAATAGAAGATGAAGAAGGAAAGAGGAAGGAGGAAGCCCCTGGGTTAGGAAGAGTCCTGAAAGCTTCAGGAAAAATGTAGACATGGTAGGGAAGCTAGGATGGGACTTAAGCCTGCCCCAGAAAGAACTTTTTCCATGAGGAGTACAATTCCAAAGGGATTTTACATATGTTATTTCATTTGATCCTTACAACAACCCTTGAAGTTGATAGTACAAATGGTATTATATCCATTTTGCAGATGAGGGAACTGAGACTCTGGAAAAGTGACTTTCCCAAGGTCACATAGACCAATGATCTCCAAATTGTTGGCTCCTCACCCTCAGTGGGCTATGGAATCATCCTAAAGGGGCTGCAGCATGAAACCAAAGGAATCAACAGAAAGTAAAAAGATGGGTCACACCCCCCTCCCTGACAGTCAATCCCAAGGTTTTGACTCCAAGACAACCTCAGTTCCTTCATCCATTGACATCCTTGTATTCCCAGTGCTTAGCATATGGTGCTTGGCACCTACAAAGCACTTAAATGCTTGTTGACTGACTTACCCCATACATATTTCTATATATCACATTCCTAGTCAAGCCTGACAGGTATACAAGCATCATTCAGCTCCTCAAGACAAATGAGAAACTCTAAAGCTCTCCTAGTCCAAAGTGCCAGAAGCAGAAGCTGCTTTCATTCTCTGATCTTTATTTTTTTTTCTCTCCTATGAAATAGCATCCCAAACTCCTTCCCTTCCAGAAATCTCTCTAGGATGAATTTTGTTCATTCTGATCAAGCCTGTGCTTCTCATAGGAAAAAAGACCTCAACAGTCAATATGATTAGACTGTACCTAATCTTGGATGAAGTAGATGTAGAGCTTGTACCCGGGATCCAGGAATCTTCTCCTGGTGTCTCCATCATCAGTCTACCTCAGCCTGACCTTTATTCCTGGCATCAGATTCTCTGTGTGATGCCCCCTCCCTTGGAGAACAAAAGTGAGGGGCATTATCTCTGGTTAGTCAACAAATACCTTTTAAATGCTTACTATATTCCGGGCTCTATGCTAATCACTGCGGATGAAAAAATAGATGGGGAGTGAGGAATGCTGGAAGGGAAGGGGGTACTTCTTACTACTCTGCCTATAGCTGATCAGGCTTGGGGACTTAGTTTGCCTTGGAGTCATTCAATTCAATATTATCAACACTTAAATTTTTAATTAATATAATTAGTATTAAGGTCTACTATATGAAAAGCTATGTTAAAAATGGTAGATAGCTCTCTTTAAGTAGTTTACAATCTAGAAGAAGAGATAAAACATGAAAGGCATTAGGGTAGTGGAAAGAGTACCCAACATGGAGTCAGAATGCCTGGTTCAAATTCTAATTCTGCCATGAATGAGCTGTGTGAATGTGGACTATCTTTTAAAATCTTTGAGCCTCTATTTCCACTGCCCCATCCATGGCTATACTAGGTCCACCTTGTACTAGCTAGTGAAAGCTGATTGTTAAATTTTCAGTGTTAGCATTAACACTTGGAAATCAGGGAATGCTATAAATCAGGCCTTGATTTATTATTTTGTTTTTTTTTTTACTTCATAAAATGATAGATAAAATATTAGTAATGCAGATTAATCTTAAGAGTCTATTCTGTATACTTTTTTTGATAGTTTCTGTTAAACATTTGCCAGCTCATCCCTGAACCCATCCATTCCTTCATAAATGAAAACACCTCTTCCAAATCACTTCTAAAACTTTCTTGTTCTTTCAAATTTCATATTAACTTCTTTGTTACCTGTAAAGCTTTCAAGTTTTCTCAGGGTAGGATGAGGTTCATTATCTTTAAATAAGGGGATTGGAAGACGTCTTCTAGCTTGAATCATATGACTTTTACTTAAGTTCTTTGAAACTTTAATGGTTTTATGATCTCATCAGTGTAGATCTCTCTCCAACAATGAAAATGACAACTCATCCATAGCCACACCTTCTTATACTCTAAATCTTGCCCATGTTCTCCAATCAATTTTGAATGCAAAAGCTCTTCTTGTGGATGTCTCATGTTGAGACATGAGAGAATCCCATTTCAATAGTATATTGAGAAAAAAACAAATGAGAATAAGATAAGTGTATGGGAGATGTACAAAGTGAATCAATACAAGGAAGGAGGGATTTCCAACATCTCCATCCACTCACTCATTTATTTATTAAACACATTCATTTTATGGTTCTTAAGGGCCAGGATATTTGGAGCATGGAAAAGATTTGAGAGATGTTACAGACTCTGAGCCATCAGTATTTACAGTCTCCTTGGGGAGCCAGCATGTATATACATGGAATTATTCTAAATAAACACTCTACAGAAGAATTACAGGTTCCCTGATGCATAAAGCTGACCATAAATACCATGAATATAAGAGATTACCCAAATTCACCATTTCTTCTCAGTTCCTTTATAGACTTTCACCTAAGCACTTATTGATAAGGATTTTTTGTCATTGTCTTTGTTACTGCTGGGTTTTATTTTTGTTGCTGGTATTTTTATGTGTGGGAGCAGTTAGGTGGTACATCGGATAGAATGTGGGGTCTGGAGTTAGTAAGACTCATCTTCCTGAGTTGAAATCTGGCCTCAGACTTTTACTAGCTATGTGACCCATGGCAAGTCATGTAACCCTATTTACCTCAGTTTTCTCATCTGAGAAATGAGGTGGAGAAGGAAATGGCAAACTACTCCAGTATCTTTGCTAAGAAAACCCCAAACTGGATTGTGGAGAGTCAGACATGACTGATATAACTGAACAACAACAATTTTTGTATGCTTCTCTGTGTGTATCTACCTGAAATCTCCAAACAGAACTGAAAATCTATGCAGGCTAGACCTTCCCCCCTATAAGTAATGTGCTATGTGATCTTAGATGGTTTTTAAGATTCCTTCCCACTTTAACATTCTATGACTGTTTTGCTCTCTTGACTGTCAGTACCCTCCTTTGAATCTCAATAGAGGGAAGGATGCTTAGCATTCCCTGTGCTCCCCCTTCTTAAGGTAAAGACAGGACAGAACAGATGAGAAGGAGGGCTTCTTGGGTGGTGGCTTAGTTTTGAGAAAGGGCATGGTATAATGGAAGGAACACAACTAGGTGGTAGGAGACCTGGGCTCTACATGACTATTTCCCTGGTCAAGTCCCTTTGACTTCTGGGTTTCTACTGCAAAATGGAGACAGTAATGCCTGAACTCCCTGATGCCAGAGGGTTAGGGCAGGTGATTTGTTCAGGTTCTTCCTAAAGGTAAGTGTGATTTCTTTCCTATTTCCTAATCATTTACTAATGTGTTGAGCATCTGTTGACCTTGAAGGATCTAAATTTGAGGATCATGGGAACAATGAAGCAAGGAAAGCTATAACATCATAGCAAAAATAACTTTACTAAAGTTATTTTATTGGTTTATTAAAATGGTAAAAAAAAAAACCCCAACAGATTAAAGGGAGGGAGCACAGTGGAGTTTAAACTTCTAATAGCAGGAGAAGGCCCTGATCAAATCCCTGTAGAGTGGGCCAGCTGGATGGGGAGCTTTCAGCATCATAAGTCTAATCTGTGTAGATGCTTCACTGAGCCAGACCAGGGCAATACTTTTTGGATGAAATTGAGTACTTTGTCTGGGAACTGGCTCCATAATTGGATCTTACACAACAGATATCAATGGTCCAGCACTGGGGTGTTATACAATACTTAAGGACACATAAGGGAATTTCACTGGCGGGGTTCAGGCAGAGGTTATTATTATATGTCTGAAATCAAGAGAGGCCCTTTGTTCAATCTTTTTTGTATGTTATACAACTCTTCTGCAAATTTCCCCATCTGCTATAATCAGTTCTCTTGAAAAGGTCTCTGTAATAGGTTTGGGTTCTCTGGGATGGGCTGACAGAGTCCCTGAAATAACATTTAGGCACATACAAATGGAAAACAGCAGAAATACAAGTAATGGGATTTCTCTCTATCCTGGTGCCTCCATCATTGTGAACTCAGGGATACTAGTGGTAGTGACAGCCAAGATTCATTTCAAGGCTTTTCCCCCCTTTTACAAAGTGTTATTTACACTTCACAGTTATTGCAAGAACAAATGTAACAAACATTTTTCTTAATACCCTGGGTGGGGGCAATCCCTCCTACATCACCTCAATCTGGGGTGGGATAGGGTGAAGATCAAAACTTTTTTCCATTCCTCCATAGCATTAGCCTCACTAAAGTCACTTCCAGAGGCAGCATTGATGTCACATGACTCTTATAGCTGAGATTCCAAAAGTCACCTTCAAATATTGCTGTTTATTCTTCAGGGCCCTGGTTTTGGGCTGCTGCAATACTGGGCCTGGATTCTGACTCCCAAATTCCTGTAACTCGAGCTCCCTGCACAATGGAAAAGAAGGGACAAACAGATTCAGGAGGTTTTGTTTCTTGTGGGGAGAGCTGTGGCCTAGTAGGGGAAGGCCCTACTCCCCTTCCTCTTTCAGAGCTGTCCTCTCACTGGTGCAGAGCTCAAGACTGTGAGTGAGAAGTCACCACAAAAACATTTTTGTGTCTTGCTACCATGGTCAGAGGAATTTGTCCTGAAATGAGAAAGTAGGACGTGATTGAAGTGACATTAAAACTGAGAGCTGAAGATGATGTTGAGACAATCTGAGATCAAAGTTGTTCTGTCAGGCCTAATCCTGAAAATCCCAAGACTGACCTATGGAACAAGACTCCTTTAGCTCCATTTAATCTTAATATAACCTTTGTTGGTCATTACATCCTACTGTGGCTTACTGATCCTGAGGATAACTATTTATTCCTCTTTGTAATTACATCTTCAGATAGTCTCATGCCCCTATAATTAGGGCCTGGCAATGCAAGTTGCCTTGTAGCTCCAATAAGTATTAAAAAGGCAATAGAAACATTGGATGGTGGGAGGAACAAAAGCTTCTAGCTTTCCAGGGCAAAGCCCACATCCTCACACTTGTAAGATCAATGACTTGAACCCAAATATAGGACTTTATCATTAAACCAATCCCATGCTATAATCATTAGTTTTGACCCAATGTTCTAACCTGGTTAGAGCTTTTTAAAGTTTGAATACATTAACTAATATATTTACATTTATTCTTAGCTTTGTGTCATCTAAAATTTTGGCAAGCTTTTGACTAATTCATTATTAAAATTGTTAAACAGCACAGGACCAAGGACAGATCCCTGAAATGTTTCACTCAGTACTTTTACATAGACTAGGGGTGGGGAACCTGCAGCCTCAGGGCCACATGTGACCCTCTAGGTCTGTAAGTGTGGCCCTTTGACTGAATCCAAACTTCACAGAACAAATCCCCTTAATAAAAGTATTTGTTCTGTAAAACATGGACTCAATTCAAGGTCGAATCCAAGGACCTTGAGGCTACAGGTTCCCGGCCCCTGACATAGACTAATGAATGACTGTTTTTTGTGCTTCCATTCTGTCAATTCTCCATCTACCCAAATGTACGGTCATGTAGCCCACATCTATCCATTTTGTGGACAGAAGGCATGTGAGAAACTTCACCACATTCTCTGCTGAAATCTACAACATTCTTTCTGATGAATTTAAGTATTTATTAAGCATCTACTTACTATTTGACCAAACACTGTGCTAAGTGCAGGGAACACAAAGAAAGACAAAACAACACCACCAGTTTCTACTCTCAAGGAGCTTACAGTATAATGTGGGTAACAATATGCAAAAAGCTATGTACAAGTAAGATACACACATATGTATATATGATGTTCTATGTGTATATGGCATATATGATAAATTAAAGTTCATTTCAGAGTGAAGGGAATAGAATTAAGGGGGAATCATCCCATTTACAAAAAAGAAAATGGTGTTAGTCTGGTTTGAAATGTTTCTGATTACAGAAACATCCTCTTTTGTTCTCCTTAGCTTCCTCTGACATTCTCAGCTCATTCTGAGTGATATGAATAGGTCTCATATCATTCATATAGGGCCATGCCACCCTTTCATTCCTGACAGGCTATCTCATGCTTCCCTCGTCAGTTTATTTTTTAAAAATCAAAGTGGTTTAGCGAGTTCTTTGTACATCAACAATGGACTCTTTAGACAAATCTCCCTTTGTTGTTTTATAGGAAATGCTTTTCTTGATGTCTTCAGAATAGTTATTCTTGAGAGCCTCCTGGTCTGACATAGTCTGTAGAATGCAGAGATAGACCACAGGGTTATCCTATTTATGAAGACTTTGAAATCTACTTTTCCAAATATAACACACACAGGGATGGAGTGGGCTTTTTTTCTCTCTCTGACACACACTCGCCAAGATGGCATACTCATTTCCCCCAAATTCCCTTTATTTCTACCTCAGGAACTCATTTTTCCTTGTTGGCAAAAATCAGATTCCTTCATTTCTCCACTTTCTTTAAGTCAAGTCAAGAAAATATTAACTACTTTGTCATGGCAGAGAAAGAGCATCTATTTCTGTCTTGATGAATCTTTCATCTATGTTTTCTTCTTCTTCTTCCTGGATTCCCTTTTCTGTTAATTATCCAAAAAGAAAGTTTAATAAACTGACTGCAGTATCCAAACTGTCCATACAATAGTGCTCTAGTCAGTATTTTCCAATTACCCTCATGTGTATATATGAATAATAAATAATTCTTTCCTAAGAGGTAGACCAGTATTCCTGCTGGTCAGCAAAGGGTGCTAAGCCTGAAAATGCCTTAGCTCTTCTGTGACCTATAAACCAACATGGTGGTGACTATAAAATAGTTTTGATTAAGACTTCCCTCACTGATGAGGTCCCAATATAACTTAGGGGGTGAAATGGAACATTGCTCAAATTATTAAACTATGAATTCTGCTGTCTGTATCTAGCTGAGCCTCCCACCCTTGAAAAATTTTCTTCAGCTTTCCAATGCATTCATAGAGTGACACATAAGTATATAATGATCACTTAGGTTTTAATAAAATGGAAATCAATTACAATATGTAAATTAACTTGTTTTTTGAAATTTTATTTGCAGTTCTATTTTTTCTATCTTCCATCTCCCCCTACCATTGAGAAAGCAAGAAAAACAAAAGCTGTTACAGCCATTTATTGTCAAATGAAACAAATTTTCTCACTAGCCATGTAAAAAAATGCCTCAATGTGTGCGCTTGACTTGAGTTTCTATCTAGAGGTGAGTTGCATGTTTCATCAGGAGTTCTCTGGAAACACTCCCAGTGCATGCATACCTTTGTTTTTATAAAGAAAGGATGGGAAAAGGTTCCCCCATACTCCTGTCTCAAATTCATTGTAGTTAAGAAAAGTGTCCCTGTATCCTAGTATATGACGCTTGTCCCTTTTAAACAGACTTTCTCTGCCATTAGAATGTACCAAGGAGTAACTGATGGTAAGTGGTCTGTGGTTGGAAGTAAGGAGGGAGGACATATCCACTGATAGACACACTGTTCCATTCAATCCATGGTACTTATAGACTGAGAAGTCATCACAATTGGGAAGGATAAAGGATCTCTGGCACCACAGTGAGCAAAAGAGCAAAGGCTTCATAAAGTTTATATACTTTTTTATAATGTGGCACCTGCATTTCAAGTATTACTGTGAAGTTAAGATAGTCAAGTAGACACTGTCTCAGAGTTCACCAGCTTGGTAACATCTTTTGAATCGAACTTTCTGTGATTGCTTTAGGTTGTGTTTGTGGTTTGTCTTTCATTCTGGAAGAGGACCATAACATCAGGAAGATGATGATATAACTTGCATTGAATTAGACTTGAGTAAAGGTCGTGCAAAGTCCCCAGCATCACTTTCTTTCTTTCTTTCTTCTTTCTTTCTTTCTTTCTTTCTTTCTTTCTTTCTTTCTTTCTTTCTTTCTTTCTTTCTTTCTTTCTTTCTTTCTAAAGCAATTGGGGTTAAGTAACTTGCTCAAGGTTACATGGCCAGTCATTATTTATGTGTGGGTGCTCATTTTATGAGGCTGGGATGGATTCCGGGTCATCCCGACTCCAAGGCCGGCGCTCTTATTCACTGTGCCACCTAGCCGCCCCTACCCAGCCTCACTTTCTCCTCTAGAGACATCTGGGTCCAGTGGCCTGATATTCATCAGGATGACTGGAGATGGTCCAGGATGCAGTGGGAGACCTTGGCCCTTTTAAGCTAAGGTCTTTTCAGGTTCTCACTCTGAGTGAGGCAATGCCCATACAATGAATAGGCCTGCTGAAGAAGTAAGTCAAAGGATGGCCCCTTTAATAGAAAAAAATTAAACTGGGAGAGAAAGACCCTCAGTCTTGTTGGACAAAGAGAAACAATTGCTTCTTTACATTCACTCTGAGCCAGGAGGGCCCCCAAAGTACCCATTAAATGGTGCTTGGGCAGTAACCTATTGTTGTCCAATCTATGAGATTCAGAGTGAATTGAGTCCAAGGTATGGTCTTTGAGAAGGAAATCTAGCCAGTAGACCCCAAGATAACTAGTTAGGTTTCAACCATCAAAATTTACCTTCCCTCTGGGCAGAAAGCCCTCAGGTAAGGGATTCTGGGAAAAAGAAATCAGAGGTCAGAAAATCTTCAATTTTGTTTCCACGTGTGGGGAGGAGTGTGGAGGTAGGATCAAGTGATTAAGGGACAGTCATTAACCAGCTCTAACCTTGCTACCCCCTCCCCCTTTCTCTTCCATTCTGCAGAATTCTGTCATGGACAAATCGTAAAAGGGACAAATCTTTTCCTTTCAGCCTCAACTGAGAACTGATGGGACAGGCTGGTGAGACTGCAGAATAACTGGAGAGAGTTTAATTTTTCATTCATCATCTGTTAAAGACAGATTAGTACATAAACAAAACAAGACAAAACAAAACACCTCCCTCCACCCCCCTCCAAAAAAAGCCACCGCCTATTAAACTGGTGGATTATTTCCTCTCTTTTTAGGAGAGGACTCAGAAGATATTGATCTCATTCTTTTTTTTTTTTCTTTTTGGAGGGCAATTGGGGTTAAGTAACTTGCCCAAGGTCACACGGCTAGGTTTTTTTGTTTGTTTGTTTGTTTTGTGTGTGTGTTAAGTGTCTGAGGCCTGAACCGAACTCAGGTCCTTCTGACTCCAGGGCTGACGCTCTATTCACTGCGCCACCTAGCCGCCCCTGCTCTCATTCTTTAATGTGGTCAGTTCAGACATCTGTTTTCCAGTTGCTTATCACTATGGTTATAATATGGGAATCTATTTCCCCTTTACATAAAAGAAAATTCAGAAACTGCCATATCTGGTGTAATTAACAATAATAGTAAGTAGAGATTTGAGGAGAGATTTTGATCTCTGTAGAGGGGCAGGAACACACCCCTGCATTAATTGAAGAAGTATGAGCGAGGAGGAAAAGTAAGAAATGATTCAATTTGGAAGTCTTCAAAGCAATAGAGGCAAACACAAGTTAGGAGTACCTACCTATGAAGTCTCCTGGGAAACTTGTTAGGTTCCCTTACATACTTTAAAAGTGAAGAGGAGGAGCTCTGGCTACTAATCCTGCTTCTGCTTTGATCCGACCTCCAAGGTCAAGGGCGGCCAGGTCTTGCCTGCGTCCAGCCTTCAGTGTACATCTGGTTGTAGTCCAGCTACATTCCCCAAGAACAGAGTTCCAAGCCAGGAGAGTCAAAGAGTAGCAAGACTTTATTCCACAATTTCTTATGCAATTACATCCTAACTTCTACATGATTAGCTAAGAGTTCAGATTATATAGTGTATAACTGTATAGCCATCATAAACCACTATCTTTGGGAGTATACCATTGTCCTTGTTCCCATGCACCTCTTACGTCACAGCTATGTACTCTGTATCAGGCTCTGAGTACTGGGCAGGATGTCCCAAACCTCCCTACATCTCCCTGGAATCTCAAGGCTTCTCTTCCCTTGAAAACCCTATTGGTTGGCAACAAGTCAAAAGGTCACAGAGCTCCCATCCTGGAACAGAGCTATCTCAGAGAATGTCTGATTTACCTCCACAGCGTTACTGTAGAGTCAGCATGCTCCAGGTCTCATGCCTCCAGAGGAACTGCACGTATGCCCCCAACACTCCTTGCCACTAGCTCCTCCTCCATGTGACCAGTGGGAGTCCCCATTAAAGGGAAATACCATTCCTTCCCCTTATAAATTTTACATGTGAGGGACCTACCGATTTAATATTGCACTGACATGGAATAAGCCTAGGTATGGTCTACTTTGGCAACATCACCCAAGTTGACCCTCATGCCTACTCTTAGCAGAGATATATAAATGTTCTTTGTTCTTGGTCTTCTGTAGAGGCAGATAGTGTGTTTGTCCTTTGATCTTGAAGAATACCATAACAAAAGGGAGATGATGACAGGACTTGCAGTTGACTTTTATTTGAGTGAAGGAGGACTGTGTAAAGTTGCCAGTCTCACTTTCTCCTCCAGAGCCATCTGGGTCCAGTGACCTGATATTCTTCAGGATTACTTGAGATAGCGCTGGGTACAATAGGAGATCCTGACCCCTTTAGGCTAAGGTCTTCTTAGGTTCTCACTTTGAGTGAGGTAATGCCCACAGATGAAGCACTGGACTTGGTGTCAAGAGAACCTGAATTCAAATTTGACCATAGTCACTTAGCTATGTGACCATGGGCAAGTCACCTAACCTCCATTTGCCTCAGTTTCTTCAGCTATTAAGTGGAATATAATAGTAGCACTCCCAGGGTTGTTGTGAGGATTGAATGAGATATAATCGTAAAGTATATATCATGGTGCCTGGTGTACAGTAAATGCTTAATAAATGCTTTTTTCTTTCCTTCCTCTAACTTTTTTTTGGAGGGGGAAGGCAAGGCAATTGGGGTTAAGTAACTTGCCCAAGGTCATACAGCTAGTAAGTGTCAAGTGTCTGAAGCCAGATTTGAACTCAGGTCCTCTTGACTCCAGAGGCAGTGCTTTATTCACCGAGCCACCTAGCTGCCCATTTTATCTCACTTTTCCCTTTTCTTTCTGTTCCTACTGGGTTTTAAGACATTGTCAATATCTCTGTCACTCACAGACTTTATTTTATAGTTGTTTTGACTATGGATTCACTTTATGGGATGACACCAATCCTCTAGTTTGTGTTTTGTAGTTACCAATATCATTTTCTTAACCTCAAATTAGAGTGTAAATGGGATGAGAGGGGGGATGATGGAAGGGAGGGCAGGCTGGGGGGAGGGAAGTTGGAAGCACCCATTTTTGAAAGGGGATAGGATCAAAGTGGGAAGTGGACCAGGTGGGAGGTGGAATAGGAGGGAGGGAAATGTCTTTTACAATATATCTACTATGGTAATGCTTTGCATAGCTATACATGTACAGCATATACTGAGTTGCTTATCATCCCAGCGGGAGTGGGTGGCAGGGGAGGAGGGGAATGGGTCTGGAATTAGAAGTTTTAAAATCAAATGTTTTAAAAATATATAAATAAGGGGTGGCTAGGTGGTGCAGTGAGTAGAGCATCAACCCTGGAGTCAGAAGGACCTGAGTTCAGATCCGGCCTCAGACACTTAATGCACACACAAAGAAAAAAACCTAGCTGTGTGATCTTGGGCAGGTTACTTAACTCCAATTGCCCTCCAAAAAAGCAAATATATACTATGATTAATACTATTTTGCATATAATTGGGAGATAAGATGTGTAGGCATTAGGGCATGGGATTTCACCTCACCCTACTGGAAAAGTCAAAGGGGGTATGGGAGAAGAGATGGGAGAGAGCAGACTGGATGAGAGGATATCCTGTGGGACTGCTATTCTGGGGTCATGGGTAGGGGAAAAATGGGGAAAAATTGTAACTCAAAATCTGATGGAAATGAATGATGTAAACCAGAAGTTAATAAAGCATTTGGAAAAAAAATAGAGTGTAAATTCCAGGAGAGGAATGACCATAACTTATTGAAACTTTGTGTTTCCCATCTAGACTCTATATAGATAGGTTCTAAATAAATGTTTGTTGCATGAATGTATGAATGAGTAGTGAGTTCCCCATCACAGGAGGTCTTCAGATAGAGGTTGGGTGAATAATCATCTAATAATAATAATCAATCAACCAATGGTTAACTTTTATATGTGTTATGTGCAAAGCAGTGTACTAAGTGCTTGACTCATTACATGTACTGTTTAAACTAGATGACCTCTATGACCTCTTCTAACTTTGAGATACTGTAATTCTTAGATTGACTTTGATCCTCTGGGTTCTCCCAGTAGTTTCCCTTTGACCAAGCTGTTCTCTGCCCTTTCTAGTTTGTTTTCACGGGGATGTGGGTCATATCTTATCCAGACTGATATCCACAAACAAACCTGTCCTCTCACTATCTGGGATCTGGGAGCACTTGGGAAATGATGCAAGAATCTAATCAGTCTGGCCCTGTTGGCAAGCATTCCTTTGCTTACAGAAATAGTGAATTGATTTGTCTTTCTCCATATGTGACTATGCCTCAATGTTTCTGTGTTTTTGCATTCTTTTGACTGTGAAAGTAACTGAACCCATCATGCACCTTCCTACTCTACCTCAACTCTAGATCAGGTCCCTCTTTGCCCTCTTCTTCTATATCTCTACCCTGAAAGCCCCCATAGCACCCACCCATACACACACACACACACACACACACACACACACACACACACACACACAAACACACACACACACGCACACAGCATGTTTGATGCTTCAGTTTAATAGTCCTGGGCCATGTATACAAGATTTGTAATTCCTTTGAAGGTTGATTTCTGACCGCTTTCTTCAGGGTGTTGAAGCCAAAAATCCTCTCACTAGTTTACGAGGAAACTGCTTAAATTCCTTAATTTCTTCTGCCTTAGTCTTTAATTTCTCTGGAAGGAAGGTGGGAAAAATAGGGATCAAAATTTGTTTGAGAAACAGATGGTCAGGATTACATGGACCAAACCTGACCCAGCTGTTGCCATGAGCCCAGGGAGAGAGGCAAGAGATGGACAACTGTAGCAAAAGGGGTGGAGTTTAGATGCTCTGCTGTGAGGCTTAGGGTACAGAAAGAACAGGCTTGGAATCATTCTAGGACTAAAAGGGACCTTAGTGATTTTCCAATGCTCCAGGTGATAAAATGCTGGAATGGGAGATACTGAGGTATTCCTTTACACTCTACCCCACCCTACTCCACCTTTAAAAATTGGGAGATATAGTTTTCAAAGAAGAAATACAATCATATAAAAATGCTCTAAATCCCTAATTATTGTAGAAATGCAAATTAAAGTAACTCTGATGTTCCATCTCATACCAGTCAGACCAGCAATGATAGCAAATATTAGAGGTACTGTGGACAGGTAGGTACACTAATGCATTCTTGGTGGAACTTCGAATTGGTCTAGCCATTCTGGAAAGCAATTTGAGACAATGCTTAGAAAGTTAGCCCACTGGGCATAACCTGTGGTCTAGTTATACCACTTAGCCCTATTCTCCAAAGAAATAAAAGAAAGAGGGAATAAATCTACATGTACAAAAATATTTAAAGCAGTTTTTTAGGGTAGATAAGATTTTGTTTTCTCCTATTGAAGAATGGTTGAACAAATTATGGCATATGAAGATAATAGAATATTATTGTGCTATAAGAAGTAATGGAATGGACAATTTTAAGGGTAACTTGGGAGACTTTTATGAACTGATGCAGAGTGAAGTAAGGAAAACTATCAGAACAGTTTATACAATGATAGCAACAATGTAGACAAAAACAGCTTTGAAAGATTTTAGAACTCTGCTAAGTTCTACGATCTGCCACGAGTCCAAAAGCATGATGATGAAGCATGCCACTCACCTTATAACAGAGAGATGGCGGACTTAAAGAAAGAGACATAGATTTTTAGACATGGTTAACATGGGAATTTGTTTTGATAGACCATGTAGCTATGAATTAAGGGATTCTTTTTAAAAAATTGTCCATTGGAAGTACTGGGAAGAACAGAATAATAAAAAAAATAGTTACTGAAAAATCAAAATAATAAATTGTTTAAAAGTAAAATAAAAGTAGGGCTACATACATGTATATAATACACATATAGTGTATATAAATATAGATGTGTGCATATCCATACTTACATGTGGGATTTAGGGAGGGATTGGCCATGTTAGGTAAGAGTTGGAAGCATTAGAATAGAAACATGTAGAGGTTCATACTGGGTACCTTTGAATGTACTCACCTTCAGCCTTCTCAATTTTATCTTTGATGATGTTTGCAGCAGTCTTAAGTATCGATGATTTGATGGTACTGGGCTCTGCTTCTGATTGAGAAAAACTGTGTTAGTAGAGTTGCCCATCTGTGGATAAAAACATCCTTCCAACCCCTGTGGTCCAGATGGAGATAGAGGTGATAATAATCATTGCAGTTGTCATTGTGTGCTTGTCAAAGAACTTGAGGAGCATCATAATCTTTGATCTCCACAGAAGTTTTTACTATTGCTGTTTCTATTTTGCAGATGGGGAAACTGACTTTGGGATGTTAAGTGATGAGCTCACAGCCACACAACTTGTAGGTATGGAAGGTGGGATTTGAACCCTGATCTCTCCTGACTCCAAGTCAGCAATCTTACCACTATGCCATGCTGCTTTTCTACCTCGTTTTTAAAGCATCTATTATGTGCATGAGATCTACTAGGTCTTGGGGATACAAATACAAAGAATTGAACAATGACTACTTCCAAAGAACTTAAGGGGGAGGTGACAAATTTATGTGTGAACATATACATGTATAGTTTTGCTCTCTAATATGGACATTTATTTACTGAAAGAGAAAGAAAAAAGGGACTTATGTCTGAAATACAGAGAAAAGCAGCTTCCAGAGAAGCCTCAAGGGAAAAAAATCTGTCCCTCAGATAAAAGGAGAGACACATCAAGCTCTGAGAGGAACAGAGTTACAGAATGCCCACCAGAGACACGTAATAGGTGCTTAATGAATGTTTATTGGCCAACTGACTTACTGAATGATGGGAAAGATGATTGCAATACATTGTTCACCAGCCCCTAATATACATATGACTACTTTTTAAGACTTGGACATTTAGTGCTAAGAAACTCTAAATTAAACCAAAGAACTGGCTAGAGACTATGGGATTATTGCTTGTTTTTAGAGACTTAGTCTCCTTATCTACTTCAGACTGGAAGTGAAGCAGCTGTTCATGGACTGGACCTCACCGTTGATCAGCATGGAAACTTTGACCTACTGTGTTTGGGCTGGTTTGACTCTTCCTTCTCAATCTAGTGGCCCCTGGCTCACAGGGTCTATTCATTTTGTTACCAGAGTTAGTGCAGACAGCTAACCAGCTTCAGCCCTATTACATCTCATGCACCAGCTCAATGCACCAGCCTCAACCTCCCCAGGAACACTGTGTACCATTATACCCTGTGGAACTATTGTATATTACTTTTTTGGGTCAAATATACTAGAAATGTGGATTTGGGGTTTCTCAGCATCAGAAATGGGTCATTACATATGAAGAATCCCTGACTGCAGAATTTAGAAATAAGATGAGATGTCAGATAAAAAAGACAGAGATAAGCCAACGGGAGAAGCTCTTTATAGAAACTGAGATATTAGACACCCAAAACCAGAACACATAAGCCTATGGAGCTGAGAAGCTGAGAACAGATACTTAGAAACTGACTCTGCAGTTCCTGTGGGGAATGGATATGATCGGAGAAAAGCTTTAATAGTTGGAGCTGATGGCAGAAAATAGCATCCTATGCTGTTGAAGGGCCAACTGCAGAAAGCTGCCTTGCTCCTTCGTATTATATCCATGGCTGTTAGCAAAGGGAAAACCCTTCATAGGTTCACCTACATTGTTCTTTACTTCCATCTCTGAGCTTGAGAACCCTTCAAAACCCATAGAGAGAACAGTATACTTTTTGCAGATTATAGGTTTACAGGAAACTGTTTTTCGATGAACAGAGCATTATGTAGCTTAAGTGCCCAACCAAGAAGGCAGAGCTAGGATGCTCTGCAGATCACAACCTAAAGGTTGCTTTTTGCTAAGAGCTTACATCCTTTCAGTAGCCCAAGAGAAGCAGAGAATCAACTTCCTCGAGCAAAGGAGTAGAGAAGCCCAGAAGAGTAGTGATACCATCCAGCAGAGGACATGTGGCATACCTTTTCCATAAAGGAACTATGAGAGAGTGAGTTGTGGCAATGTGGTGGCTGTGGCTTCTTCTTCTGGAAAATCAGTTCAGCTTGCCAAGTGGGGCAAGTGAGCCAGCATAAGCCCAGAAAGAGAGGACTGAAGGGGATTGGAGGTATGTGCCACACAAATGTAACACTCATAGAATTATTAGAAAGAGAAAAAATACAAAATAGTTTGGGGAACACAAGAGAGATAGCCATAGGATTATGATTGAAGACTAGAAGGACCTTGGAGGTCATTGACCTGGGTTGCAGTTGTGTGAGGGCAGGTCTCAGAGTTTTTGAGACCCAGTTTTTCTCCATTAACTTGGGACAATGGAACCTACATTACAGAAGTTGTTGTGATCTTCAGATGAGATAATTCATGTAATGACTTTTGCCATTGTGAGCCAAGGGATGTCAGAAGTAGCCATATGTAGCTCCAGGGACCACATATAAAAATGTGTTTTTCTGTGCATCTCTGTGGCACATCCCCAGAGACACCTACCCAAGACTGATTCGGGGACATGGGTCTTTGACAGTCAGATACTCACTTTGAGGAGTGGCTGGCTGATTCTCTGCTGAGTTTTCAGCTGCTGAAGTTGTCTGTATAGCATCTGAACTTGCTTCGGCAGGGACTGTGGCTGGCTGTGAGGCTGCTTCTGCAGGGGCTTCCAGGTTGGCTGCTGTTTGAAGAGGAGCAGAGGTGTTACTTTCAGCTGAAAGCATAGTTCTGAATCGCTGACTTTGGAAAACTCAAATCTTCCCCAATTTTGGTAGGGACTGGGAGAAGTCTAGGCAGTAGATTGGGGTGGAAGAGCAGATCAGTCTACTCCCAGTGATGGGAATATCTGTGCAGAATTTTGTCTTTGGGGATTTTCTCTATGGTGAGAGGGTCCAATTTAGACCAAAAAACATGGCCCAGATTTATAGAGGGAAGATCTGGAACATCGAGTCAGGCAGGTAGGGTACATAGGGGAATGTCAGGAGGAGGGTTTGCCATCTCTCCTTTTGCTACTCTGATATTACCAAAATGTGAAAAGGATCAGAATTTTCATTAGTCTGGTGAGTTTCTAGTATGAGACTCCTTATACCAATTCAGATCCGATCCTTAATGTAGTTTATGATTTTCACATAAATCTTAGAGAGGGTCTAAAGACACATAGAGATTAAGAGATTTTCTCAGGGACAAGTCAACAAATTCCATAGACTGGATTTGGAGTCTTCTCAACTCTAAGCCTAACATTTGCTCACTATACCTGTAGCTGTAGGTCAAATAATGTTTATTCATCCCTTCACTCATTCATGTAGTATTTCAACAGACACTTATTGAGAACTTACTCTATGGAAGGCAAAGTACATCCTTGACTTCAAAGAGATAAGGATCAATTAAGGGAGATAAGACATAAACATCAACAACTAAAATACAAGGCAGGATAAGATTAATTAAATATTGATTGCAGTTCTTCACATTTCTATAGAATTTTACCCATGACAACCTTGTGAAGGAGGTGGTGCAGTTGTTAGTTCCCATTTCACAACTGGGAAGACTAAGGCTTCAGAGAAGTTGTGCTTTGAGAAGCATTATAGAACTACCCAATAGCAGAGAAAAGCTTGAATCTCCTGACAACCCAATCTTGAGCTTTTCTATTGTCCTACATAGTCTCTCAAGAGGAATACAAAGAAAGCATGGTGGGAGTACAGAGGAAGGAGGCTCACTGCTGGAGAATGGGGTCAGGGAAAGTTTCAGAGAGGAGGTACCATTTTGGTTGGACCTTAAATGCTGGGTAGAATTTTTAGGTGGAGATAGTAGCGGGGCAGGGTGAATGCATTCCACCAGGTGAAAGGAAGTATGAGTACAGGTAAGTACGGAGAGAAGCTTGGAAGATAGCAAATTGTGTAGTCCTACTTAACTGTAGGTTGTGTAGGGGGAAAACACCCTGAAAAATTACATTCGGGAGGAAATGGTGGTTCAGGGCCAGACTATTGAGCTTGGACTTTATGGGGACAGGCAGTGGTGGACACTGAGGATATTTGAGCAGGGAAGCAATATCACTGCAGATGCCCTAACGTCTCCTCTTTCATCTTATGCTCTTTCCAATTCCTTACATTCAAACAAACCTGATATCTCCTCCTCTTCACCTGGCATCTCACCATTACCTACATCTAACCTATGATCCCCTGATCCCCCATCTTGTCCTCCTTTCTTCATTAGGAGGATACTTCCCTCTTCCTGGAGCCTTTTAGTAATTGATCCTTCTCAGCCCAGCTGTCCCGACTCCCACCCTCATATAACCATGTTCTGGTGTCCAGAGCCCAATCTAGGAGCTCTTGGTTCTGTCCTCATTTCTGGGTCTGGGTCCTGGCTGTGTATTCTTTCCCAGTCTCAGATTGAGAGCCACAGGAATGCTCTCCTTGGATTTTTTGTTGGCACCCACTCCCCAGGGACTCAGGTCTAAAGGAAAGAAGGGACTCACCATTGTCTATGGGCTCTTGAGCTGCAGTGTCAGAGGGATTCTCTTCTGCAAAGAAACAGAAGCGGAAATCACAATGGAAGGGACTGAATCAGCTCCATTTTGGACTCAAGAGTAGACCAGAAGGAAAAGTTTCAGAAACAAAGATGTGAATAAAGGAATCAGTTCTCCTGTCTGCCACATGAATATTTGCCAAGAAGTTTTGCCTGATATCTAACCTGCAGGCAGTCAGTTAATAATTTATGAAGTATCTTCTATATGCCAGGCACTGTGCTAAGAAAAGGGGGAGACAAAGAAAGACCAAAGACAGTTTCTGCTCTCAAGGACTGCAAAGTCTAATGGGGGAGACAGCATGTACTACATAAACAAACTATATGCAGGATAAATTGGAAGTAATCAGCAGAGGGAAGGAAAAAGAATTGAGGACTGGGAAAAGCTTCTTGTAGAAGGTGGGATTTTGGTTGGGAAGTAAGTCAGGGAAGCCAAGAGAAGGAGATGAGGGAGAGAATTCCAGGCATAGGAGACAGTCAGTGAAAATGCTTAGAGTCAGGAAATAGAGTACCTGGTAGGAGGAACACGAAAAGGCCAGTGTTGCTCTATCACAGAGTACATGGTGGAGGTGTAAGGTACAAGAAGATTGAAAAGGTGGGTGGGAAGCAGGTTATGAAGGACTCTGAACACCTACTAAAAGATTTCATACTTGATCCTAGAGGTGATAGGGAGCCACTGGAGTTTGTAAAGTAAGGAGCTGACATGATCAGACCTGTGTTTTAGGAGGATCCCTTTGATAGCTGGGTGGAGGATGGACTGGAGTGGGGAGGGAGTTATGACAGGAGCAACAAACAGCATCTTATTGCAATAGTCCAGGTGTGAGGAGATGAGGGCCCATACCAGGGTAGTAGTAGCATCAGAGGAGAGAAGGGAGAGTAGGCAGGAGATGTC
Source organism: Gymnobelideus leadbeateri (assembly GCA_011680675.1). Lineage (NCBI taxonomy): Eukaryota > Metazoa > Chordata > Mammalia > Diprotodontia > Petauridae > Gymnobelideus > Gymnobelideus leadbeateri. Next base: position 92,372 of record WOXC01007855.1, on the reverse strand, counting down.
AGCTACCATCCACTGGCTGTGCCCCGGGAGATGTTCTCACTATAGCTAAACTACTCCTGGGGTTTCAAACCCTTATGAGGGTGGTATTCCTCTGATTTTGGCTCATACCTTTCCAAAGAGGAGCCTTGTGGAAAACTATACACTTTCCTGGCAGGGCAGCTAGATGGTACAGTGGGTAGAGCACCAAGCCTGGAGTTAGGAAAACTCCTCTTCCTGAGCTCAAATCTGACCTCAGACACTTAATAGCTTTGTGACCCTGGGCAAGTCACTTAACCATGCTTGCCTCAGTTTCCTCATCTGTAATATCAGCTGGAGAAGGAAATGGCAAACCACTCTAGTATCTTTGCCAAGAAAACCCCCAAAATGGGGTCACAAAGAGTTGGACACGACTGAAAAATGACTAAACAACAAAATTCTCCTTGCATGATGCTGATTGTGGGTCTAAGTCAGGCTCCCTACCTCTGTACCAAGAGCTGTCCACAGAGCCAGAGGGTCTAGTAGTTCATTAATCAATAAATAAACATTTATTAATCACTTACTTTGTCCCAGAGACAGAAGACACACAGCTAAAATGAAACAATCGTCCTTCAAAAAGAGTTTCCAGGAAATGATCTGTATGTAATTTAGTATAAACAGTATATCTGAAAAAAATGCATTCAAGGGAAGGAGGGATGGATGCTAGGAGCTGGAGAGGGAGGGATGAAGAAAGACTGGAAGTAGAAAGTGGTACTTGAATTGAGCCTTGAAGGAAACAAGGGATTCTAAAAGGCAGTGGGTGAAGATGCATTCCAGGCAAGGGGGGAACAGCCAAGGCAAAGGCATGAAGACAGGATATTGATTATTATTTATGACAAACAACAAGAAGCCAGTTTGACCAGACAGACAGTCAAATAACACATAATAGAGTTGGAAAAGTGGGTTTAGGACACCTTGTGAAGAGCTTTAAATGCCAAATAGAAAAGTACATATTTTATCCTAGAAGCAATAGGGACTCATTGGAGTTTGTTGGGGCAGGGGTGAAGGGGTGGTGGTGGAAGATGAAATGGTCAGATCTGCACTTTAGGAAAATCACTGTGGTACCTATATGGCTCATGGACTGGAGAGGAGAGAGAATTAAAGTAAACTTAGGTCAGACCTCTCTGAGGATCTAGTCTGGATCAAGGGCTCGGGACCAGACAGAGTTAGTGACAACAAGGAAAGCTTAATTTAATAACTGACTTTTCTATGGGGCTTTACAGTGATAAATAGTTTTATGTTGATTATATCATTTGATACTTCTAACAACCCTGAATCTAGGCAGCAGCATTAGCCCTATTTTACCATGAAGAAAAAAGGATGCCTAAGAGATGTTTGATGGCTAAATGGCATTTCCAATTTCACAGCTAGTAAATTGTTTAGCCAGGCCTTGATCCTGGGCTCTATACAATCTCTTTTCCCTTTGCCATGCCTGATGTTTGGCAGCCTGGGGGTCTCAGGGATCACTCGACCTTAATAACATTAAGAATTATGCAGAAAACACTCAATGATCACAAAAATGTAAATGCAAAAGACAACAGTACCAAGTCATTGTTTGATGACTTGTGTGTAGACTATGGCACCCTTATTACAAAACTAACATCCTAAGGTTGTTATTATTATTATTATTATTAAGAAATGGTCTTTCTGCTTTAAGTGATTTCTGCACTAGACCAAATGGTTTTAAGGGTCCTTCCAGCCTTTTCTTTTTATCACTCAATAACTAGTCTTAGGAGCAGAGGCATGGTGAGTACTCATATGACCTTTGATAAGATGCTGCCTCATACAGGAGGTGGAATTGGGGAAGGCTGAGTCTCAGACTTCTTTGGGGGTCCCAGGTCTTTGCTGAGGGTCTGGAAAGAAGGTCATACTCACGGCCACAGACAAGGGCACCAGCCAGAGATGCTAGGATGAGAATAACAGGGAACTTCATCTTTGCAGAGAAGATGTAGAGAAGCTTCCTGAGCCAGAAGAAGAGGAGTTGATGAAGCTGCCTGAATGCCTGGATCCTTTTAAAGATACCAGCAGCCAATAGGAGTCAGGCTGGAGAGGTGGATCACCTCCTCCCTCTGCTCCCTCACCTGCCCCCATCTTCCAAATGTCACATGCTAAGTCAACAAGGGAAGGGTAGGGGCAGGTGTCTGACTTTCTTGGCCAGCAATGTCCTCTTCCTTGTGTCTCTGGTGTCATTCTCTCTCTGTTTCAAAGCTCATCTACACCTAGCACCTGGAGGTTAATTTCTATAGTTAGACCTAAGTCTATATGTTATAGATAGGGGGAGACTGTCTACCCACTTGTCACTGTTATAATGAGAGGGCCACTGGCATAAGACTCTTTCCAGTGGCCAGAAAGATGGCCTTGAGAGTTCAGATTGTCTAGCTTCTTGCCTTCTAATGGGACTTTCCCTATTTGTTCCAGACTGAGAAAAGGAATTAGAAATTCTCCCTGAGAAATCAGTATTGGGTTTAGGGGTCAGGGAATCATACCTTGACTGCTTCCTTCACAATCTCATTCAAACTAGAACAGGCCCAAATGTTTCCTTGATCTCTGATGTGTGGGCACCAGGAAGATTTGTTATTTTTTGGTCATGGTCATTCTTAGGGGTGGGTGGATTGGGAGTTTCTAGCTCCTAATCTCATGAAATTTTCCCATCAAAGGTTTTAGGGCCAGGCATTTCAAGGAAGAAATAAAAGTCCCTCAGACAAAAGCCTGGGGAATTACTCATATGCATCTGGTTATATATTATCAGTTAATAATTGCATTTCTAAGGCAATTTGTTTATTGTTAACTGATTCCCTTTCAATAATCCTGATAGTGCTGGGGCTATGAGGAGGATATAGACAAGGGCCCAAGCAGCCTTCATAAAATCCTTTTGACCACATCTTTGTTTGTTCTTCACTGGGAAATAGCATGGCTTTAGTGGGGAAGGCAATTAATTATTGGGAGTCAGAAGCCCTTCTTCTATCTCTGATTCTGCCTCCAACCAGATATGTGAGGTTAGTAAATCTCTTTCTCCTCTTGGTCTCAATCTCTTCATCTTGAAAACCATAGGCTTCCTTGCCTGGAATGCATCTTCACTCACTGCCTTTTAGAATCCCTTGTTTCTGGCTCAATTCAGATACCACTTTCTACTTCCAGTCTTTCTTCATTCCTCCCTCTCCAGCTCCTAGCATCCATCCCTCTTCCCTTGAATGCATTTTTTTCAGATATATTGTTTGTACTAAATTACATACAGATCCACAGGACTGGATTTTCTGTTAATCCTATATACCTGTGACATTTGTGATTTTATATTTACTTCCTGCAAAGGTTTTTCTAAGGTCAGTTTTAAGTCCCCCAAGTCTTCATTGTCTTAGAGTAGGGATCTCAGAGGCCTGCTGAGAGCCAGGGATCTCATTGACCATTCTCTATGCATAATTCATCAAGTAGACTACAGTTTCAACTGTATCCTGGGTCCCTGAGAAGTGGTGGAGGCAGTTTAGGGGATAGGAAAACAGCTAGGTGTGGATGGATAGCAGAATAATTCTAGATGAGCTGAGACCATACAAGTCATTTCAAACATCTTCCCTCTAGAGAAGATGTCCTTTTGTCTCTCTGATCTGCTCTCGATTCAAGAAAGTGGGCATATGATTATCTAGAAAAGAATGACAGAGAAGGGATTGGTGGGGATTAACAAAATTTCGAGAGACACAGAGATAATAAGGTAAATTGTCCATCACCGTCTTTAGATATATGGAACAGGATCAGGGAGTGTGTGTGTGTGTATGTGTATATAGAATGGAGTTTTTCTGTACTTGATGGGATTGACTTCCTGAGAAACTTCAGATTGTTTTATCTAGTCTCAGAAGATTCTACCCATCCTGCACTAAGGAACTGTCTTCTAGAACACTTCTAGGTTCTTTAGAGGTTATGGTTGAACTGCTATTGGGGCCTGTGCTTGGCCCTATGCTATTTAATAATTTTTATCAATGAGTTGGAAGAAGGCAGAGAGGGTACACTCATCATATAATACAAAGCTGAGAGGCAGAATTAACATGATGAGTGAATGAATATCATGATCCAAAGCTTAACCAATGGGCCAAATTAGACACTTTTTAGCCAGAAAAATATATAAAGATCTATAATTATATTAACTCCCCTACCCTGCCCAATATATCCTTGGGATTAGTGACTCTGTCCTGATCCAGAGGATGAGGTATACTTTGAGGATGTTCCCTTTCCCAGAAAGGCTCATTACTCGTACCTAGATAATCGAAAATCTCTACCACCTTCATATGACACATTTTCTTTAAAAAAAATACACACAAACACACACACACATATATACAATCTAATTTTTCAGATTAGTAAGCATTTATTTTCATTGTCTCCCACATCACACATTTGTAACAAATATGCCTAGTCGAGCAAAATAAATTTTTATGTTGGTGATGTCTAAAAATGCAAGGTCCATTCTGCATCTTGAGGCCATCATTTCTCTGTCAATAGATGAGCAGTGTTTTTCATCTTGAGTTGTCTTGAATCATGGCTGGTCATTGTACTGATCGGAGGCTTTATATTTTTCAGTTGTTTGTCTTTTAAATGTTGTTTCCAGTTTTGCTAATGTCTAAATTTTTCTCCTAGTTTTGCTTACTTTGTTCTATATCCCTTCATTGAAGTCTTCCTGGTTTCTCTGAAATTGTCCCTTATCTGATTTCCAATAGCATTACATTACATTTATATACCAGAATTTGTTCTGCCATTCCTTAACTGATGGGTACTCTCTCAGTTTTTTAATTCTTTGTCAGCACAAAAAGAGCTACTACATTTTTTTCTGTACAAATGAGTCCTTTTCATCTTCTTTTATCTCTTTGGAGTATAGGCCTTATAGTAGTATCACTGGGTCAAAGGGTAAGCACAATTTTTGTACATAGTTCCAAACTGCTTTGCAGAATGACTGGAGCAATTTGTGGTTTCAGCAAGAGTCCATTAATGTGCCCATTTTCCCACAGCCCTTACAACATTTGTTATTTTCCATTTCCCCCCATCTTTGTCAATCTGATGGGTGTGAAGTGGTACATGGTATTTGCTTTAATTTGTATTTCTTCAACTGTTAGTGAGAGAACATTTTTTTGTATTCCTAGTGATAGCTTGAATTTCTTCCTCTGAAAATTGCCGCTCATATCCTTTGACCGTTTACCAACTGGGGAATGGCTTTTATACATTTGAATCAAATTCTTATATGTCTTGTAAATGAGACTTTTCCCAGAGAATCATGCTACAAAGATTTTTTCTCATTTAATTGTTTTCCTCCTAATTTTAGCTGCATTGGTTTTGCTTGTTCAAAAACTTTTAAATTTTATTAATAAAAAAATTTCCATTTATTTTCTGTGATCCTTTTTATCCCTTGTTTTGTCATGAACTCTTTCCCTATCTATTTATCCAAAAGGAAATTCTTTCCTTGTTCCTCTAATTTGTTTGTGTTGTGACCTTTTATGACTAAGTTTGCCCATCATTTCCAGGATATAGGCACCAATTCCCTTTAGACATTGACAGGTTCACAAGACTCAAAGCAAACTAGGTTTATTTCTAGGTCAAATGAACAGATAGAACTCACATAAGGGACCCTCAAGAATCACCTTACCCAAGGGCAAATGTTCTGCAAGAGGTCTGCGTAGGGAAGAGCTTTGACTCTGGTATTAGAGGGACTGGGTTCAAATCTTGGCTTTGACTCATACTTATCTGTGTGACCTTGACTTCCATTATCTATAAAATGAGAAGGTTAGACTTGTTATTGTTGCTGTTTGGTCGTTTCCAACTCTTCATGACTCCATTTGGGATTTTCCTGGGTGAGATACTGGAGTGGTTTGCCATTTTTTTTCCAGTTTATTTTACAGACGAGGAAACCAAGGCAAACAGAGTTAGGTGACTTGCCCAGGGTCACACAGCTAGTGAGTGTCTGAGGCCAGATTTGAACTCTTGAAGATAAGTTTTCCTGACTCCTGACCCAGTACTCTATCAAGAGTGCCACCCAGCTGCCCAGGTTGGACTAGTTATTCTCTAATGACCTTTCAAAGCTCTAAATCAAAGATCATGACTCACACAGTTGTTGCTGGTTGTTCCCCATGTCATCCCCAAGACGACACTTTCATCATCTTGCTTTGTTCAGCCCTCACTTCCCACAGTACTCCTCAAAACCCAGCTGATGGTGGTCATTCATATTGTCTGGGGGGCCAACACTCTTCTTCTGGCACATCCCATAATTTCTCTTTCAGTAATGGAAGTGCATCTCAAAACTCAGCTAGAGATCATGGTGCCTTTGTTTCTCTGAAACCTTTGCTTGTCCTGTTGATCTTGTAGTACAATGCTAGATAATAAACTAAAATTTAGGAATGTGGGCGCATTACAAGCTTGTTAGGAGTCAATAGCTGGGGTATAACCAAAAGTGAATGTTCTCTAGGAGCAAAGGGTTCAGATAAGGAAGGTGAAGATCCTTCTGTACTCAAAAGTGGCTAGATCCATCTGGAATATCATGTTCAATTACTCCCATAGGAATGAGGAAGACAACTGTTGAGTTGAAATAGTCACAAAGGAGGATAAGGGGTCTTGAAATCATGTTATATAAGAAATGGTTAATGAAGACGAGGATGTTTATCCTGTAGGGGGAACAAGACCTATCTCTTCAAATATTTGAAGGGCTTTCATGTGGAAGAGGTATTAATTTTGTTTTCCTTGGCCTCAGAGAGCACAATTAGGAGGAAAGGGTGAAAGTTACAGATTTCAGGAAAGCCAATCTAAAGAAAATCATCCTAACAATTAGAACCATGTAAAACTGTAATGGGAAGCTTTAACAGGTACGGAACTCCCCATTATTTAAAGTCTTGAAGTAGAGATGGGATAATCACTTGTCAGAGACATTGTGGGGAAGATTCTGTCCATGTATAAGTTGGATTATATGATCTCCAAGGTCCATTCTAGCTCTAAGGTTTTATATTCTTTGGTTCCTGATGGTCATAAGTGGAGAGGCACAGGAGTGGGGGTGTCTAGTGAGGATGGGAAGAAGGGAGATGCCATCAGGGAAGATGTGATAAAACAATATTGTCCCAAAGAAAAGAGATGGGTCCAACTGCCCTCTTCTATTCTACCCTGAACTGTCATCCCCACTTAAAGATGATTTAAATGAAATTAAAATGCATTTTAGATACATTTGTTTCTGTAGTTTTCAGGATAGGGGTTTATCATAGTGCCCTAGTATGGACTACCTAAGCTCAATTACCTCTATGTCCCAGACCTTCAACTGTTTCCTTATTTCGTAGCAGGGAGTCTTGGGGGCTCTTCTAGCTTAGAACAAGATATCAACAGTTTCATCCACCTTAGTGAACTCATGTCAATAGCTAAAAAGGAAGAAGCAATTAATCCAAGGCTTCTTTGGAGCATTAGAATTGAAGGGTATCATAGTCTGGACTTTGAATTGCTCTCTATCTATAATATGGGAAGAGAGGAGTTGTTTCTCTAATAGGATAGATTGAGGCTATGCCTCAGGACTTATCCTGCTTGTGCTCATCTCCTGAATTGGTGAATAATGGAGTCTTTTTTTTTTTTGATATGAGATAGACTCCATATTTCTCTTTGCTGCAATCACCCTTCTCATTTTCTCCTCTTCTTCAGTAATGCCCATTTTCTAATTCATTTACTCCAGCCCCTTGCATATAAAGTCCAAGTGAAACTCACTGAAAGACTTGGAGGATTTAGAATTTGAAGACAGATTCTCAGTCATTTAGTCTGAACCCTGAATTTTATAGATGGAGAAATTAGGCCAACATTGGGCATGAGACTTGCCTAAAGTCAAACATCTAAGCTAGTAAGCAACAGAGCTGGGAAATGAACATGGGCTTCCTGACTCTAGGCAATGAGGTGGCGCTATATTGGGTAGAGAGTGATGGTAGTGGATAGACATAACCAAAAAAAAAAAAGGCTCAGTGACAATACATTGCTTTCTTGGTTCTGCATCAGTTCCCCTAAGTGAGTGATTCTATTAATTCTTCATATTCATCATTTTTTACAGTGCAGAATAATTCCATTGCATTTATATTATAATATAATATTGACCAACCAAGTTGGGCAACATGGTTAACCAGTGCCCAACTAAATGATAGGTGCTTATTTTGTTTCCATTCCTTTGCTACCACCCAAAATGCTGCTATGAATAGTTTGGTACATATGGAACCTTTCTTTAGATTTTTGCTGGTTATAACTAATTTATACTGCTTGTTCAACATTATGTCTTTCCTTTACTCAGTCATTTGAGTCCAGTTCACGGAGACCCAAGGTCATAACTAGGGTGAGGTAATCAGGCTTTGGTCCAAGACCACAAAATTTAGAAGAGTGCTTCTTTCTTGTTGGCTGAATACCCTGCTTTCCCTTTGCTTCCTCTTGGAGTTTGGGGATTTGGGGCGGGGGGGGGGTGTTCATTGATTGTACTACTAGGGTAGGGGAACAAGGTGGGGCTCTTGAGAATGTGGATTGTATCTCTCTCCCTCAGTGTGACCCCCCTGGGGGGGGGGTCACAGAAAAGCTACCCCCTGACTTAGTGAAGATGTAATCCTGGACTTTCAGCAAGCCAGCCCATCCTGCTTCCTACCACCTTTTAGTTCTTTCCCCAGTGTACAGCTTCATGTAATCATTTTCCTTGATTCGAGTTTAAAGCTTTGATAAGTTCCTGCTGGTGCCCCAGTCATCTAGGGCCCTGACTGATGACAAGTTGGTATCACACTGGTCCTAATTCACATCTTGATAGATTCCCTGTAATCTGAAGAATAAAAATATCACCTGACATTTGAATAGCACCCTGAGGTTTCTAAAGCATTTTTCATACATTACCTCATTTGATTCTCAACAACCCTGGGATGTTGATTCTATTAGAATACTAGTGTTATGGATGAGAAATTTGAGGCCTACTGAGACTAAGGGAGTTTCCAATGATTACGCAAACAGTATCAGACCCAGGATTTAAATCTAGGTCACTCCTGACTTTAAGTCCAATACTCTTTCCATTGAACTGTGTTTCCTCTCTCTGTGTGGGCCTTAGGTCTCTGATGTACTACTCACCACTATCTCCCTTACCATTCCACTGCTGTTTCCCTGCTACTGTTCCCAGGATTTCTTCTCTTCTGTCTATCTATTCCCTTATGTCTCTCACACAGATCTTTCTTAGATCTGTGTTTCTAGCTCTGGAATCTAAATCTAGCAAGTCTTTTTCCTTGTTCTCATGACTCCTGTTTTTCCTTTGGAAGTATCCTTTAACTTTCTTATTGTTGCATCCTAGAATATCTTGTCCTCTTGGAGCAGGGGTGATAAATGTTTAACAAGTAGCTCTCCAGAAAAAAAAAAGTATGCACAGTATACTTTTAAGTTTAATATATATGATGAATATTTTCTCTATTGCTTACTTAAGTCTAGAAATCAACAAAATAATGAATCAATACATGATTTATCATGTTTGCCAACTCCTAGGTATAAATGTTGACACTGAAAATTTAACAATTGGCTCTCTGGAACTTCTTCCATACTCCCTATCTTGGTCCCTATTCAACAAACTCCCTGAATCCTTATTCAACAAACTGCAGTGACTCCCTATAGGATAACATATATCCAGCTCTTTTCAACCATAAAGCGTTATATAAATGCTATAATGATGATATCTGTTATTATCTTCTGTTTGTCTTTTAAAGCCCTTTATGACCTGGCCCCTTTCTCGCTTTCCAGTCTCCTCATAACTCACTCTTATCCGTGCCCTCTGTGATTCAATGATCCTGACCTTCTTGTTGTTCCTTGCTCAAGATGCTCCTTCTCCAGACTCCAGGCATTTTCTGTGACTGTCCCCCATGCTTGGAATGCTCTCCCTCCTCATCTTTATCCCCCCGACTTCCCAGGCTTCCTTCAAGTCCTAGCTAAAATCCCACCTTCTATAAGATCTTCCTAATACTGCTTAAATGCTAATGGCTTTCTGAAGTTGATCATTTCCAACTTATTCTTTTTTGGGATCTCTTTCAAGAGGGAATTGGTGGATTCTTTTAAAAATAGAGTTTTGTTCTCCAGTTCTAGGATATCAGGGCAATTGAAATATGATATTTAAGCTCTTGTTTTGTTGTTGTTCATTGCTTTCAGGTAGTCCAATAATTCTTCCATTACCTCTCCTTGACCTATTTTCCAAGTCAGTTGTTTTTTCTAATGAGATGTTTCACACTTTGTTCTATTTTTTATTCTTTTGACTTTGCTTTATTGTTTCTTTTTTTATTTGTATTTTTTATTTTAAACTTAAATACAAAATAAGAAAAGAAAAAAGAAACAAATTTAAATAGTAAAACAACCCAAAATAAGAAAGTAGAAAAAAAAAACATTGTCTTGTGTACAGTAGAATGTGAGAAAGGATTCAAAATATAAAGCAATAAATTTCCCTTTCAGGAAAGCCTATATAGTAAATACTATGCATTGTGGTGAGAGCTGTCCATCTTTTCTTTGCTTCCTTGTAAGTTTTGTTCTCTGCTGTCTACTTTTTACTTTGTCTTTACCCCCTTCCTACCCACCCCTCCAGAAAGGCACAATGTATGTATGTATGTATATGTATGTGTGTCTGTGTATGCATATTATAATACATATATATTATATATGTATATATGCTGATAATCATTTAATATCAATTTGAACCCCCAGTAAGAGCCAGAGCCTGAACTAATCAACCAGAAGAAGAGTCTGGACCTAACAACTTCTTTGTTCTCTGAATAAACTTAGAGAATACCTCTTCCTATGTCATCAAAGCCAGTTGGGACTGACCTAAGAGCTTTATTTCCTCTGTTTATGGCCATTAAGGATGAGACTCTTAACCCAAGACACTATCTTGAATAATGAGACTTTTTCTTATCTTAACATTTTTTGGGTATATACTATGTTATGACATGTTAATGGTAAAGAAAACAGATATTCAGGGTTATAATTTCAATGGAAACTTTGTCAACTCTCTTTTCTTTTATTTACCACCTATTCAATTGTTGGGAGCCAAAGAGGCCTGAGCCAGGACTTCAGATAATTACCTTACTAATTATCAGTGGACCAGAATATCAAAGACCTCTTTGAGACAAGACTTATCTTCATGTTAACTCCCGAGTTCTTTTGATATGAGTTACATTTAAAAGGATGTTGCTTGAGGTCTGAGACCAACAAGCTCTGTCCCAAGACTTTAGTTGTTCAAAATCAAAATATTTGAATTCTTAGGTGGTCAGTTCTTATGCAGATGTACTTGATGGTGTATGTGACTTTGGCTTCAGGCCTTGAAGCTGGCTCTCAAGAGCATCCTTTGTAATGTGACTGCAAATGAAAGGAGTTAACTGACTTTTCCTAAGACTTTCTGGCACCTAGAGGGCAAAAAGCCTTACTTCGGTGCTACTTTCAGGATATGACAGACTAAGATAATGATATGAATACTTGAGTCCTCTTCCTTTGTCTCATTGCTCTATAAAAACCTTGTCTTGAGAATCAATAAATGGAGTTCATCATTCTTCTTGAACTACCCACATGGTCTGGTCATTTCTTATTCACATCTCTGAATCATGCTAAGTGTTGGACACTAAGAAGCCCACGGCATTCTATTAAGAAAATTCCTTTCTCATAATCAAACATATATGGAGATCATAAATTTGAGTGACACAGAGACTCTGAGTTGGGATTGTTCTGAAACATATTTAAGCCTGGTCATTCTTGTATTAGAAAGTCAGAACTTACATTTTGGCTCCTTCTATGTACAACTCACTATCTTTGGCTAGTTTTAAGGAAATAAACCACATGGATTTAAAAATCACCTAGCCTGTTCATCTCCTTTAATCCAACTTTAAGGTCAACAATACAACTACATATATAGACCTATACACAAAGATATACATATACATGAACACACATACACTCATACATACACAATATACTTAGTTATTGATAATCATAGGCATATATAGACATATACATTCATATGCATCTATACTTATTTATCCTCTATTTCTCTGAGGGTGGATAACTTCTTCCTTCAAAAGTCCAAATCTTTCCATATTTTTCAAAATCCACCAACTCATCATTTCCTATTCCACAACAATATTCCTGCCTTATACTGTCTATTGTTTTAAACAGTCCAAAACAATGTTGATAAATATCACTGACACAGTGTATTTTCCCTGCTTTTCTCTTTTGATTAAATATATTTTAGTCTTAACTTTGTCTGAGATCATGATCATCACCCCTGCTCCTTTTTCCCTAACAAGTTCTACTCCTGATCTTTGTTTGTGCATATCTCTTATTTCTTATCCCTCCTTACTCCTCTATTTACCTCTACTCCCTACTTTGCCTTCCTATTACTTAACCTACTCCCCGACAAGGATTCCTCCCTTATCCTCCCAATTCCCATTAATCTAAATACCCTTCTATACCCCCCTTTAAGCTATTCCCTTACCCCACAGAGTATCCCCCTAGTGTTTTATTTCTTTCTGAATTTAGAAGACTTTTATACACACACATACACACACACACACACACACACACACACACACACGCATGTGAGATCCCTCTAGAACCCATTCCTGATGAAAGTAGGTTTCCAGAACTACCAGTCCTCCTCCCCCTCTAATTCTTCTGTGTTGGTCTTCTCATATCTCATTCATATAAAACAATTGCTCCTGTTTGTTGTTCCTAAATAGTTATACTTTTAAAAAATTATACCATACACAGGTCTACCCCAATCTTTCTTATGAACTACCCAATTACTAACAACAGTCATACATATACACACATATATAAACATATATATATATATATATATATATATATATATATATATATATATGTTTTACATACTTAAAAGGTAAATTTCTTGTCCTTATTGAGTCACTTATAATTTGACTTTGGTATGTACATTATATTTTTCTTGGCTCTTCTATATTAAATCTTCTATTAAGTTCAGCTTCTTTTAAACAAAATTCTTAAAGTCTGACTATTCATTAAATGTCCATTGTTTTCCCATTGTGAATTGTGCTTAGCTTTTCTGGGTATTACATTTTCAGTTGGAACCCTAGTTCTTTTGCTCTTTGATATATAGTATTCGAAGACCTGTGGTCTGTTACTGTTGCAATTGCTGGGTCTTGTGTGATTCAAATTGTGGCACCAAAATATTTATATTGTTTTTTATTCTTGTTGTTTGTAATATTTTATCCTTGACCTGGGGGTTTTGGAATTTGACTATGCTACTCCTGTGAATTTTCCTTGTAGCATCCCTTTTAGGTGGTGATTGGTGGATTTTCTTCTGTTTCTACTTTCCCCCCTTGTTCTAATGCCTCAGGACAATTTTTTGTAATTATTTCTTGTATTATTGTATCAAGATTCTGTCCAACTTTTCTTAACATTTTCTCTTCTTGTTCTGGTCTCCAGATAAGTTGCTTTTCTTATGAGATGTTTCACATTCTCTTTTATCTTCTCATTCTTTATATTTTGTTTTATTATTCCTAGGTCTCTTATAACTTTGCTAGCTTCCCTTTGCCTAATTCTGATTTTCAAGGAGTCATTTCCTTCCTTAAGATTATGGATCTCCTTTTCTAATTGATTGACTTTCTTTTCATAATCTTGTTTTGCTTGGATTGTTCTTATTTTTTTTAAAAAGCTTCTCCTTAATCTCTTTCATTTGATTTTTAAAGTCTTTTAAAAAAGTTTTTTTATGAATTCTTTTCCTACAGGTTATCATTTGACATTACTCTTTGGGGTAGAAAAAGGTTTCTTTGCTTCACTATCCTCTTCAGTATCCTGCTTCATCAGAAGATGAACTCTGGTCTCTATTCCCATAGTAACTTTTTATATTTGGATTTCTTCTCCTTTGCCTACTCCATTGCTATATTTTTAAAATTTTGTAGCAGCTTATCCTTGTCATCATCTTTAGTCCTGGAGTATGAAGGCTGGTTTCTCTAGCCTCAGATCCCCCTTCAGTTGTCCCCTCTGGCCTGGAGATGAAACCAAGAGCTCTTCCCTCCTGTAAGTGCCCACAGTCAGTGATATCCCCACCCCACAGCTTCTGCATTCACTGGGTGTGTGCTGGTTCCTTTTCACTTGGCACCATGTCTTGGCAGCACAATTTGTTCTGTTAGCCCTTATGAGCAAAGGTTACCTCAATCTTTGCTGCGCAGACACCCAACTCCCCACACTGTCTGGAGGTGAAAATTCTGGGAGCTGGAGCCAAGGTTACCTCAACCCAGCTAGCTCTTAGGGCTTGTGCTTGCTCTTTCAACAGAACTAGCATGGAGGTGTTTATTCTTCACACGGACCAAACCTCAGTCCTGGGATTTTTCTTTGAATCTTCTCTGGTTGTTGCAGGAGGACCACAGTTCTGTCCTGACTCTTGTTTATTTTTTACCACTTTATGTTTACCCTGAGGTGCTATTTTGTCTTGTTTGTGGGGGAATTTGGAGAGTTTAGAATTTTCTGACCTACTCTGCCATCTTCCCAGAATTTTTTCCACCATGGTGATTTTCTATAGTCACGTTTTTGTTGTTGTTGTTTTCTCATTTTCCCTAACCTGTTTCTTGACTTATAACTTTGTGTTAAAGTTGGGCTCTCTTTGTGGAGGGGAAGGAGCACTGTCCCAAGCTTCAGGCCTCTCTTGCTCCTGCTCTCAGGACTGAGCAAGTGCCCCATTCTTTCTTTAACCTTTACTTTTCCTTCAATATAATTTAGCAAAACCCAACTTTTTGTTACCTGAAGTTTCCTTTGGCAGCCTTGGTTCTTTCTGGGCTTCAGCATAGCTGACATTATTTTTTTTTTTTTTTGACTTCTAAAGAAATCTTTTCAAGATGTACAAAGCAGCAGAGCCCAGTGGAGCCATAAGCACTACCATCTGCCACACCAGGCCCCATCCCATAATCCCTCGGTCTGGCAAAGTACCTTTTAACGGAGTTGCCTGCTGTGCCCAGTGAAGAATGAGCATTAGGTAATGTAATGACCTACAAAGAGTGTGGTGCTGCTGGACATTCCCTCCCCCCTCCTCCCAGCCCTGGTTCCAGGCCCTTTGGCAATTCTAGCAGGCCTGTAGGGAGCCTTGGCACCCAAATGTTTGGATGTCAAATTTTCTATTCAACTCTGGTTTTTTCCTCAAGAATGCTTGAAAGTCCTCTATTCCACTGAATGCCCATATTTTCCCCTGAAACAAAATACTCAGTTTTGCTGGGTAGGTGACCCTTGGGTTCATTCCCAGTTCTTTTGCCCTCTCGAATATCATATTCCATGCCCTTCGATCCCTCAGTGTGGAAGCTGCCAGGTCCTGGGCTATTCTGATTGTGTTTCCACAATATTGAAATTGTTTCTTCCTGGCTGCTTGTAGTATTTTCTCCTTGATCTGGGGATTCTGGAACCTGGCTATAATATTCCTGGGAGTTTTCTTTTGGGGATCTTTTTCAGGAGGTGATTGGTGGATTCTTTCAACCTCTATTTTACCCTCTGGATCTAAAACATCAGGGCAATTTTCCTTGAGAATTTCTTGAAGGGTGATTTCTAGGTTCTTTCTTTGATCATGGCTTTCAGGTAGTCCAATAATTTTAAATTGTCTCTCCTGGATCTATTTTCCAGGTCAGTGGTTTTTCCCATGAGATATTTCACATTGCCTTCTAATCTTTCGTTTGTTTGGATCTGCTTAACAGCATCTTGATTTCTCATAAAGTCACTAGCTTCCATTTGCTCCAGTCTAACTCTGAAGGAATGAATCTCCTCAGTGAACTTTTGAGATTCTTTTTCCATCTGGCAAATTCGACTTTTTAAGGCATTCTTCTCCTCATTGCCCTTTTGGGCCTCCTTTGCCATTTGAGCTAGTCTATTTTTTAAGGTGTTGTTTTCCTCAGTCAGGCTGTTGACCCTCATTTCATACTTTTCCTGCATCCTTCTCATTTCTCTTTCCAATTTTTCCTCCACTTCTCTTATTTGATTTTTAAAGTCCTTCTTAAGGTCCTCTATGGCCTGCAACCCGCTCATGTTTTCCCCTGGGGCTTTTGGAGCAGGACTTCTGACCTCACAGTCCTTTTCCCGCTCTATGCCCCCAAAATAGGAGTCTAGGGTTGCATTTTTCTGTTTCCTTTGCCTTGGCATGTTGCCACTTGATTGCTTGACTTTTGGGCTTGTTGCCACACTATGGCTTTAAGGCCAGCTAGAGGAATTTTCGTCCCGAACGTGTGGGGGGCAACTTCCGTTTCTGGCAAGCTGTAAACCCACCCACAACTTCCGCCCTAGATCACAATCCAGATCCAGGGAGGTTAAAGCAAGAGCGATTACCCCCCAAGACTGATCGCTGGATCTCCCCACGATTTGTAGGCTGGGAGCCGGAAATGCCTCTGAAAACTACACAGTGGCGTGTCTCCTCAGCAGCTTCTAGCCCCCAGGGGAGGGAGCTGACGCATTCCCCAAATACAGGTCCCAAAGTCCATAGGACACTAACCTCTTACTTTGTCCTAGGCAAGTCTATGTTGATAATTCTGGAGTCTCCACAGCTCCTGGTGTTCTGGGATTCCTCCAGCCGGCTGCTGGCCCTGCCGCCCTGGGGCTAAAACCTCGGCTCACATGGACCTGGGCTCGGCTCGGCTCCTGTGCTCTGCGCGCTGCCGGCTCCCAGACCACTGCGCTGGTCCTTCCTGCAGGGTGCTGGGCTGTCCTCAGCGGGAGGTTAGCTTCTCTGTGTCGTTCTGTGGGTGCTGGGGCTCCAGAAGTTTTTCAGAGTCCTTTTTTACATAGTTTGTGGAGAATCTGGGGGCAGAGAGGCTTGGATGAGCTGTTTCTACTCCGCCATCTTGGCTCCGCCCCCTAGCTGACATTATTTTAATAGGACCATGGCATGTACCTATGTTCATCAGCTGTTACCTGGTCTTTTTCCATCTTCTGTATTACTCTTATTAAAAATCTAAGTTGTCTGGTAAGGCCCCATCTGTTTCTTCAGGAAAATTTGATTTTTCTTCCTCATTGGAATGATTTCCCTTTGTGAATCAAGAAATTCATTCTTGAGCCACTCCCATGTGTTGTGGGTCAAATTCCCCTGAAGCATTGATGATTCATTTCTTTTTTTCCTTTAGAAAAAGTTTAGTCTATGGGCACATATCAGATTATGACCAAATTTCATTTCTTTATCTAGGAGAGAATCTTCACCCTTCCCCTGCCCCCCTCCTAGGTTTCCTATTGTTTCTACTGCAGCAAAAGTTTCCTGCCTGTAGTCAAGAATCATTACTAAAAGATAGAGAAGAAGAAGGAGGAGAAGAAGAAGAAGAAGAAGAAGAAGAAGAAGAAGAAGAAGAAGAAGAAGAAGAAGAAGAAGAAGAAGAAGAAGAAGAAGAAGAGGAGGAGGAGGAGGAGGAGGAGGAGGAGGAGGAGGAGGAGGAGGAGGAGGAGAAGGAGGAGGGAGAAGAGAGAGAGAGAGAGAGAGAGAGAGAGAGAGAGAGAGAGAGAGAGACTATAGGAGATCCCTAGAAGTCTCTCATTGTGATATAATATACTGGCCCAGGTCTTTTATCTATTTCTCAAACCCCTCTTCCATATTTATTGGTCTATAGTATATTTTCCATTAATGATTCATTTCTTTTTTCCTTTATAAAAAATTTCATCCCCCTAACAACCTGGACTGTAGACAAATTTTCTTCAAATCCCTTCTCCTTCTCCCATACACAATGCAAGATACTGATCATGTTCTCTTATTTTCCACACAGCATTTCAGCATTGAAACAAAGCAAAACATTTATTTGTTAGTATTTGCATATCATCACTAAGCACCAGGTTAAAACTTTTATTACAGGGGGCGGAGCCAAGATGGCGGAGTAGAAACAGCTCGTCCAAGCCTCTCTGCCCCCAGATTCTCCACAAACTATGTAAAAAAGGACTCTGAAAAACTTCTGGAGCCCCAACACCCACAGAACGACACAGAGAAGCTAACCTCCCACTGAGGACAGCCCGGCACCCTGCAGGAAGGACCAGCGCAGTGGTCTGGGAGCCGGCAGCGCGCAGAGCCCAGGAGCCGAGCCGAGCCGAGCCCAGGTCCACGTGAGCCGACGTTTTAGCCCCAGGGTGGCAGGGCCAGCAGCCGGCTGGAGGAACCCCAGAACACCAGGAACTGTGGAGATTCCAGAATTATCAACATAGACTTGCCTAGGACAAAGTAAGAGGTTAGTGTCCTATGGACTTTGGGACCTGTATTTGGGGAATGCGTCAGCTCCCTCCCCTGGGGGCTAGAAGCCACTGAGGAGACACGCCATTTTGTAGTTTTCAGAGGCAGCTCCGGCTCCCAGCCTACAAAGTGGGGAGATCCAGCGATCAGTCTTGGGGGGTAATCGCTCTTGCTTTAACCTCCCTGGATCTGGATTGTGATCTAGGGTGGAAGTTGTGGGTGGGTTTACAGCTTGCCAGAAACGGAAGCCCCCCACAGCTTCGGGACGAAAATTCCTCTATCTGGCCTTAAAGCCATAGTGTGGCAACAAGCCCAAAAGTCAAGCAATTAAGTGGCAACATGCCAAGGCAAAGGAAACAGAAAAATGCAACCCTAGACTCCTATTTTGGGGGCATAGAGCGGGAAAAGGACTGTGAGGTCAGAAGTCCTGCTCCAAAAGCCCCAGGGGAAAACATAAGTGGGTTGCAGGCCATAGAGGACCTTAAGAAGGACTTTAAAAATCAAATAAGAGAAGTAGAGGAAAAATTAGAAAGAGAAATGAGAAGGATGCAGGAAAAGTATGAAATGAGGGTCAACAGCCTGACTGAGGAAAACAACACCTTAAAAAATAGACTAACTCAAATGGCAAAGGAGGCCCAAAAGGGCAATGAGGAGAAGAATGCCTTAAAAAGTCGAATTTGCCAGATGGAAAAAGAATCTCAAAAGTTCACTGAGGAGATTCATTCCTTCAGAGTTAGACTGGAGCAAATGGAAGCTAGTGACTTTATGAGAAATCAAGATGCTGTTAAGCAGATCCAAACAAACGAAAGATTAGAAGGCAATGTGAAATATCTCATGGGAAAAACCACTGACCTGGAGAATAGATCCAGGAGAGACAATTTAAAAATTATTGGACTACCTGAAAGCCATGATCAAGGAAAGAACCTAGAAATCACCCTTCAAGAAATTCTCAAGGAAAACTGCCCTGATGTTTTAGATCCAGAGGGCAAAATAGAGGTTGAAAGAATCCACCGATCACCTCCTGAAAAAGATCCCAAAAAGAAAACTCCCAGGAATATTATAGCCAGGTTCCAGAATCCCCAGATCAAGGAGAAAATACTACAAGCAGCCAGGAAGAAACAATTTCAATATTGTGGAAACACAATCAGAATAGCCCAGGACCTGGCAGCTTCTACACTGAGGGATTGAAGGGCATGGAATATGATATTCCAGAGGGCAAAAGAACTGGGAATGAACCCAAGGGTCACCTACCCAGCAAAACTGAGTATTTTGTTTCAGGGGAAAATATGGTCATTCAGTGGAATAGAGGACTTTCAAGCATTCTTGAGGAAAAAACCAGAATTGAATAGAAAATTTGACATCCAGACACAAGAAGGAAGAGATGCCTGAGAAGGTAATCAGGGAAAAGAAATCAAAAGGAACTTATCAAAGTTGAACTATTTACATTCCTATATAGAAAAGCAATATCTGTGACTGATGATATCTTTCTCACTATGAAAATAATGGAAGAAGGGGGTGTGGTCATATGAATACATATATGAATGTGTGTGTATATGGTTACAGTTATATATGGATAGAGGGCATAGGTTGAATTTGTTGGGAAGGGAGAGTACTCAAGGGATGAAATTATGAGGTGAGAGAGGAAAGTGGCAAGAGGAGATGGGGAGAGACATGGTAGGGTAAACTATCTCATGAGAAAGTGGGTGCAAAGGAGGGGAGAATAAGGAAGGCTAAAAAGGCAAAACCACATTCACATTGAATTTGGTTCAGGGAGAAAAATGACATACATACTAAATGGGATATCTCAACCTGCAGCAGGATAGGGGGAAGGGGGATGAGAGGAGGGATGATGGATGGGAGGGCATCCTTGGGGTGAGGGGAGGTTGGAAGTACCCACTATAGAAGAGGGACAGGATCATGTAGGGAATGGACCAGGTGGGGGGTGGGATGAGTGGGAGGGAATTATAAGCAGCCTTGTACAATATATCTACTATGATAATGTTTTGCATAGCTAGACATGTACAACATATACTGAATTACTTATCTCCCCAGAGGGAATGGGTGACAAGGGAGGAAGGAAATGGATCTGAAATTCGAGGTCTTAACATTAAATGTTTCAAATATATATAAATACTATTATTAATACTCTTTTGCTTATAATTGGGAGATAAGATGTGCAGGCATTGGGACACAAGATTCATCTTCCTCTAATGGAAAAGTCGATGGGGGTATGGGAGAAGGTATGGGAGAGAGCAGATTGGAGGAAGCGATATCTTGTGGGACTGCTATTCTGGGAGGTTGGGTAGGGGAATAATGGGGGGAAAATGATTGTAACTCAAAATCTGGCGGAAATGAATGGTGTAAAACAGAAGTTAATAAAGTATTTGTTTAAAAAAAAAACCAACTTTTATTACAGGTATAATTCATGTCATTTATCATCCCCTGATCACCTGACAGCTTCATTCAATTTCCTTTCCTTAGTTTCAACTATTTTACAGTATCATATACTGCTCCTTAAGCCTTATGCCTATATATTTCATCAAGTTGGCTCACCACTGTCCAGTCTATCAATTTGCTTTACCCTCTAATCATTTTACTTAGCTATTCTTAGTTGTCTTATCAGTTACCTTCTCTTTTTCTTTCTTGAGGCTCTGTTGCTTAATCCTCTTTAATTTTCCTTTATCCTGTACTTTTTTCAAACTGAAAGTAGCATTTGAACCATTATCTGGACCTGGAGATTATTCTCCTTCAGTTTTAAAAAATCATTTTGGTACAAGATTGTGTTGCTATCAGCTAGGAATTTGGGGATTGTGATCTCATACCTGTTCTCTCACTTTCTAGCTGCATTGTAGCTACCACTGAGAAATTCATAGAAAAACATAAATAAGTCTCAAATAAAAAATGGTATTAGAACAGTGAGAATCAGAAATTTTATAATCTGTTTCAAATTGCTTGCCTTCTCAAGAAGGAGAGTGGAGAAAGAGGGAAGACGACAATTTGGAATTCAAAATAAAAAAAGGAATGTTGAAATCATTTTTATATATAATTGGAAAATATTAAAATTCTAAAAATTCCACATGAGAAACAAAACAAATCAGGTTGTCTGGAACTTTATTGAATAATGTAATTACCAGTGAATTTTATTCTCTACCATTAGGAATAGTAATTCTCATAAAAGATCCAAAACTTGTTAACAAATCTTGTGAAGATGATTAGCTAATTAGATAATTTTGAACCTCCCTCTAGAAACTGATAAACTGGCCTATCATATGTCCTTGTATAACTTGATTGATTTATTGATTGATAAGTGAGAATTCATAAGAGAGAGCCAAATGATGTATGGAAGAATGAGTATACAGCCTAAAATAAACTTGCATGAAAACACTCAACTCAGCATAATTTTATTCTAAATTAATGATATATGAATACTTAGCAACTTAACTTTTTTTTGGTGGGGGGAAGGCAGGGTAATTGGGTTAAGTGACTTGTCCAAGGTCACACGACTAGTAAATGTTAAGTGTCTGAGGTTTGAACTCAGGTCCTCTTGACTGTAGGGCTGGTACTCTATTCATTGCACCACCTAGCTGCCCCAAGCAACTTAACTTTTGTGGGTTGTGTGTGTTGTGGGGGGGGGGGAGGGAGAAGGGTGGAAATTCCTTAACCACTGACTTGATAACTTACTACTATTTGTTCCACAATTTTTTTTCCTAGTGATTTTATTCCTATATGTCTAGTTCTGAGTCTTATATCAATAATATAATGGCCACTCATATCTGTCCATTACTACAGCTTTAATCAGAATATATTTGTATATCTGAATAAATGTGTGAGTACTGGGATTGGTTAGCTAGATGGTGTCAGATGCCAGGAAATACCATTTTAATTTTGAAAAAAATTGTGTGGGGGCAACTAGGTAGCACAGTGAATAGAGGACTGGCCCTGGAGTCAGGGTTCAAATCTGACCTCAGACACTTACTAGCCATGTCACCTTGTGTAAATCACTTAATCCCAAATGTCCTGTCTTCCCCCCTCAAAAAAAAGAGAAAAAATTGTGTGGCTGGAGCTGTAAATCTTCAACTTCATTGAGGAATATATGTTAGTATTTATTAAAAAAATTTAAAAGTCCTCAGTTTCACCACATTTTACTCCAAATTTAACCTGTGATCTACTTCATTAGTGCATTCCTCTTTGAATCATCTGTAATTGATATCATTCTTATTTTCCATCTAGAATTCTTTTCTCTGTTCTACTTATTCTCTCACAAGCTTTTACTTCTAGAATAATACCTATAATGGTAGTTTTTTATAATTAGCTGAAGGATCTCTTGATGAAGCATCACTAACAAGTCAAAAAGGATGGGGCCTGGATTTGGCAGGTAAGAAGTCATTGATAGTTTTCTGGTAAAGATGGCAAAATGAAAATTTATAGCAGAGTTAACTTGTCTAAGGAACTTGCCAGCAAAGGCTTAAAAGAATATCAGTAGAGTGTGTTCAGGGAGGACTGGTACTTCTGGTGTGAGGGCTGCTTTCCACCTTTTGGTGTCCACTTGTTTTACCCAACTCTCACCTGTGGCTCCAAGAAGCAGTAGCATGCACAGCGGCCACA
This sequence comes from Gymnobelideus leadbeateri, assembly GCA_011680675.1. Classification (NCBI taxonomy): domain Eukaryota; kingdom Metazoa; phylum Chordata; class Mammalia; order Diprotodontia; family Petauridae; genus Gymnobelideus; species Gymnobelideus leadbeateri. The sequence goes on along the minus strand of WOXC01007855.1, from coordinate 69,559 downwards.
CCCTGGTAGACTGTTTTGGCAGATGGGCTAAATCAGGTTGAGGTCAATCAAGAGGTTTCAAATACATCAGTGAGTGAGGGGGTGTCTACTCAAGTCTGTGCAGACTTCCTCTGGTGGAATGGGCAGAGGAGAACAATTTGTTCCAATGGCCATGAAGGCAGCTAAAGCAGGCTCTGGGGAGTGCTTAGAACTTCATTAGACATTGCAGAAGCCAAGGTCACCACCTGCATCTCAATGATTGAGTAAAACCAAAAGGAAGCACCACTATGCACTTCCATTAATTCTAGGTCTACACAAGAAGACAGCCAGAAAATTGTAGAAAACGTATTTGGGAATATTCAAGCTGGAGCCTTAAGCCAGCATGGTCTTTGGTACTGGAACTTGAAGATATGGAATCTCATCCCTGGCTTGTTACAACTCCAAGAGGGCAGTTTCTTTTAGGCCACTATGCAAGGAGATGGAGATGGCTTGGACCATGCAGGTGCATGCATTGTCAGAACATTCCAAGTGTCCAGATGTCAACTCAAATATTATGTTAGAGCAGATGCGGGGGGTGGGGGGGGGAATGGGAAGCTGGGTGTCTCAGTGAATAGAGCACTGGCCCTGGAATCAGGAGGACCTGAGTTCAAATCTAGCCTCAGACACTTAACACTTACTAGCTGTGTGACCTTGGGTAAGTCACTTAACCCCATTTGAGCTGCCTTCCCCACCTCCAAAAAGACCAAAAAAAATATTAAAAAACAAAACAAAGTGACAAGCAATTCCTGGTAGGAAGGGGGATGACAAGGCAACTTATGGGTAACCTGTGCCTATGGACTGTCCAGAAGACCTGTAACCAGTGATATAGAGTGGGTGTGCTTGTCTGTCAAAGAGGTGGGGATAGGCAAAAATGCCTCAGAGAAAATCAGTGAGGTTTTTGTCCAGTCTAGATCAGCTGCCTGGATTTCTTTCTAGTGCAAAAAGATAGATTTATGTGACTGAGGTCATATTTCATATTGGGCCACTAAGACATGGAGGCAAAATTCAGAGATTCATCCTGTGAGTTGGGCCCTCTCAAGGCCCAGTGCCTTGTCCCAGGCCAGGACTATGTAAGAAGAGGAGAGGCAGGGGCTGTGCCAGGATACAGTCATTGAATGCAGAGCTGTGTCAGGGCAACAGATGTGAATCAACAGGGTATCGAGACTGCAAAGAAGAATGCTACCAGAAAAATTCATTCCATCCCATCTACAAGTGTATATGACTGTGGGGGCTTTACCTTAGGGCAAAGTCCTAATCTAAAAGTTAGTGCTAGAGTGAGGACTACCTAGGAAAAAAAGTCTGATTACAACGATGAAATACTACAGCTAAGATACAGGTTAAGGGGGCAGCTAGGTGGCTCAGTGAATAGAGCACCAGCCCTGAAGTCAGGAGGACCTGAGTCCAAATCTGGCTTCAGACACTTAACACTTAATAGCTGTGTGACCTTGGGCAAGTCACTTAACCCCAATTGCCCTCCAAAAAGCAAAAAAACCCCAAAAAACAGGGTTAAGAGAACCCTGTGAAAAACCCAGAAGATGAGACTAACTCCACGATAAGTACATATGGAACCTTAAAAAAAAATAATGCTTTGGTTTTGGGGTTAATTGAGCACTAAGACACCAGGTTCATTTTCCTCTGTGTGCTATAGGCCTCATCTGTCCCACTGATTGTCTTTTTTATAAACAACAACAACAACAACAACAACAACAAAAGCAAAACCAGTATCGTATGATTTTGGTGATTACTGCTTTGTAGTATAGTTTGAGATCTGGTCCTGCTAGGCACCCCCTCCCCCTGCCACATATACATGCTTTTTCACTTTTTTCTCTGCTTCCCTTGAGATTCTCAATCTTTGGTTCTTTCATTATTTTATTCCTGAGTGTATAATATAATCCCTTGTTATTTTAGTTAGTATGGCACTGAATAAGTTAATTAATTTAGGTAATGTCATTTTTATTACATAGGTTTGGTCTATTAATGAACACTTAATATTCCTTCAATTATTTAGATGTCTTTATTTGTATGAAGAATATTTTTTAGTGGTATTCATATAGTTCCCATGTGTTCTTTGGTAGATATACTAAAATATTTTATGTATTACACATTTATTTTAAATTGAATTTCTCTTTTTATCTCTTCCAGTTTTGGGGAGGGGGGCAAATATACAGAAATTAATGATTTATTTGGATTTACTTGTACATTCTGTAACCTTGCTGAAATTTTCAATTAATTTTTAGTTGACTCTGGGGTTCTCTAAGAAAAAAATATAAACTGTAATAATTAATAATTTTGTTTCCTCTTTTCCTATGTTTATTCCTATTTTTTAAAATAATTCACTTCTCCCCCACCTTTCTACTCTTCTAATAATTTACACCCTACCACAAATTCTTTGATTCAGTGACACTGACTTCCTTTCAGCTCCTAGAACAAGACACTCCATTTCCCAACTCTAGGCATTTTCAATGGCTATCTTTCACATATGGAATGCTCTCCCTCCTCATCTCTGCCTCCTGGCTTCATTCAAGTCACAGCTAAAATCCCTTCTTCTACAGGAAGCTTTTCCCCACCCCTCTTAATTCTAGTGCCTTTCTGATTGATTATCTCCAACTTATCCTATATACAGCTTGCCTCTATAGAGTTGTTTGCATATTGTTTCCCTCATTAGATTATGAACTCCAAGAGAGCAGGGACCATCTTTTATTACTTTCTTGGTCTTCCCAATGCGCACCACAGTGCCTGAGACATAATAGGTGCTTGCCAAATCTTTATTAACTGACTGATATTTCTGACAAGAAACATTTCCACGTGGGGGTGATAACTGCACCAGTGTTGTATCCTTGTAAAATATTCTTTCAATGCTATTGTTAAGTGATAAATTTTCTTAAAAAAAGAAAAAGTTAGGTGAGATACCACTATTTCATTTTGTTTCGATTCAAAATATGAGTCACCAGACCAACCAGTAAGGTCTAGTCCACAATGGATGGAGTCAGTTGGCAAGATTGGATATGACTTTGCCTTGTGGTTGAAGTGGGGGTGAGTATTTTGGAGAAAGGGTAGCCAAAGGTGATTGGTTGCCTGGATATTGAAGTCAGTCACCTTGGGGCTACTGAACTTCTGGCCATAATACAGACAATCTTCTCAATGTGTCCCAGAGAGGGTCCCTGCTAACCTGAAAGGGCTAGGCCTGTAGGTACAAAAGAATATTGACAGAAGATAAAAATAGCAGGCAACCATTCTATGGATATTATTAATGATTCTAAAAGAGCTGGCTCTCCAGCATTTGTAAAAAAAAAAAACAGACAAATTTTTCATGTACATTCAGGAACTAGGGACAAAACTCTTAGTTTCCAAGGGCCATGACCTGAAAACAGAGGGTTAACTCAAAGACTCAGTATTGGTACATGTGAGATGGGCAACACTAGTGGAGGTGGGGAGCAGGGGATCACAGCCTATGACTGGAAAATGAAGTCTTTGACCCAGAGGTCTCCTTGGAAAATGTGTTGAATCCCACTAAAATTAGGGCTCAAAAGGAAAGAATGGGAGTGGGATTGAGGATGAGGAGTAGGAATCCATCTTGGTAACAGAAGAACCTCAGACTGCTCCTGTTGCTAGCCTCTCTGGGGCAATAAATTCCTTCTCAGAATATAGGTTGTTTTTTTTTTTTTACCATCAAGTAACTTGGGAGGTGGCAGAAGTTGTTAGAAACAATGGTTGCTGAGAACAATGCAGAACCCCTGAATGCTTTAGAATTCCATTGGCACAGAAGGTTGATTTTATAAAGTGAATTAAATCAGAGACCATGGATGGAGATTGTCTTTTGATCCTTTTTAGTTGACTAAAGTAGGGAGATGCACATAGTTGGTCCCCTAGAGGTGTGTACCCCTCAACCAATTTTCCAATAGGGGTCACCAAGGGAGGGGGCAAAATTTCTAAAACAGAGGGGTTTGGTGGACTAGAGCTATGCCTGCTCCTCTCCATGATCTGTGATTAGCCTATGTTAGATTCATTCTGCTTCTACTCAGAGTTCCATCTGTGTGATAGCAGGCTTCAGCCTATTAGTCTTCCAGGCCACATTTCTATAGAAAATGAGGTAGATCCACTAGTGGGTCCAAAGGGTAACTTGGCCAAACACTACTATCCACACAAAAAAGGGTCTGCAGGTGATGGGATGAGGTGGAATGACCTAGACAATGGGGGAGAGTGCCAAATATATATGGCAGACACCAGATACTATTTGCCATGGTTCTATCATGCCAGAGAAGATCTGCAAAGTTGTCTACAGTCCTAGCCCTGATACCCAACAGGATCTTCTAGGCCAATGGGACTGGCTCCTGAAGAAAGTCATTTTGCCTAGTCCATGGACCGGCCTATTCATAGCTGGATCCTGGGGACCATTCAGTATATACTCTTAGGGATAAGGGTCCTGACATCCTCATCCTCCCAGTGGGACGAGCTGTGAGCCAAGCGGCCAACTTGCTAAGGTCATGAGGGAGAGTGTAGATAAGGCAGAAGGGAAAGGGAGGTCATTTTATCTACTTTGCCAGACTTTTCTCCTCCACAACAACATAACCGCCACAAATCAACAGAGAAAGAAACATCCTTATTTGCTCAAGTCATTTAGATAAGGAAATTGGCCTTCAAGGCATTCACAGAACAGCTTTAAGGGATTAAATTGTAGCTTTAAGGGATTAAAGAGGACACTTTTTAAGGATCTGGAAGACTACCAACAAAGAGTCCAAGGACACCAGCCAGAGGCCTATTCAGTGTTGTGACCTGGATTCAACCTCAAAAATTGGTAAGGGGAGTTTAGGGGGCAGACTCACAGGGAATTTCCTTCTTTGGATAACTTATCATAGGAGTTCCCTTCACCCCTTGGGATCACATTATTCATAATAATAGTGCTGGAGTTCAAACCCAGGACTTTCTAAAGATAAGGATTCAAAAAAATATGGAAAGACTTAATTGACACAAAACTTTTCACAACCTGACTCTTTCTATCCAATCTTTCAATACATTTCTCCACTCCACACACTCTATGATCAAGCCATATTGATCTATTTGCCATGATGCTCTATTTCTTGTCTGTATTTTTGTACTGGCTAACCCCATGATCAAATGCTCTCCCTCCTAAAATCCTTGGATTTCTTTAAGGAATAAAGCTCCATAGCCAGCTCCTGTGGAAGACCTTTGCCAATCCCATCCCCTCCCAGCTGCTAGTGTCTTCCCTCCCTAAAGAGATGTCAACTACTCTGTATTCACCTTGTTTGTTCCAATATATTTATTGAATCTTCCCATTAAAATGTGAGCTCCTTGAGAACAGAGACTTTATTTATGTATTTTTGCTTTTTCTTGACATTTCCTTTGGGCATCATGGTATTTGAATTATACAAAGCCTTTAAAAATGAATGATTGAGAAAAGCATTTATTAAGCACTTACTATGTACAATACCCTATGCTAAGTACTAAAGATACAAATGGAAAAGTGAAACAATCTCTGCTTTCAAGCAACTCATTATAATAAGGAAGAGTTTTAGCTGCAATTCAAATGAAACTAAAAGATAAAGATGAAAGAATTCACCAATCATCTGAAAGAAAACTCAAAAGGAAGAAAAAAGTCCCAAGAATAGCTTATGGCTAAAATCCAGAGCTGCCTCTTCAAAGAACAAGGATCCAGAAATAAGTACCTCAAGTATTAAGGAATCAGAGTCAATATCTCCACCCCCACCCAACTGGGCAGTTTTGAATATAAATGAGAAGAGATCTTGGAATACAGCTGTCTTCTATTAAGCCAGGCTTTAAAGAGATTTGCAAAAATATGTAAAACACTTTTCTTACTATTTTTTGAGAAAACAGTTATTTTTTATAAAAATGTGTTATTTATGTTAGTATACAGTGGATTACTATTGTTATTTTAAAATGAATGAATAAATAAATATTTTAAATGATCAGTTTTAACTTCCAATATGGAGAATATCAATAGATACAACCAAGATATAGATATATAACCAATAGATATAAACAAAAGCTCTGTGAAGTCTTCAGTAATTTTCAAGAGTGTAAAGGGGTCCTGAGGCCAAAGAGTCCAAGAACTGCTGTTCTAGCTGTCTGCTCAGCATGACTTTTTTCCTGTCGGATGTACATTGAAAGTCCCAGCCAACAGCAGGACCATCATCCTCCATTGTTATCCTGAGTCAAAGACTTTGCTTTTGCTATAGTAGTCTAGCAGATGGTATCAATCATTACTCCCCATTGCTATTTCTTCTCAGGGTTTCCTCCTGCCATGGAAGTACTATGGTGTCTTATGCTGATGAGGGATCTTGGACACTCCTAATGTTGGTTAGAGGCATTTGGCCTCCTTGTGTTTGACTCGAGGATAGTGCTAACTAAGGGCCCCTTCTCAGGATATCTCCTTTGTTTTTTAAAATTCCTTGACCTCTAGCTTCATGGAAGAACTCTGGTGGTCTGGAATACTCCACCCTTTGCATCGTGAAAACAGATCATCATCTTCCCAATACCAAGCTAGTATCAGTATCTAGGTCTTGAGGCCTTATAGACTACCTTGATTCATGATTCTATTCCCCAATTGTCCCTTCCAAATCAAATAGGTAATATCATTCTCTTTAACTAGTGCTTCTGGTTGGACCATTCAGAGATATGGAATTGTTGGGATTAGGTGAAGGGAGTTGAGAGGCAAATATGCCTCTTTCATAGCTTTGTACTGGGGAAAGAAAAGTTCCAGTCTCTGCTGCATGCTATCCCAATTAAAAAAGAAACCAAATTCCCTGCAAATCATACTAGATACATATTATAATAGTATAATAATAATAACATTTATGTAGTGCTTTAAGGTTTGCAAAGTGCTTTACAAATATTATCTTCTTTTATCCTCATAAAATCTGGGAGGTGTGTTATTATTATCCCCATTTTATAGAAATAGGCTAACTAGGGGCGGCTAGGTGGCGCAGTGAATAGAGCGCCGGCCCTGGAATCAGAAGGACCTGAGTTCGGAGCCGGCCTCAGACACTTAACCCACACAAACAAAAACCTAGCCGTGTAACCTTGGGCAAGTTACTTAACCCCAATTGCCCTAAAGGGGCGGCTAGGTGGCAGTGAGTAAGAGCGCCGGCCTCGGAGTTGGGATGACCCGAGATCAGATCCAGCCTCAGAAAATGAGCACCCACACATAAATAATGACTAGCCGTGTAACCTTGAGCAAGTTACTTAACCCCAATTGCTTTAAAAAAAAAAAAAAAAAGAAAAGAAATAGGCTAACAAGGGTTAAATTACTTGCCCACAGCTGTAGTCATTAAGTGTCTGAGGATAGATTTGAGCCCTGGTTCAGTGTTCCATTCATTTTGTCACTTTGTTACCTCTTAATATATGATATTTAAATAAGTTACATGCAGTGATTCATGATAAACATATAATCTGTGATCCAGCATTTCAGATGGGGGTTCACATAGCCTGGGTTCATTAATGGGATTCCTTTTGGTTGCTGCCTCCATTCAGGGCTCCCCTTGGGAATATCCAAATTTTGCTTATTTCTAAGCCTTCACAAGAAAAAGGAGAGAATTCTCAGTTTTCACAGGTTACTAAGACCAGATCATACGACAGATGCTCTTTATATATGTACTCTATTATGTGTAACTATCCTCCCCAGAATTATTTGCTGCTTTCCTCCAGTGCAAATTAGGTACCATGGTGGTGATGTCCTCACTAATCATTCCCTCCTTGAACATTTTCTCTTAATTTAGCCACTCACAAGGTAACATTTATGTTCTGACTTGATATCACTTCTGGATCGCTTAGAGCTATCCCAAGGTGGAATGAGTTGCTGTTCAAGATGCTGGGCTCCTCAAGCAAAGTTTGGTTGACCACTTATTAACTGTGTTATAGAGGGTATTCTTGTACCTTGGGCTAAGGTCCTTCCCAACTCTTGACACTGTGATTCTGAAGGCTTCATTTTTCTACCATCTCTGAGGATGACACAGTCCTCAAGAAACCTGCCCAGAAGCCAAGACTTCCAGAACTATAAAGCAGCAAGTTTGATCCTGGTTATTCCTAGGATGGTAGGTGTCATAGGTAACCTTTTTTCTCTGAAAATGTGAAGTGAGTAGTCAAAGTAATGAAGCTGACAGTCTTCTCCCATGCACCCTGAGGAAGTTCCCTGGATGCCTTCCTTATTTTCTAATAATAAAGTGAAATTTGATTTTTTCTTAATTAGAAAATTGACTGAAATTAACTCCATATATAAGGGACTGTCTCTGAAAACCCACCTGCTGAAGCTGGTGGATTAGGGCGTTTTTATGGCCCAATTGCTTGTCTCTTCAATAATGCTGCTCTCCTATTCACTCGTGAGTTTTATTAGCTCCACTATGGGCTACAAGTAGATTTTTTTCTCAATTTCTCCTTTTTTATTATGAATTTGAGGTAGATAAGCAAACACGGACATTTCCATATATAAAGAAAAGAAAAATAGGCCTGCATATGAAATTATGAATCTCTACTATGTACAGCTTAAGGATTTTGTGGTTTGTCATATTTCAGATTTAACATTTTCCAATACTGCCTTTGCTTGTTTGAATCTACAACCTGAACTTTTCTCCTGCTTCTTTCTGTATACTTATTCATTGGTGTTCTTTTCATTCTTTTCTCCCTTTCTTGTATCATTATTACTATTCCCTATACCTCTTTCCCAAAATAAAAACCCTACCTTGTAACAAATGGGAATAATCACACACATTTCCACTTTGCTGTGTTAAGAAATATGTTTCATTCTGCACATCTAGTTCATCACCTCTGTCAACAGAGGTGGGATTTATGAATCAAAAATGAATATTACTGTGTCCATTGGTTGCTGTGTTTATCATGGATCTCTCAAATTTGTTTTCCTTTACAAGGTTGTCATCTTTGTAGAATTGTCCCCCAGGTTATGCTTATTTTGTTGTGCTCATTTCACTTCACATAAATCATAAGAGTCCTTCCAGGTTTCTTTGACTATGTTCTTTTTGTAATTTCTTATTGTACAATAACTTTTCACTGCATAGATACACCATGCTTTGTTCAACCATTCTCCCCTTTGATGGGCACCCATTTTGTTCTCAGTTCTTTACTTCAACAAAAAGTGATGCTATAAATATTTTTGTACACATGACTTTTTTCCTTTGTCCTTGATCTCTTTGTGATACATGCCTATTAGTAGTTTCAATGAGTCAAAGTTCATTCACAGCTTCCAGCATCCAAGGTAGTGGAGTTAGCAGGAAATTTCTGTAACTCTTCCATATTCACTTCCAACGACCATAAAATAGCTCCCCCAAACAAATCCTGTGTAGCAGCAAGCACCCCAACATCCCCAGGGTGGCTGCCAACACAGGTTCTTAGATCTGCTTTTCTAAAGGAAAGCAACTCAAAATGGGTTAACAAGCTTACTTTAATCAATCAAACATAGATCATTTACCTAGTTCAGGGGAAAAAAGGTTAGCACCCTGAACTTCAGAGTATACAGACAGAACTTACAAGACAGAGAAACAAACAAATCAAGCAGACAGGCTTCCAAACTGCCTAACCATTACATCAATACCAAATCACAGTTAACCAGAGAGGGAAGCATCAACATCTAGGTTTTCAAAGCTGGGGGCTCTCAATGGCTGCCCAGAGTCTCATCTGGTCAAGTCACACAACACTCCTCAAAATGAGCCCCAAAGCAAAGCCTCACATCAGGGATTATATAGCCTTCTCCAGGGTCAGAGAATGTAACTACCCTCTTGACCCACTGCCCAATCACACAGCATCAAGGTGTGGGCATTCCTGAAAACCAAGCCTCCTGCCATAGGCTCCATGTGACCACATTCAGCCTGTTAGGAGGCAGAGTATATTTTCAAATCAAGGAAGGTTCTCAGAGTCTCTTAAGCCAATCAAAGGGTCTAGGGGCAGGGAAGATCTTTAAATTTACATTTCCATTATATCCTGGAACAAGAGAACCAGAAAAAAGACAAGGTGAACCAATCTTTCAACCCAAGAAAATTGAAAGATTGGCAAGAAAAGTCCATCTTGCTTGGGTAAAAAGGGAGTGCATTCCAGGACAGGAAGCATCCCATTAAACTAGCAGTAAGCCCACCTCAGTAAACAGGTGGGAGATGCTAAGGCCCAATGTGTGGAGCAGGCAAATACCAACACCAGAACTCCCCTTCATGTCTTAGCATAGCCATGGGAACCGGCAAACTCCAACTCCAAGAACCACCATGTGCTTTAGTGGGCAAACAGACATCCTTCAGCATAATGAGAAAGCAGACCAGAACTCCACATGCTTAAGTGTAGCCCTGGGAAAATGCAGAAATGTCCCACCAGCCTCAGGACACTCCAGAAATCAGCACTAGGTCCCAGGTAAGCTGCCAAATCCCTATGGCCTCCAGCAGCACCATCCTTTCCTACTCCATCCCCCCAGCACAGCACCAACATGAGGGAACCCTGGAGCCTCAAAGCAACACCAGGTAAACAGCTAGGGCTTGCAGCCACTGGTACAAGAAGCTAAGATAGTGCCCCTTCCACTTTGGGTGCAGAGGTCAAGTTTAAAAGAAAGGGAAAAGACAAAAGAAAGAAAGGTGAGAAAAAGCAACAATAACAAAAAGAATCTGACCATAGAAAGTTATTTTGGTGACAGGGAAGACCAAGACAAAAACTCAGAAGAGGACAACAATGCCAAAAAATCTATGGGCAAAACCCCAAAGAAAAATGAGAAGTGGTCCCAAGCCCAGAAAGAATTCATGGAAGAGTTTGAAAAGGAGTTTAAAAATCATATAGGAGAAGTAGAAGAACAATGGCAAAGGGAATGAAAGTGATGCAAGAGAATTATTTTTAAAAAGAGTCAACATCTGGGAAAATTGTTTAAAAGGAAAAATTGGTCAAATAGAAAAGAAAGCACAAAAGCTAATTGAGGAAAACAACACCTCAAAAGTTAGAATTAGGAAACATTAAGAATTAATCAAATTCAAAAGAATGAAAAAATGGAAGGAAATGTAAAATACCTATTTGGAGAAGCAATTGACCTGGAAAATAGATCCAGGAGAGACAATATCAGAATTTAATATTAGACTACCTGAATGTCATAATCAAAAGGAGGCCTGGCAGCATCTTTCAAGAAATTATTAAGGAAAACTGCCCTTATACCCTGGATCAGAAGGCAAAATAGGCATTGAAAGAATCCACCAATCACCTTAGGAAAGAGATCCCCAAATAAAAACTCCAAGGAACATTATAGTCACATTTCAGAACTATCAGGTCAAGAAAAAAAAATACTGCAAGTGGCCAGAAAGAAATATTTCAAATATCAGGGAATCACAAACAGGATTACACAGGACTTGGCAGTTGCAACGTTAAAGGACTGAAGTTCATAGAACATAATATTCTGGAAAGCAAAGGAGCTAGGACTATAACCAAGAATCACTCACCCAGCAAAATTAAGCATCATACCTCAAGGGAAAAAAATTTCATTCAATTAAATCGAAGAATTTCAAGCTTTGTAAGGATAAAACCAGACCTAAACCAAAAATTTGACCTCCAATATCAAGGCCCAAGAGAAGAATAAACAGGTAAAAAAGGAAAAGAAAACATAAGGGATTCAACAGAGCCAAACTATTTACATCCTTATATGGGAAGATATTTGTAACTCTTAAAAATTGTATCACTGATAGTACAGCTAGAAGGAATATACATAGAGGGTTCAGGTATAATGTGAATTAAAGGGGATAATATTAAAAACATTAAAGGATGAGAAAGAGTACAATGGTTGCAGAAGGAAGGGAGAGGTAAAATGGGGTAAATTATTTCATATGAAGTGGTGTGAAAGACCTCTTACAGCAGAGGGAAAAATGGGAGGGTGGGGTGATGGGCATTGCTTGAACCTTACTCTTATTGACTCAAAGGGGGAATCATATATACAAACATTTGAATATGGAAATCTATCTTACTTGACAGCGAAGTAGGAGGGGAGGAGATCAAGTAAAGGGTGGTGGGGTGGGGACTGACAGAAGGGAGGGCAGATCAGGGGAGGTGGTAGAAGCAAAATACTTGTGAGGAGGGAAAGGAAGAAAAGAGAGAGAGGACAGACAGGAGAAAAAATAGGATGGAGGGATATACAGAGGTAGAAATCATAACTGTAATATGAATGGGATGAACTCTCCCATGTAATGGAGGCTGGTATTATAGTGGATCAAAACAAAAACAACAGAATTCTACAATATAATGTTTACAAGAATCACTTGAAGCAGAGAAACAGACAGAGTAAATTAGGTACAAGGCTGGAGCAGATTCTATTATACTTCAGCTGAAATAAAAAAAAAAAGATGTAGCAAACCTGATCTCTGACAAAGTAAAACCAAAAGTAGACCTAATCAAGAGATAAGAAAGGAAACTACATTGTTTTAAAAGGTATCATAGACAATGAAGCAATATCACTATGAAACATATATTGTATCAAGTGATGTAGCATCCAAATTCTTAAAGGAGAAGTTAAATGAATTACAGGAGGAAATAGACAGCAAAAATATACTAGTGGGGAACTTCAACCTTCCCCTGTCAGAACTGGATAAATCTAACCAAAAAATAAACAAGAAAGAAACTAAGGAGGTAAATGGAATATTAAAAAATATTCTTTGTCATAATTTAGACATAAAGGGTGACACCATAAGCAAATTAGAAGAATAAGGAATAGTATACTTATCAGATCTATAGGAAAGTGAAGAATTCATAACTAAACAAGAGATAGCATTATAAAATTTTAAATACATAATTTTTATTATATTGAATTAAAAAGGTTTTGTACAAACAAAACCAAATGCAACCAAGATTAGAAGGAAAGCAGAAAGATGGGAAACAATCTTTATAGCAAGTATCTCTGAAAAAGGTCTCATTTCTCAAATACAAAGTCAAATTTGTAATAATACAAGTAGCTTATTATTTGATAGGGATAGGGACAAGAACTGGGATTTTGGGGGCATAAGGGAATTCCTAGATGAAGAAATTCTCTTTGCCAATGCAGGTCATTACCTTCTCTGTAACTTAACAGACTCACAGTGTTACCCAGAGAATTGAGAGTATAGGTGACTTGCCCAGGACCAAACATCCAGTATGTGCAGACTTAAATCCAGAGGTCTTTCTGACTCTGAGACTAGTGGTCTAGAAATGACATCATTCTGCCTCTCACTTGACTGAAATGGAGAGGAGAAGCAAGGGTTGCATCTAGGTCCTGTTTTCTCTTATTGAACTGGAAGGAAATGAGGATGAGCAGGGGAGAACAAGGGACAGCATAGCCAATCAGATCAGGGATAGAAGCAAGGTACTGATAAGATGGGAGGGGATAGGAGCAGAATCAGAAGTGTTGGTGAGAGTATTTGAATATAGGCCATAGCACTTGTCTCCCCTTGCCCAGGAAGAGTGTCTTTAATTTACCTGTCTGACAGCCTTTTACCTCTTCCTTCTCCAAAGGAAGGAGGATTCAATCCCTTCCTCCTCCACCCCCAGCTATATTTCATTGTTATCTGATATCCCTTTACTGTTGTTGTCCTATTTGAAATTGCTATTAGAGTTTATGGGCTTTGGTAATAATTTCAATCCAAACCTACAAAGCGGGTAATTTGAGATTAAAAGATATAAAGCTTACCAAACCGGGGGTAAGATTTTCCCTAGTTCAGACTGGGGTACAGCATTAAGAGTCAATTAAAGAGCAAATTTTTGCAATTTTAGTACTTTCTGAGGCTATTTATCCCAGACTGCTTTTGAACCCTAAGGGAAATTTAATGAGGAAATGAGCCAGTAACTGTGAGAAGTGGGGATTGGTGTGTTGGTTCAAGTAGTCACATCTTGCACACAATACCCAGTGAAAGCCCCAACGGCCTACAGTAGATATTGGTGAACATTATTGCTTTCTTTATATTGTAAGCTCCTTGAGAGCAGAGACTGTGTCTTATTGGTGTTTGTAGGTACTCAGATCAGCCAACTAGCATTTCTTAAGCACTTACTACATGCCAGGCAATGTGTTTCTCAGCCCCTTAAAATTTGACTTCTGACTTCAACTGAAGTTGCTTTCTCCAAATTACTATGTGGTCTTGTTATTGCCAGATCCAACTATCTTTACTGAGATTCCATCCTTCCTGGTTCCTCTAGAGCACTTGACTCTGCTGACCATTCTCTATGCCTGGATACTCTCTAACATTTTGGGTTTTCATGACATTGATTTTTTTTCTCAATTCTCCTTCTAATAGTCTGACTGCTCTTTAGTTTCCTAAATCATCATTCATCTCTTGTCTTTGAAAATGGGTGTAGTCCAAGAATCTGTCATGGGATCTCTTTTCCCCTTACTTGTTTCCTGTCAGTGATCTCATCAGCTCACATGGGTTTGATTATAACCTCTATGCACTTGGCTTTCCCAGATGTCCTACTCTTACATGAGAGAGAAGGGTGTAATTGTTCTTCTGAACTCATGTATAACTAACTGCTTAATAGACATTTCAAACTAGATTTCTTGTGGATAACTCAAACTCAACATATTCAAAAGGGAACTCATTATCTTTCCTTCCAAACTTACACTTTTCTTTGCAGGGCACAGCCATCTTTCCAGTCATTCAAGCAGCTGGGCTATGCAGTGCACAGGGTGCTAGGCCTGAGATCAAATCCAACCTTGAACAGTTGCTGCTGTGTGACCTTTGGCAAATCACTTGACTTTAGTTTGACTCAGTTTCCTTACCTGTAAAATGGAGATAATATAGCACTTTCCAGGGTGATTGTAAAGATCAAATGAGAAAATTATAAAGCACTTAGCACAGTGCCTGGTAGATAATTCTGGTATTAGTCCTGGGTAAATGTTTGCCTGGATGCAAAGTCAACAGCCAGAGCCAGAAGCCTGAGGGAATTGGCTGGTAGGTGAGAGGGACATGGGAAGGCAAGAACTGTGAGGCAGTGAAATAGAGGAAAAAGTATATGTGGAAGAAGACAAAAAGGAATAAAGAAGGTATAGGAACGAACTGAGAAATCATGTGAAGGGAGACATGGATGGGCAGAGTGGGAAAGAAGCAGGACTGGGAGAGACAAAGTGAGACAGGTAAAAAAAGAGAGACAAGGGAAAAGTAGACAAAAGGAGATTAAAAAGGAGGAAAAAGAGGCACAAAGCAGAGAGAAAACAACAGAGGCAGAAAAAGAGAGCCACAAAGAGAGTAAGAAGGACATGGAAAGGAAGTGGGAAACACAGTGATACCAAAAAGGAGAGAGAAAGAAAGAGGGTGAGATCTAGATGTAGCCTGACCTTGTGAGACATACCCACCCCAGAATACACAGAAAGAGAGGTGCTGAAACAGAGGGTCTTGGAAAGCTGTGTGTAAAGGGGGCTGGCATTGGTTTCCATAGGGTCCTGGTAGAGAAATACTTAAAGTAGGAGGAGGAAACTTCAGTCCCTGGAATGGAAGACTGGGCCCAATTTGAGGCCATGTGGACTCTGTGGAGGGGAGCACTAAGCATGGGGTTTGTCTTTTTCTGGTCTCCTCTGGTTGCTCGCACAGCTGTGGTGACCCTGGGGAATAATGCAGTTGAGATTGGTCGAGGCTCACTGCAACCAGTGAGAGCTGACCTCAGCAGTTGACCTCTGCTAGCCCTACACACAATTTTCTAAAAACATCTGGTCCTCATTACCCCACTTCTCTGGAGGCCCTGTTTCCCTTCTTCCCTGTGAGTATATATGTTGCTATTTGCTACTTTCCTGTCCAAATCTGGTAAATGAACAAATAATGTTTAATGCTCCCATCCCCCAAGAAAGGTGGGAAGTAGTACAGATCTGTTAGCCCACAGACCCAGTAGTGAGAACCACTCTAGTCTGCGATGCTTGCTCCTTCCCTCTTTCCAAAAATGCTTCAAAATTCTTTCTTTTTTCAGGAAACCCTGAGAATGACTCTGAAAATAACCTCAATCAGGTGAGTTCTTTCTTTCTCATCATAGGAGAGATGGTTTTCTCCAAACCATGGGTGATGTCATTTGGTCATTTGCACAAGGGTTTTGGAAGGTCTGTGCAGTTGTCCAACATGTCTAAGAATTGACCTACTGTAAAAGCCCCAATTTTGCCTTTCTTTTTTCTAAGAATTTTACCATACCTTTGGATTAGACAACAATAGCTGTGGCTGATGGCTTCAGCAAGACTGACCTGAGGAAGCCCTTTTGTTCTTTCCCATTAGCACAGGGCCTCAGATTAATTGGTAAGCTCATCCTTGGGAGTTTAGGAAGAGACATGGGCTTTGGGAGGATGGGTTTCGGAACCTAGGTGATTTCTGATATGAAAGAGGTGTCAGATTTTTTATGGTTACAGGAGATATAATTAGGACCTGTAGATGGAAGTTAAAATGATACAAATTTTTGTTTAATCTAAAGAAGATCCTTCTCACACTTATAGCTGTCTACAGGATAGTGGGCCATATTAGAAGACAGAGTCTTTTTGTCACCAGAGGTCATCCTGTTCCCTTCTCTTCTCTTCTCTTCTCTCCTCTCCCCTCTTCTCCTCTTCTCTTCCATCAGTCCTTCCCTTTCCTTCCATCATTTCTTCCCTTCCTTTTCATCATTGGTATTCACGCATTTCTTGCTCAGGCACTATATAAGCACTGTCTGCCAAATATCAATCCGTGTTCTTTGGCTGTAAATCACCATTGGGGGGAAGAGGTCAGAAGAAGAAAACTCTTTAGAATCCTCACCCCTTCCAACACTCCAGAGTAAGGTGCCAGGCAAAAAGTCAAAGGGAATACTGGACAAATAGAGGAATCAAGACAGTGTAACCAATTTGTTGTTAGAGGTCACAAGGAGGGGCAGCTGATGTTCAGGAATTCCTTTTCCTCTTAGTTGCTGCCAAATATTGTCTCACCTTCTGTGTGGTTCTCATCAGATTGACTGGGGAGCTCCTCAGATTGATAAGGAATTCTCCTGAACCAACTCAACTCATCTTCTACTTATCTCACATTACATATCATCATACATTTTTGGTCCAGTCAAGGCTCATAGCATATGTAGCTGAGAGCTGGGGCAGGGAGTAGCCCAGTCCAGCCATTCTTCCTTCCCTCTATCCCAATGATAGCTGTCAGAAAAGTCTTTTGACAAAATACAGAACTCACTCCTATTAAAAACACTAGAGAGCATAGAAACATTGTTCCTGAACTTCCATAAAGGAGAAAAGGAGTTGTTGAATTTTGCTAGTCAGTGTGACCCTACAGTCTAGTCTCCTGTTCAAAGGGAGATTTCCTGGGTATCACCAGTTTTGACAGTTGTCTCAATGGCAAATTCATGGTTTGGATCCCATACTTGCCCAGAAATATAATTTCTTAATGCAGCATATTCCTTGGAGAAAGACCGAGACAATTCATAGTTGCTGCACAGAGAGCTACATGGAGGGCATAAGTTAGGAGTAATGATGAAGATGATATTGATGATGGTGGTAGTGGTAACAAGCACTTAATATTATGATATGATATGACACAATACATGACATGGCATAACACAACCTGACATATCATAACACTTTAAGGGTTTTTAGTACATCATTTCACTTGATCTTCACTTCAGCCCTTTGAGATAGGTATTATTATTATTTCAACTTTACAGAGTAAAGGTGACACATATAGAGGTTAAATGACTTGCCCTGTCACAGTCTGGTAAATGTCTGGGGCAGAATTCCAATGCTTGTATTCCTGAGTCCAAGGATAGCACTCTACTGCTATGCCACCTACCTGCCTCACTTACTCAGGCAAGGCAAATCAAATGACAAGTTTACCTACCTCCCCCGAAGAATCTAAAACACAAGATGGTATTGTAAATCTTGAGGAAGCTCTTCAAGAAAGAAGGATTTCCTGGAATGATGGAAATTTCCCCTGACAACAACTCCCAATTCAATTTCCTTCTTGGGAGGGCTCTAATGAGCTATTTGAACACTTTGTGTTTCTGTATTTGTTCATGGGCTCCTGTGAATTCTTTTTTTTTTTTTTTTTTTTTTTTAGAGCAATTGGGGTTAAGTAACTTGCTCAAGGTTACACGGCTAGTCATTTGATTTATGCGTGGGTGCTCATTTTCTGAGGCCGGATCTGATCTCGGGTCATCCCAGCTCCGAGGCCGGCGCTCTTACTCACTGCGCCACCTAGCCGCCCCTTTTAGGGCAATTGGGGTTAAGTAACTTGCCCAAGGTCACACGGCTAGGTTTTTGTTTGTGCGGATTAAGTGTCGGAGGCCGGCTCCGAACTCAGGTCCTTCTGATTCCAGGGCCGGCGCTCTATTCACTGCGCCACCTAGCCGCCCCTCCTGTGAATTCTTGATGGGCTATGTACTTAATCTCTGAGGAACCATCTAAATGCTATTGCATATGGAATATTGTGCAATAAACATCTTTGTGGGATGTGGGGAGCCTGTTACACACATTTGGGGAAAACTGGGTATGAACTAAACTTAAGATATTTTCCTTAATTAGCTTCAAGTGTGTGTGTGTGTGTGTGTGTGTGTGTGTGTGTGTGTGTGTGTGTGTGTGTGAAAGAGTCAAAAGAGAAAAGTAGGATAGAGCATATGATGAATCTGATGGATTCAGAGAAACACATAAAGACTTGCATGAACTGATGCAGAGGATGAAATCAGTTCCCCTGACATTTCATTTTAGCCAATCAATAAACATTTATTAAATGCCTACTATGTGCCAGGCACCATGCTAAGCACTGAGGATACAAAGACAGTTTAAAAAAAACCAGTCGCTTCTCTTAAGGAACTCACAGTATAGCGGGGGAGGCATGTGATACATAAACAAGATACATGCAGGATAAATTTGAAGTTATCAACAGAGGGAAAGTGCTAGGAGTAAGGGGCATCAGGAAAGGTTTTTTGTAGAAAGCTGGTATTTTATCTGTGACTTGAAAGAAGTTGGAGGCAGAAGTGAAGAGGGTGAACTTTCCAGGCATGGGAAAAGGTCATGCTCCTCTCCTTCCTCATCTTCACTTCCTGGCTTCCCTCCCCTCTCTTAGATTCCTCCAAGATGTCTCAAATTCCCTCCCGCCTCCTCACAAGATACCTTTTCTCATCCTCCTCTTCATTTTCTTTTTTTTTATTTTTAAACAAATGCTTTATTAACTTCTGTTTTACATCATTCATTTCCGCCAGATTTTGAGTTACAATCATTTCCCCCCCATTATTCCTCTACCCAACCTCCCAGAATAGCAGTCCCACAAGATACCGCTTCCTCCAATCTGCTCTCTCCCATACCTTCTCCCATACCCCCATCGACTTTTCCATTAGAGGAAGGTGAATCTTTGTGTCCCAATGCCTGCACATCTTATCTCCCTATTACAAGCAAAAGAATATTAATAATAGTATTTTTATATATTTGACACATTTAATGTTAAGACCTCGAATTTCAGATCCATTTCCTTCCTCCCTAGTTACCCATTCCCTCTTGGGAGATAAGTAATTCAGTACATGTTGTACATGTCTGGCTATGCAAAACATTATCATAGTAGATATATTGTACAAGGCTGCTTATAATTCCCTCCCACTCATCCCACCCCCAACCTGGTTCATTCCCTACATGATCCTGTCCCTCTTCTATAGTGGGTACTTCCAACCTCCCCTCCCCCCAAGGATGCCCTCCCATCCATCATCCCTCCTCTCATCCCCCTTCCCCCTATCCTGCTGCAGGTTGAGATATCCCATTTAGTATGTATGTCATTCTCTCCCTGAACCAAATTCAATGTGAATGTGGTTTTGCCTTTTTAGCCTTCCTATTCTCCCCCTTCCTTGCAACCACTTCCCCTTGCTTCTTCTACATGGGATAGTTTACCCTACCCTGTCTCTCCCCATCTCCTCTTGCCACTTTCCTCTTTCACCTCATAATTTCATCCCTTGAGTATTCTCCCTTCCCAAAAAATTCAACCTATGCCCTCTATCCATATATAACTGTAACCATATACACACACACATTCACATATGTATTCATATGACCACACATCCTTCTTCCATTATTTTCATAGGGAGAAAGATATCATCAGTCACAGTTATTGCTTTTCCATATAGGAATGTAAATAGTTCAACTTTGATAAGTTCCTTTTGATTTCTTTTCCCTGATTACCTTCTCAGGCATCTCTTCCTTCTTGTGTCTGGATGTCAAAATTTCTATTCAACTCTGCTTTTTTCCTCAAGAATGCTTGAAAGTCCTCTATTCCACTGAATGACCATATTTTCCCCTGAAACAAAATACTCAGTTTTGCTGGGTAGGTGGCCCTTGGGTTCATTCCCAGCTCTTTTGCCCTCTGGAATATCATATTCCATGCCTTTGATCCCTCAGTGTAGAAGCTGCCAGGTCCTGGGCTATTCTGATTGTGTTTCCACAATATTGAAATTGTTTCTTCCTGGCTGCTTGTAGTATTTTCTCCTTGATTTGGGGATTCTGGAACCTGGCTATAATATTCCTGGGAGTTTTCTTTTTGGGATCTTTTTCAGGAGGTGATCTGTGGATTCTTTCAACCTCTATTTTGCCCTCTGGATCTAAAACATCAGGGCAGTTTTCCTTGAGAATTTCTTGAAGGGTGATTTCTAGGTTCTTTCTTTGATCATGGCTTTCAGGTAGTCCAATAATTTTTAAATTGTCTCTCCTGGATCTATTTTCCAGGTCAGTGGTTTTTCCCATGAGATATTTCACATTGCCTTCTAATCTTTCATTTGTTTGGATCTGCTTAACAGCATCTTGATTTCTCATAAAGTCATTAGCTTCCATTTGCTCCAGTCTAACTCTGAAGGAATGAATCTCCTCAGTGAACTTTTGAGATTCTTTTTCCATCTGGCAAATTCGACTTTTTAAGGCATTCTTCTCCTCATTGCCCTTTTGGGCCTCCTTTGCCATTTGAGTTAGTCTATTTTTTAAGGTGTTGTTTTCCTCAGTCAGGCTGTTGACCCTCATTTCATACTTTTCCTGCATCCTTCTCATTTCTCTTTCCAATTTTTCCTCCACTTCTCTCATTTGATTTTTAAAGTCCTTCTTAAGGTCCTCTATGGCCTGCAACCCGCTCATGTTTTCCCCTGGGGCTTTTGGAGCAGGACTTCTGACCTCACAGTCCTTTTCCTTCTCTATGCCCCCAAAATAGGAGTCTAGGGTTGCATTTTTCTGTTTCCTTTGCCTTGGCATGTTGCCACTTAATTGCTTGACTTTTGGGCTTGTTGCCACACTATGGCTTTAAGGCCAGCTAGAGGAATTTTCGTCCCGAACGTGTGGGGGGCAACTTCCGTTTCTGGCAAGCTGTAAACCCACCCACAACTTCCACCCTAGATCACAATCCAGATCCAGGGAGGTTAAAGCAAGAGCGATTACCCCCCAAGACTGATCGCTGGATCTCCCTACAATTTGCAGGCCGGGAGCTGGAGCTGCCTCTGAAAACTACAAAATGGCGTGTCTCCTCAGTGGCTTCTAGTCCCCAGGAGAGGGAGCCGACTCATTCCCCAAATACTGGTCCCAAAGTCCATAGGACACTAACCTCTTACTTTGTCCTAGGCATGTCTATGTTGATAATTCTGGAGTCTCCACAGCTCCTGGTGTTCTGGGGCTCCTCCAGCCAGCTGCTGGCCCTGCCGCCCTGGGGCTAAAACCTCGGCTCACGGACCTGGGCCTGGCTCGGCTCCCTGCCCTCTGCGTGCTGCTGGCTCCCAGACTGCTGCGCTGGTCCTTCCTGCAGGGCTGCTGGGCTGTCCTCAGCGGGAGGTTAGCTTCTCTGTGTTGTTCTCTGGGTGCTGGGGCTCCAGAAGTTGTTCAAAGTCCCCTTTTACATAGTTTGGGGGGAATCTGGGGGCAGAGTGGCTTGGACGAGCTGTTTCTACTCTGCCATCTTGGCTCCGCCCCGCCCCCCCCTTCATTTTCCATCAGGTTGCACATTTCTTGACTCTTCTATCATGTGCCAGAAACCTCTTTCTCCTGGGAGATCACTTCTGTCTTGAAATTCACACCCTCAGCTCCGGGGGTCCTTCTTTCTGATTGGATGGCTCCTCCTGGACGGCACCCAAGCCACCCATCCCTTCATTTCTCACCAGGCTGCACTGTATTGGACTTCTCCATCATGCTCTGACCATGGGTACCTTCTCCTTCCTTCCTTTTATGTACTGTCTTCCCCATTAAAATAGGAGCTCCTAGAGGAAAAGGACTGAATCTCTTTTCAATTGTCTTTGTGTCCCAGAGCTTAGTATGGTGTCTAGCACACAGGAAACACTCAACAAATGGTTGTTAGCTGAATGATGCTTTTGTCTAAAAGTGATGGGGCTTATCTTTAAGAATTCTATGACTATGGTATAACAATGAGCTTGAATTCCAGAGTTTCTAGGATATGATAGATATGAAAAAAGAGTATAAATATTTTAAAATACACAGAAAACAAAGAAAAAGGGCATGGGGGGGGGAGTGGCTAGGTGATGTAGTGAATAGAGCACTGGCCCTGGAATCAGGAGGATCTGAGTTCAAATACAACCTTAGACACAACATAAAAGCTAGCCATGTGACCTTGGGCAAGTCACTTATCCCCAGTTGCCCTCCAAAAAGCAAAAAAAAAAAAATGGAGGGGGGCATAAGGGGATTCAAATATAATAGTTTTGCTACTATCTCATTAAATATTCTTCTTAACCCTCCCAGTTCCTACATGTAATAAATTCGCAGTTTATCATACAAGTGTCTTTCTTCTTTGTGTAATTAAAGTTCAGCTATGTTTGCTTGGAAAGCCATGGGACTATGAGTCTAATCTCAGTCCCTCCCCTCTCTTAGGGAATGGGAAAGAGCAGATGTCTCCTGTGGGGGGAAGGGGTGTGTGTATACATGTGGGGGAGGAGGCAAAGGAGGATGCAGCTTCTCTCTCTCTCTCCCAACACAGGCTTCAACTAGGGGACAGGAGGCTAGGTTCAAGAACAAGAGAGAGAGATAGCCCTCAGTGCTGCTGCTCTTCAAATAAGAGTGGATGACACAGAGAAGAGATTATAGCTCAGTGAAGAGGAGTCACCAGGAGCCCCTGAAGAATGATGGAATCACTGGCCTGGTTTGCCATGAACCCAACTGCTGATGCTTCCCCCCTCTCCCCCTCCTCCCCAGTTTCTTACCTTGTTCTATATCTCTAGAACTAATCCAGTGTATCTCATCTCAAATTTCTTTACAAATATGTTGACTTTTATGGCAATATGTTTGCAAAAGAAACCCATTTTTTCTAAGATACCATTCACTGTTTTGCCTGTGAATGCTTAGGGAAAAAGTAAAATCAGCCAAGTAAGAAACGAGTCAGCTCTGCATACACAGAAGGAACCTGAGATACCATTATTGAAACATAGTTTTGAACTCTAATAGCGGATATCAAGATGAATATGGAAGTTTGTGGTAAGTAGGGAGACGGAGTTGATTCCCTCAGAAGTCCCCTCCCCTAAACTGATGACAAGAGAGAATTCATGATTAGAAGGAGGAGAGGAGGAGGAGGAGAGGGCTTGCCCAGCTGGGGATAGGGGTCCTCCAAGAAGAAGCAGAGAATTTCTCTGCTTAATTAAACACTTCCAACCATGAGCCATCACTTTATTCATATATTAAATATTTATTTGTTTGTGATTACGTTCACAATAAAAATAACATGTATTTATTTTTTTTAAAGCATGCTAGAACCAGACACTGGAGGCCCCTGGATGCCTGACTAAGGAGTTTGTACATTTTCTCAACTCAGTAAATAGTCACTAAATTTAATAATTTTTTCTCAGTCCTAAACATTGATCCATCTGCTGCATTTGACATTGTTAAGCTCCTTAATGTCAGGGACTTGATTGGCATTTTGAAGGGGATCCCCAGAACTTATTATGGTGACTGACACACAGTAGGCACTTAATAAATGCTTCTTGACTTTAAGGCTTTTTCAGTAACTTAGGAACAATAGTGTAGTAAGTGTCTTTTGCATGTTAGGTACTATCTAGACATTGGAGACAGAAATACAACAAAATGAAACAATATCTAATCTCAAGGTTAATTCTACTGAGGGAGAATATCTATCTATGTATCTATCTATCTATCTATCTATCTGTCTGTCTCTGTCTATCTATCTATCTATCTATCTATCTATCTATCTATCTATCTATCTATCTGCCTATCTGCCTACGTACCTAGAGATAATACATACATACTACATATATACAGAATAAATACAAAATATATACTAGGTATAATATATGGGCCAACTAGGTAGTACAATGGACAGTACACGAGGCTTTGTGAGTTCAAATCTGGTCTCAGACATTACTATCTGTATGACTCTGGGTAAGTCATTTAACATGGTCTGTCTCCATTCCTCATCTGTAAAATGGTCTAGGAAATGGAAAACCACTCCATTATCCTTGCCAAGAAAA
The DNA here is from genome assembly GCA_011680675.1 of Gymnobelideus leadbeateri. Taxonomy (NCBI): domain Eukaryota; kingdom Metazoa; phylum Chordata; class Mammalia; order Diprotodontia; family Petauridae; genus Gymnobelideus; species Gymnobelideus leadbeateri. The sequence goes on along the minus strand of WOXC01007855.1, from coordinate 45,142 downwards.
CCCCAGGTGAAGCCATGAAGCATTGGACATGACTAATTGACTAAACAACAACAAAATAGCAAATCTCACTGCTCCATAGCAGTTATTCCATTACTCCCTGGTTCAAAGCACCATAGAACTAGAGCTAATGGGGAACTTAGAGGCCATTGAATCAAGCACCTTCATTTTACAGATGAGGAAACTGAGGAACACTGAGGCACTCTTAAGCCAGTTCAGTAGATTGCCCGGTAAGTATCTAAGATAGGATTTGAACTCAAATCTCCCTTAAGTCCAGATCCAGTGCCATATCCATTATGCCATATCCATGCTGCCTCTACTTCATTATAGTCTCCACAGAGTCTATTCCAAACTGTCTTCTTTCTCTTCAAGTCTATGTTACCAAGGGCTGGAATTCATCATGAAGTCATAGATTTACTGAATCTTAGAACATTGGAGAAGGATGATGCAGCAATGACCATCTAGTTCAGTCCTTACTTCCCCCCAAATTCCTTCTATGAGCATATCAAAGAAGTGACCAACAATCTCCTTAGACAGCCCATCCCATAGCTCTAAGAGTTAATAAGTTTTTCTTTACATCAAGACTAAATTTGTCTCCCTGAAACTGTGACCCACTGTTTTTGGTTCTCATCTCTGAGGCTAAGCAGAAGAGGTCTAATACATTTTGCATAATAGACTACTTCAAGTTTTTGAAGACGTTTTTGTAATGTTCTCTCTAAATCTTCTCTTCTCAATGCTAATTGATCCCTGTTCTTTTATTTTTTATTTTTACTTTTTTTTTTTTTTTGCTTTTTGGAGGGGCAGGGCAGGTCAGTTGGGGTTAAGTGACTTGCCCAAGGTCACATGGCTAGTAAGTGTTAAGTGTTTGAAGCCGGATTTGAACTCAGGTCCTCTTGACTCCAGGGCTGGTGATCTATTCACTGTGCCCCCTAGCCGCCCTTCCCTGTTCTTTTAAATGATTTTCATATGATATGTTCTCCAATTCTCTCACAATTCTATTTGCCCTCTTCTGGACATGTGGAGGCCTTTATTTTTCTTAAAATGCATCTAGAATTTGGCACAGCACTCCAAATGTAGCTCGATCAGGACAGAATATAGTAGAGCTAGACACCACGTCTCTTATAATGCAGGCAAGGATGACATTAGCTTTTATGACTGCCATGTCATAATGTTGACATTCATTGGGTTTTTGGCATATTGAAACTACCACATTTCCTCAAGAACAGCTGACTAACCATTCTCCTCTCCCACCCCATTCTGAACTAATGAAGATGATTTCTAGAATCTCCATGACTAATTGTTAAATGCCATTTTTTCCTATTTAGCCTGTTGTTCTAGCCTATCAAAATAATTTGTGATTTGGACTCTCAACCAACATTTTAGCTATCTCTCCAAACTTCAAGACATCTGACAATTTTATAAGCATTCCATCTCTATCTTCATCCCAGTCACTAATAAAAAAATATTGAATAGAGCTAAGGAGAGATCCCTGAATCTCTGTACTATAAGGATTCATTCAAGTTGATATTGACCTATTAATGAGTACTCTTTGAGTCTGGTCATTCAACTAGTTCTAAACCTCCATAACTATTCTATCAAAGGGCAGCTTGGTAGCACAGAGGATAGAGTGCTGGGCCTGAAATCAGGAAGACTCACTCATCTTCTTGAGTTCAAATTGGTGACCCAGAGCAAGTCACTTAACCCTGTTTATCTCAATTTCCTCATCTGTAAAATGAGCTGGAGAAGGAAATGATAAACCACTTCAGTCTTTCTGCAAAGAAAACCCCAAATAGAGTCACAAAGAGACAGACACAAATGAACCACAATAACAGCAATGTTCCATAAATGGTTTCCATAACAGCATCCTATTACCAAACACAGCTTCCTCCATACAAGGGTAACATGAAAGAATTGGTCAAATGCTATGCTGAAATGGAAGATGCTACCTTTATAACCATTCATTCATTCACTCATTTATCTTTAATGAACTCAGTCGAATTTATACCTGGGGACTAAGAATGACTCAACACTCATACACTGTGAGCTACCTCAGCCCTTAGCACAATGCCTAACACATAAGTACTATGTACTAGTTGATTGACTAAATTATTAAAGTAATTAATGTAACTAACCATGTTAAAAACAAAAGTATCTCATGTCACATGGTTATGTCTATAGTTATCAAAAAACAAAAAACAAAACCCAAAACCCCTTTTGTCAAATCCAGCACTCAGTCATGCTAAAAACCTTACAAAGAAGCTTAAAACTGCACTAAAACTTTTGGGATGCTCTGTTTAGGCATACAAGGATCTTTTTCATATGATCAAAGTATCTATCAAAAACCAAAAGCTAGCATTATATTAAATAGAAGACAATAGAAGTTTCACAACAAAAATAATTGTAAAGCAAGGATGCTCCATTTCCCCCCACTATATTTGACACAAATCTAGATGTGCTAGACATAGTAATATGATAAAAGAAAGACATTATATCATAAAGGTAGGTAAAAAGGAAACCAAATTATCTATATTCGCTGATGACATGTTGGTTTACTTAGAAAATCCCGGGGAATCAGCAAACAGATTATAATTAATATAGCCCTCCCAAAGTTGCAGACTACAAAATAAACCCCCCCACACAAAATCTCTATATAGTAAAACAAAATTAAGGAGGCAATAATAGAAAGCAAAGTTCCATTCAAAACTACTGCTGTTCCAAAATGCATAAAATATCTGAGAGTCAATCTGGCAAAGTACATGGAATTCCTGTAGAAATACAATAACAAAAATGGGCTTTAGAGATATAAAGAATGACAAATAATTCACAGGATATTCAGTGCTCATGACTTGCCCATGGAATGCAATAAAATGACAATCCCACTGAAATTCATTCACAAATTTAGTGCTGTACCAAGAGAAAATAAAAATAAAATTCATTTGGAGGAAAAAAAGATCTAGAGTATCAAGGGAAATAATGGAAAGAAAGGTAGTAAAGAAGATGGTTGTCAAACTTATATTATAAATCCATAATCATCAAAAATAGTATTGGGTAAAAATAAAAAAATAGATCAATGGAACATATTAGACAAAGAGTCATAATAAATAATTCAATTCAATAACCTAGTATTCAACAACATTGAAAACCTGTTACCTAGGAAAGAACTCTTTATTTGACAAGAATTATTGGTGAAACTGGATACTATTATTGCAGAAATTAAGTTTAGACCAATAGCTTTCATTATATGCTACAATAAATTAAAAATGGATATATGACCTGAATATTTAAGATAATACCATAAAGAATTAGAAGAAAGACAGATCATATAACTTTCACAGCTATAGTTGGGGAAGAATTCTTACCTAAATGAAGGAAAGAGAAAATTACATTAGAAAAAAACTCATAAGTTTCATTATATGAAATTAATATGTTATATAAACAAAATGGCGGCAACAAGCAGAGGCAAAGCAGCATAGTGAAAATATTTTAGTATCAACCATTTCTGATATGAGGCTACTAACACAGGTATGTAGACAACTAACATAAAAATAAATATGACCAATTGCCATTGAGGGGTAGATAAGAGTTAGAAGGGCATGAACAAATTATCCTCCAAAGAAGAATTATAAACTATTGACAAGTATATGAAAAAAAGTTCCAAATAACTAATAATAAGAGAAAAACAGGGGCGGAGCCAAGATGGCGGAGTAGAAACAGCTCGTCCAAGCCTCTCTGCCCCCAGATTCTCCACAAACTATGTAAAAAAGGACTCTGAAAAACTTCTGGAGCCCCAGCACCCACAGAACGACACAGAGAAGCTAACCTCCCGCTGAGGACAGCCCAGCACCCTGCAGGAAGGACCAGCGCAGTGGTCTGGGAGCCGGCAGCGCGCAGAGCGCAGGAGCCGAGCCGAGCCCAGGTCCACTTGAGCCGAGGTTTTAGCCCCAGGGCGGCAGGGCCAGCAGCCAGCTGGAGGAACCCCAGAACACCAGGAACTGTGGAGACTCCAGAATTATCAACATAGACTTGCCTAGGACAAAGTAAGAGGTTAGTGTCCTATGGACTTTAGGACCTGTATTTGGGGAATGCGTCAGCTCCCTCCCCTGGGGGCTAGAAGCCGCTGAGGAGACACGCCATTTTGTAGTTTTCAGAGGCAGCTCCAGCTCCCAGCCTACAAATCCTGGGGAGATCCAGCGATCAGTCTTGGGGGGTAATCGCTCTTGCTTTAACCTCCCTGGATCTGGATTGTGATCTAGGGTGGAAGTGGTGGGTGGGTTTACAGCTTGCCAGAAACGGAAGTTGCCCCCACACGTTCGGGACGAAAATTCCTCTATCTGGCCTTAAAGCCATAGTGTGGCAACAAGCCCAAAGTCAAGCAATTAAGTGGCAACATGCCAAGGCAAAGGAAACAGAAAAATGCAACCCTAGACTCCTATTTTGGGGGCATAGAGCGGGAAAAGGACTGTGAGGTCAGAAGTCCTGCTCCAAAAGCCCCAGGGGAAAACATGAGCGGGTTGCAGGCCATAGAGGACCTTAAGAAGGACTTTAAAAATCAAATAAGAGAAGTGGAGGAAAAATTAGAAAGAGAAATGAGAAGGATGCAGGAAAAGTATGAAATGAGGGTCAACAGCCTGACTGAGGAAAACAACACCTTAAAAAATAGACTAGCTCAAATGGCAAAGGAGGCCCAAAAGGGCAATGAGGAGAAGAATGCCTTAAAAAGTCGAATTTGCCAGATGGAAAAAGAATCTCAAAAGTTCACTGAGGAGATTCATTCCTTCAGAGTTAGACTGGAGCAAATGGAAGCTAATGACTTTATGAGAAATCAAGATGCTGTTAAGCAGATCCAAACAAATGAAAGATTAGAAGGCAATGTGAAATATCTCATGGGAAAAACCACTGACCTGGAAAATAGATCCAGGAGAGACAATTTAAAAATTATTGGACTACCTGAAAGCCATGATCAAAGAAAGAACCTAGAAATCACCCTTCAAGAAATTCTCAAGGAAAACTGCCCTGATGTTTTAGATCCAGAGGGCAAAATAGAGGTTGAAAGAATCCACCGATCACCTCCTGAAAAAGATCCCAAAAAGAAAACTCCCAGAAATATTATAGCCAGGTTCCAGAATCCCCAGATCAAGGAGAAAATACTACAAGCAGCCAGGAAGAAACAATTTCAATATTGTGGAAACACAATCAGAATAGCCCAGGACCTGGCAGCTTCTACACTGAGGGATCGAAGGGCATGGAATATGATATTCCAGAGGGCAAAAGAGCTGGGAATGAACCCAAGGGTCACCTACCCAGCAAAACTGAGTATTTTGTTTCAGGGAAAATATGGTCATTCAGTGGAATAGAGGACTTTCAAGCATTCTTGAGGAAAAAACCAGAGTTGAATAGAAAATTTGACATCCAGACGCAAGAAGTAAGAGATGCCTGAGAAGGTAATCAGGGAAAAGAAATCAAAAGGAACTTATCAAAGTTGAACTATTTACATTCCTATATGGAAAAGCAGTATCTGTGACTGATGATATCTTTCTCACTATGAAAATAATGGAAGAAGGGTGTGTGGTCATATGAATACATATGTGAATGTGTGTGTATATGGTTACAGTTATATATGGATAGAGAGCATAGGTTGATTTTGTTGGGAAGGGAGAGTACTCAAGGGATGAAATTATGAAGTGAGAGAGGAAAGTGGCAAGAGGAGATGGGGAGAGACATGGTAGGGTAAACTATCTCATGTAGGGGAAGTGGGTGCAAAGGAGGGGGAGAACAAGGAAGGCTAAAAAGGCAAAACCACATTCACATTGAATTTGGTTCAGGGAGAAAATGACATACATACTAAATGGGATATCTCAACCTGCAGCAGGATAGGGGGAAGGGGGATGGGAGGAGGGATGATGGATGAGAGGGCATCCTTGGGGTGAGGGGAGGTTGGAAGTACTCACTATAGAAGAGGGACAGGATCATGTAGGGAATGGACCAGGTGGGGGGTGGGATGAGTGGGAGGGAATTATAAGCAGCCTTGTACAATATATCTACTATGATAATGTTTGGCATAGCTAGACATGTACAACATATACTGAATTACTTATATACCAAGAAGGAATGGGTGACAAGGGAGGAAGGAAATGGATCTGAAATTCAAGGTCATAACATTAAATGTTTCAAATATATATATAAATACTATTATTAATACTCTTTTGCCTATAATTGGGAGATAAGATGTGCAGGCATTGGGACACAAAGATTCATCTTCCTCTAATGGAAAAGTCGATGGGGTATGGGAGAAGGTATGGGAGAGAGCAGATTGGAGGAAGCGATATCTTGTGGGACTGCTATTCTGGGAGGTTGGGTAGGGGAATAATGGGGGGAAAATGATTGTAACTCAAAATCTGGCGGAAATGAATGATGTAAAACAGAAGTTAATAAAGTATTTGTTTTAAAAAAAAATAAGAGAAAAACAAAAACAAATCTGCGGGTTTACCTTATAACTAGAAATTCAGCAAAGATGACAAAAATGGAGATGGTTAATGTTGGAAGGGTCATGGAAAGTTATGACAACATTATGGATAGAGTTGTGAATTGGTCCAACCATTCTGGAAACAATTTGGAATTGTGCAAAGAAAGTGACAAAAATGTCCTTTGACCCAGAGATTCTATAACTAAAAATATAGTCCAAGAAATTTAATGATAAGAGGAAAGGCCAGATGATATCAAAATATTTAGAGCAACACTTTTTTGGGGTATCAAAGAATTGATAATATGGTAAATGACCATAGATTAAGGAATGGTTAAACAAATTGTGGCACATCAATGTAATAGTATAGTATTGTGCTATAAGACAAGATGAATATTAGTGAACATAAAAAACCAGGGGAAGATATATAAACTCATACAATGTGAAGTAAGCGGAAGCAGGTATGCAATATATGCAGTTACTACAGGAATGTAAATTGAAGCAACAAAAACAAGGAAGACAAGAATAGTAATGACATAATTGAAACTAAAGACTGCAAAATTATATTCATTAAGGTTGCCCCAAAGAAGAGATATTAGAAGACACTTCCCCCAATTTCTGTGCCTAGGTGGGGGACCACGTGTGTGGAATATTGCATATAAGGTGAGAATTTTTCAATATTTTGTTTAGTATTCGTGGACTTTTTTTTCTTCCTTTAAAAATCCTTTATTTTAAATTATGACTCTCTGGAAAGGGATTAAAGGAAGGATCCAGTGGGAAATTTTGGCGATGTAAAAAATAAATATAATTTATTTTAAATGAAATATTAAAGCAGTTGAGAATCTTCCCCAAAACATTAATGAACTCATTAACTTTTCAGAGGGGACACAGATCACTATGAAATGAAGACATGTGACAAAAGATGGCAGAATAAGACAGTTCTGAGCACTCTCAGATTTCATAATTTGAGTCAATAATATGTCAGACATTTAGTGATTACAATTGCAGTAAGAGCAAAAAAAAAAAAAAGGATGAGAAATAATTTTATATACGATAAGCCTATAGGGTATGAGGTAACAGCAGAGACCGCAGGGATGAACTTATGCCTCCTAACTATATCCCAGAGCACCCTCCTCTCTGAGTGACTCAGTAGAATTTTTTTAAAAAATTATGCCTGTGATGACTTTTATTATTCTCTTTTCAGCAGCGATGAACTCCCCACTCCCAACATTTTCTTTTTTTTCTTTTTTTTAAATTTAAAGCAATTGGGGTTAAGTAACTTGCTCAAGGTTACATGGCCAGTCATTATCTGTGTGTGGGTGCTCATTTTCTGAGGCCGGGATTCGATCTCGGGTCATCCCAACTCCGAGGCCGGCGCTCTTACTCACTGCGACACCTAGCCGGCCCCCACTCCCAACATTTTAAACGAAGAGAGAGAAGCATTATACTTGCCAAGTTTTTCCTTTCTGCCTTCCTTTCCTTCCCTTGCCTCTTTTTCTCTTTCCTTCCTTCCTTCCTTCCTTCCTTCCTTCCTTCCTTCCTTCCTTCCTTCCTTCCTTCCTTCCTTCCTTCCTTCCTTCTTTCCTTTCTTCCTTCCTTCCCTCTTTCCTTCCTTCCTCTTTCTCTCTCCTGTGGAAGGATCCTAAAAGCATCCTTTCTTCTTACAAACATACTCTTTCAGGTGTCTCTCTCATATGATCAACTACTGGCCAAGTCAGAAATTCAGAAACTCCTAATCTATGTGCAGTAAAGACCAGAAACATTCATTTCTTAAAACTGTTATTTACTAACCTGTGCTCAGATAATAAAACAAACAAACAAACAAACAGAACAAACCACCAGAAAGGAAGGAGCAATAGTCAGAGACTTGTGGGCAGCTAGGTGGTGCAGTGAATAGAGCATCAGCCCTGGAGTCAGGAGGACCTGAGTTCAAATCTGACCTCAGACACTTAATCACTTACTAGCTGTGTGACCTTGGGCAAGTCACTTAGCCCCAATTGCCCTGCCTTCTCCCCCCCAAAAAGAAAAAAAAATAGTCAGAGACTTGAAGTCCTGTCACCAGCTCACCTAGGCATGTGCAGGCCAGGTACTTACTTCTCAACCAAGCTGCCATTGCCTAGGGCAAGGAGGAGAGATATTCTCCACCTTCCCTTGCTATAAGTCCAAGAGAGAGAAAGTGAATACAAAGTAAGATGGGTCCAATACAGATATTGTGTAGTCATTTCCACAGATGTTCTTATAAATAAAAGAGGAGGAAGATTTTTGACAATAGTCAATTCCTCTTGATATCCAGCTTAATGCACCCCTCTTCCCCAGTCACAGGGGGCTAATCAGGGACTTACTGTGCCCTCCTATTAAGACATATCTCCCATTAAGGGACTATGGTCCATATTTGCCTCGATGGGAAGTGGAAGTTCCCCAAATCAGACTTCCCATTCTTGCTGTAGTAGAAATGGGGGCTGAGGAAGTGGCTAGGTGGCTCAGTGAATAGAGCACTGGCTCTGGAGTCAGGAGGACCTGAGTTTAAATCTGAATTCAAACATTTAGCACTTACTAGCCCTGTGGCCTTGGACAAGTCACTTAACTCCAATTGCCCTGCCCATCCCCTCCAAAAAGAAAAAAAAAAGACAAACCCAACAACAACAACAACAACAAAACCCCCACAAAACAAACAAAATAAAAAAGAAATGGAGGCTGATGTGGTAGGGGTAGGGGGGAGAGATGTTGAGAATAATTTATATATTGCCATGATGAGCAGAATTATTCAACAACTTCTATTTGCCCCTTCTCTCTCCAACCTCATAAAAATATTTCTTTTTCTGCTTTGAGAAATTATATAAAAAGACATATAATTCTCTTCTCTCTCTCTCTCTCTCTCTCTCTCTCTCTCTCTCTCTCTCTCTCTCTCTCCACTGCCCTCTCCTCAAAACACAAAACACTAGGAAAAACCTGTGTTAAATCTAACACTTTTCAGAGGATGTTCTTCTCCCAATTGCCTCTTCCCGAATGCATTTTCTTTTTTTTAATTTTTTTTATTTTTTTTAAACAAATGCTTTATTAACTTCTGTTTTACATCATTCATTTCTGCCAGATTTTGAGTTACAATCATTTTCCCCCCATTATTCCCCTACCCAACCTCCCAGAATAGTAGTCCCACAAGATATCACCTCCTCCAATCTGCTCTCTCCCATACCCCCATCGACTTTTCCATTAGAGGAAGGTGAATCTTTGTGTCCCAATGCCTGCACATCTTATCTCGCTATTACAAGTGAAAGAGTATTAATAATAGTATTTATATATATTTGAAACATTTAATGTTACGACCTCAAATTACAGATCCATTTCCTTCCTCCCTTGTTGCCCATTCCCTCTTGGGAGATAAGTAATTCAGTATATATTGTACATGTCTAGCTATGCAAAACATTATCATAGTAGATATATTGTACAAGGCTGCTTATAAGTCCCTCCCACTCATCCCACCCCCCCCCTGGTCCATTCCCTACATAATCCTGTCCCTCTTCTATAGTGGGTACTTCCAACCTCCCCTCACCCCAAGGATGCCCTCCCATCCATCATCCCTCCTCTCATCCCCCTTCCCCCTATCCTGCTGCAGGTTGAGATACCCCATTTAGTATGTATGTCATTTTCTCCCTGAACCAAATTCAATGTGAATGTGGTTTTACCTTTTTAGCCTTCCTTATTCTCCCCCTCCTTTGTAACCACTTCCCCTTGCTTCTTCTACATGGGATAGTTTACCCTACCCTGTCTCTCCCCATCTCATCTTGCCACTTTCCTCTCTCACCTCATAATTTCATCCCTTGAGTATTCTCCCTTCCCAAAAAATTCAACCTATGCCCTCTATCCATATAACTGTAACCATATACACACACATTCACATATGTATTCATATGACCACACCCCCTTCTTCCATTATTTTCATAGTGAGAAAGATATCATCAGTCACAGTTATTGCTTTCCATATAGGAATGTAAATAGTTCAACTTTGATAAGTTCCTTTTGATTTCTTTTCCCTGATTACCTTCTCAGGCATCTCTTCCTTCTTGTGTTTGGATGTCAAATTTTCTATTCAATTCTGTTTTTTTCCTCAAGAATGCTTGAAAGTCCTCTATTCCACTGAATGACCATATTTTCCCCTGAAACAAAATACTCAGTTTTGCTGGGTAGGTGACCCTTGGGTTCATTCCCAGCTCTTTTGCCCTCTGGAATATCATATTCCATGCCCTTCTATCCCTCAGTGTAGAAGCTGCCAGGTCCTGGGCTATTCTGATTGTGTTTCCACAATATTGAAATTGTTTCTTCCTGGCCGCTTGGAGTATTTTCTCCTTGATCTGGGGATTCTGGAACCTGCCTATAATATTTCTGGGAGTTTTCTTTTTGGGATCTTTTTCAGGAGGTGATTGGTGGATTCTTTCAACCTCTGTTTTGCCCTCTGCATCTAAAACATCAGGGCAGTTTTCCTTGAGAATTTCCTGAAGGGTGATTTCTAGTTTCTTTCCTTGATCATGGCTTTCAGGTAGTCCAATAATTTTTAAATTGTCTCTCCTGGATCTATTCTCCAGGTCAGTGGTTTTTCCCATGAGATATTTCACATTGCCTTCTAATCTTTCCTTTGTTTGGATCTGCTTAACAGCATCTTGATTTCTCATAAAGTCATTAGCTTCCATTTGCTCCAGTCTAACTCTGAAGGAATGAATCTCCTCAGTGAACTTTGAGATTCTTTTTCCATCTGGCAAATTCGACTTTTTAAGGCATTCTTCTCCTCATTGCCCTTTTTGGGCCTCCTTTGCCATTTGAGTTAGTCTATTTTTTAAGGTGTTGTTTTCCTCAGTCAGGCTGTTGACCCTCATTTCATACTTTTCCTGCATCCTTCTCATTTCTCTTTCTAATTTTTCCTCCACTTCTCTTATTTGATTTTTAAAGTCCTTCTTAAGGTCCTCTATGGCCTGCAACCCGCTCATGTTTTCCCCTGGGGCTTTTGGAGCAGGACTTCTGACCTCACAGTCCTTTTCCCGCTCTATGCCCCCAAAATAGGAGTCTAGGGTTGCATTTTTCTGTTTCCTTTCCCTTGGCATGTTGCCACTTAATTACTTGACTTTTGGGCTTGTTGCCACACTATGACTTTAAGGCCAGATAGAGGAATTTTCGTCCTGAACGTGTGGGGGGCAACTTCCATTTCTGGCAAGCTGTAAACCCACACACGACTTCCACCCTAGATCACAATCCAGATCCAGGGAGGTTAAAGCAAGAGCGATTACCCCCCAAGACTGATCGCTGGATCTCTCCATGATTTGTAGGCTGGGAGCCAGAGCTGCCTCTGAAAACTACAAAATGACGTGTCTCCTCAGTGGCTTCTAGCCCCCAGGGGAGGGAGCTGACGCATTCCCCAAATACTGGTCCCAAAGTCCATAGGACACTAACCTCTTACTTTGTCCTAGGCAAGTCTTTGTTGATAATTCTGGAGTCTCCACAGCTCCTGGTGTTCTGGGGTTCCTCCAGCCAGCTGCTGGCCCTGCCGCCCTGGGGCTAAAACCTCAGCTCACGCGGACCTGGGCTCGGCTAGGCTCGGCTCCTGCGCTCTGCGCTCTGCGTGCTGCCGGCTCCCAGACTGCTGCGCTGGTCCTTCCTGCAGGGCTGCTGGGCTGTCCTCAGCGTCAGGTTAGCTTCTCTGTGTCGTTCTGTGGGTGCTGGGGCTCCAGAAGTTGTTCACAGTCCTTTTTTACATAGTTTGTGGGGAATCTGGGGGCAGAGAGGCATGGAATAGCTGTTTCTACTCCGCCATCTTGGCTCCGCCTCCCCGAATGCATTTTCAACAAATACACAAACTAGCTAGGGGGCCTGTGGTGAACAAAACCAAAATGTTTTAAAACAGAAAGGTAAGCAGAATTTCCCAAAAGGAAAGATTTCAGGTATCTATGAAGGAGCCCTAAGGATAGAAAGGAGACAGAGAATAACTGCTTTGGAATCTGTAGTGCAGAGGGGTTTCAGCAACACATCTTCTGACTCAATCAGGCTCTGGGGCAGATTTGCAGCCAGAGTCCTAGACCTTCCCCCCCATCCCAATAGCTGCCTCTGCCTGGGTTTTTGTTCAGGAACCAGCCTCACTGGCTACTAATGGACTCCTTTTCTCTAACTCCAAGCAATCTTCTCCTAAACTTGGTGGGAATGGGGTTTCACTTTAAGTCTCTCTCCTAGATTCCCTGAACTGACTATTAATCTGGAACTATGGTCCATCTTTTATTACCCTATTCCTTTCTGTGTACTTGTTGAAAATGCATTTGGGAAGGGGACTAGCATCCAACTAGAACCAGTTCAGTCCCTCCAGAAGTCAACTTAGGTCAAGGACTGAGGATGGTAAAAAATGAATTCCCTAATGTGAGAGGAAGTTGAGATAACTTTGAGGTCCAGTCTTCAGGGTATCTTCCATCAAAAGAGGAGTCAGAAAGTTAGTGATAGGGGAATATAAAGAAAAAAAGACTGAAATGAATGAAGATCTCAGGAGAGAGAAAACTCAATTTGACACCTTGAGCACAAGCAGATAGAGAAGATAGATAATAGAAGGGACCACATTTAGGACATTGGACTAAGCCCCAAATTCTCTGATAAACATTTCAATTCGAAGGAAAATGAATCAACACCTGATGAGGCTCTATTTATTTATTTATTTTTGCTTTTTGGAAGGCAATTGGGGTTAAGTGACTTGCCCAAGGTCACATGGCTAGTTTTTGTGTTAAGTTTCTGATGCTGGCTTTGAACTCAGGTCCTCCTGTCTCCAGGGCTGGTGCTATATTCACTGTACCACCTATCCACCCCTGATGAGGCTCTTCTAAGAGAGTATGGAACCACAATGGATATTCTCAAATAGTTGAAGATAGAAGAATCATGATTCTTGAAGATTTTGTCACCCTATTCATGATTCACAAAGAATCATGAAAACAGAAATTTTCACCTGCACAGCAGAAATTATAGAATTAAAAAACAAGAACAAAAACTTAAATCCACTGTGGCAAGACTCTCCAAAAAAAAAAAAAAGTAGAACAACTGATTGGGAACTTAAATACACAGAAGTGAAGCCTAATCTGGAAAAAGATAAACAAAAACCAATAATATTAAAAGAACACCTTGTATCTATACACGCAAAACATATTGATTTTGAAGCCAAAGTTCATAAATTAAGGATCATAGCTCTTTCAGAAGAACATGCTAAATCAAGAACCAAAATACCACAATGCAAAAAATAATAGAAGAAAATGGCCCAGAATTTCTATGCACAGAAAACAAAGTGCTAATTCAGAGAGTACACAGAACACCTCCAGAAACCAAACCAAACCAAACCAAATCAAACCCAAGACACATAATCATGAAATTTAACATTTCCAAAGACAAACAACAAATTCTACAAGCTACTAGAAGAAAGATCTTCAAATATCAAGGAAAGGAAATTTGAATGATGCAAGACTATTTTATTCTTACCAGAAAATGCAGAAATAATGTGTTACAACCAGCGAAGGAACTCAAGATGGAACCCAGTGACATACTCCACAAACGTAAGTTTAATCAGAGAAACAGGATGGATGGTCAATAAAAGAGAGGTTTTAAAATAATTATTATAGGGCGGCTAGGATTCAGAAGGACCTGAGTTCGGATCCGACCTCAGACACTTAACGCACATACAAATAAAAAACCTAGCCGTGTGACCTTGGGCAAGTTACTTAACCCCAATTGCCCTCCAAAAAAAATAATAATTACTATAAAACAAAACTAGACAGACCAGATTACTTGCCTTGCAAATAGCCCAAATATCAAAAACACAAGAAAGATAAAGAAATATAGCAACCAAGGAAAGAGCAAGTAATGAAATAAATTATGCTAGAAAAATAAAGAACAAATGGAAAGAGAAACGTGTGTGGGGTTAAAAATAAATAATAATAATAACAAAGGGGTCATTAAGCTATTTCTTTCTAAAAGTATACAAGGAGACAAGGGCAAAAGTAGAAGTTAAAGAGAAGTGATTGAGAAGAAACAGGCCTGAAATTCCATCAACAAAACCACAAAATGTCTTTCTTATGAATAAATCAATTTGTTTTAGGTGGGTCTAACTGCTAAATAGGAGAAAAAAAAGGGAAAGGGGAAGAAAAAGATAGTGGAAGATGTGTGATGTGTCCTAATCATATCAATGGTAAATGATGGGGGAAAAATAACTCAGTTTCTCAGGAAGAAGAGGGGATATTGGCAAATGGGAAAGTTGGCAAAGGGAGGGATTGAGATGAGGGAAGGAAAGGAGGAAATTTTGATTCAGTGATGTGAAAGGTTCCCATTGAAAAATATTTTCATAGGGAGAGAGTGATACTAGAGTGTAAATTAATATAATCTGCAGGGATATAGTGCTTAGAGAGACCCGTATATTTGAGAAAGTGTTGTGCCTCCATGTGTAACATTCTACATCAGGATAAAAAGAATCAGAGCTCCTGGGGACAAAAGGCATCAAGAAGTACATGGAAGGGGAGCAGAGAACAGGGTCAAGATGGTAGATAAAAGAGATCATTTCTGCCAAGTGACAACATTCCCTTCCAAACAACTTTTAAAAATGTATCAAATTAAATTCAAGCAGTGTAACTGAGAAAAAATGACAGTGAGTCATTTTTCTAAACCAGAACAGTTTAGGAGGGAAGAAAGATCCATAGACACCAGAGTGGGAGCTGGCCAGGACCGTAGTGTTGGGGAAAAGACTTTAGATGTGGGCCTTGGAGGTAGTGGCAGTGGCAGTGGCAGTGGCAGTAGCAGCAATGATACTGGGAGATTGTAAGGGGATTGAATTTATGGTCAGAAAGAATATATAGGGGATCTCTGTGCTAGAAGTGAGCACAAAACTTGGTGCTGTTTGACAACTTCAATGCCTATTACCCAATTCTAGCTTGCAGTTCCAGGTTGGAGAGAAGTACTTGTGTTTTCAAGGAAACAGGAACCCTACCTAAGTATGGGTTCGAGTTCTAGCACATAGGGGAATTATGGTTCTAAGGGAGTAGGGCCCTTGTCTGGGTAAGGACCAGAGCCAGACTAGGAAGGCGTTGATCACTCCTCTCCCAGATCACACCACCTTGGAAGCATCGAAAGCATACAGGTCCCCAGACCTAGCCCAGAAAATAGCACAGCATAAAAAACTGAAGTTCAGAATAGTCACTCCTCAACCCAGAGTCAAGCAGAGCACAACTCTAAATATAAAATCCAAAGTCAAGAAATGTGCTAGAAAATGAATAAATAAAACCAAAAAAGAACCCAGCCAAAAAAATCTAGTAAGGTGACAAGGAAGCTCATGAAACAAACTCAGTAGAAGACAACGACTTGAAAACATTTTTTAAGCAAAGCCTGAAAGAAAATTCGAACTGATCATGAGTCCAATAAGAATTCCTAGAAGAGTTAAAGAGGTTTTTTTTTTCAATTTATTTATTTTTAGTTTTCAACATTCATTTCCACAAGATTTTGAGTTAAAATTTTTTCTCCCCATTTCTCCCCCACCCCCACCCCAAAATAGCAAGCCTACCAAATACCCCTTCCCCTAATCTGTTCTCTCTTATACCCTCCCCCATATTTCTAGTAGGGCAAGATGGATTTCTATACCCCAGTGCCTGTATATTTTATTTCCCAGTTGCATGTAACATGCATTAACATTTGTTTTTCGAAACTTTGAGTTCCAGAGTCTTTCCCTTCTTTCCTCCTTACCCACCCCCAATGGGAAGATAAGCAATTCAACATTGGTTATATATGTGTAGTTATGCAAAAACATTTCCATAGTAGTTATATTGTGAGAAAATAACTATATTTCCCTCCATCCTGTCCCACCCCCCAATTATTCTATTTTCTGCTTTGAGTATGTCCCTTTTCAAAAGTGTTTGCTTCTAACTACCCTCTCCCCTAATCTGCCCTCCCTTCTATCACTCCCTGTCTTATCCCCTTCCCCCCTGCTTTCCTGTAGGGTAAGATACGCAATTAAATGTGTATGTTGTTCCCTCCCTAAGACAAATTCAATGAGAATAATGTTGATCCATTCCCTTTCATTTTCTTGCTTTTCCCCTCCATTATAACATTTATCCCTTGCCTCTTCTATATGAGATAATTTCCCCTGAAGCATTATACTCAGTTTTGCTGGAAAGGTGATTCTTGGTTTTAATGCTAGCTCCTTTGACCTCTGGAAAATCATATTCCAAGCCCTTTGATCCCTAAATGTAGAAGCAGCTAGATCTTGTGTTATTCTGATTGTGTTTTCACAATACTCAAATTGTTCCTTCCTGGCTGCTTGTAATATTTTCTCCTTGGTCTGGGAACTCTGGAATTTGGCTATGATATTCCTAGGAGTTTTCTTTTTTGGATCTTTTTCAAGAGGCAATCAGTGAATTCTTTTGATTTCTATTTTGCCCTCTGATTCTAGAATATCGGGGCAATTTTCCTTGAGAATTTCTTGAAGGATGATTTCTAGGTTCTTTTTTTTTTTATCATGGCTTTCAGGTAGTCCAACAATTTTCAAATTATCTCTCCTGGATCTGTTTTTCAGGTCAGTGGTTTTTCCAATGAGATATTTCACATTGCCTTCTATTTTTCATTTGTTTGGATCTGTTTTATGTATATAGTATCTTGATTTCTCATAAAATCATTAGCTTCCAATTGCTCCAATCTAATTTTGAAGGAATTATTCTCTTCAGTGAGTTTGAAATTCCTTTTCCATCTGGCAAATTTGACTTTTTAAGGCATTTTTCTCCTCACTGGTTTTTTGGACCTCATTTGCAATCTGGGTTAGTCTACTTTTTAAGGTAATTTTCTTCAGAATTTTTTTGGGTCTCCTTTAGTACCGTTGACTTGCTTTTCATGATTTTCTTGCATCATTCACATTTCTCGTCTCAGTTTTTCCTCCACTTCTCTTACTTGATTTTCAAAATCCTTCTTGAGCTCCTCCATGACCTGTGACCAATCCATATTTTTCTTGGAAGCTTTTGATGCAAGAGTTCTGACTTCATTATCCTCCTCCAGTTCCATGCTTTGATCCTCTTTGTCCCCCAAAAAGGATTGTATGGTCTGATTGTGCTTCCTCATTTTGCCAATTACTTGACTTTTTGAGCTCTTTGCTATGATAGAACGGCTTACAGAATGGAGAGAGCTTTGTTCCAGATTGCTGGGGTTTTCACAGCTGCCAGAGCTATTAGTTCGGCACCCTCTCTACAACCCCCACAAGCACTGGCTTACTGGCTACACACCCCAGGACCACCACTCAAGACTTCAATCCAGATCCAGGCAAGTTAAAGCAAGAGTGATCATCCTCCAGATGGTTGCTTGGTCCCCCTTCAATCTGCAGGCCCAGAGCTCTGAAAGCAGCCATGTTGCACCACCTTGCCTCCCGCTGCTTCTTGCCTAGGGGTAGGGGCTAGACCATGTTGTTCCTTCACCCTTACAACAGAGTTCCTGACTGACCTTTTATTTTCTCTTTGGTGTTTATGGATTGAGGGGGGTCTGGAAACCACCATAGCTAGTGATTCACTCTCCTGAAGTTTGCTCTGGCCAGTCTGGGTGTTGGTTGGTGCTGCACTGAGGCCAGAACTGTGGCTCACTGGGGACTGCACTCAGCTCCCAGAACACTGTGATAGACCTTTCCTGTTGACCTGCCAGGCTGCCTCCAATGGGAGATTTGTTTCTCTCTGTCTCTTTGTGGGTTCTGTAGCTTTAAAAATTGTTTAGAGTCATTTTTTTACAGGTATTGGAGATAGTTGAAGCCAGAGCCCACACCAAGTTTCTGCTTTTATTCCACCATCTTGGCTCTGCCCCTAAAGTAATTTTTTTTTTAAAGCAATTGGGGTTAAGTAACTTGCTCAAGGTTACACGGCTAGTCATTATTTATGCGTGGGTGCTCATTTTCTGAGGCCGGATCTGATCTCGGGTCATCCCAACTCCGAGGCTGGCACTCTTACTCACTGTGCCCCCTAGCCGCCCCTTTAGGGCAATTGGGGTTAAGTAACTTGCCCAAGGTTACACGGCTAGGTTTTTTTTGTTTGTATGGATTAAGTGTCAGAGGCCAGCTCCAAACTCAGGTCCTTCTGATTCCAGGGCAGGCGCTCTATTCACTGTGCCACCTAGCCGCCCCCCAGCCGCCCCCCCTAAAGTAATTTTTTAAAGAGCCGAAAAAGGATTTTAGAAATCAAATAAGAGTAGTGGAGGAAAAATTGGGGAAGGAAATGAGAGCAATAAAAGATTATTTAAAAAGGAATAACACTTTGGCAAAAGAGGCTTAAAATGAAGAAAAATAGCTTCTTAAAAATTAGAATTGGTCAAGTGGAAGCTAATGACTCATGAGACAGAAAGAAAAAATAAAACTGAGTAAAAAGATGAAAAAAGTAGAAGAAAATGGGGTCTATCTTATAGGAAAAACAACTGATGCAGTAAATATGTCAAGGAAAAATAATTTAAGCATTATTAGAGCACCTGAAAGTGATGGTTTTAAAAAATATCCTAGTCACCATTTTTCAAGAAATTATAAAGGAAGTGCCCCAATATCTTAGAACTACAGGACAAAATAAAAGTTGAAAGAATCTACGAATCATCTCCTTAAATAGATTAAAAAATGAAATTCCCAGGAATAGTATAGCTAAATCCCACAGTTCTCAGATCTAGGACAAAATACTATAAGTAGACAGAAATGAACAATTCAAATACCATGAAGCCATAGAATTGCACAGGATTTAGTGTCTACCATCATAAAGAAGAGAAGAAGAATGGGGAAATTATCACACGTGAAAAAATGCACACAAAAATGTTTACAATAGAAGGGGAAATAAAAGATGGAATAGGCAACTCTTGAACCTCATTCTTATCTGTACTGGTTCAAAGGGGAAAAAATACACACGCGCGCGTGCGTGCGTGCGCGCGCGCACACACACACACACACACACACCATAGAAATGGGTATAGAAATTTATCTTATAAGAGGGATGGTAGATTAAGTGAGGTAGTGGTCAGAAACAAACAAAGCAGATTTTTGAGGAGAGGACAGGGTAAAAAAAAGAGAAGGATAAATAGAAGAGAATAGGGTGGAGGGAAATACACAGTTAGCAATCATAACTGTGAATATGAATAGGTTGAACTTACCCATAAAATAGAAGAGGATAGCAAAATAGATTAGAAAATAGATCAAACCATGTTATTTTCAAGAGACACACTTGAAACTGAAAGATGTACACAGTTAAAATAAAGGGATGGAGCAGAATCCATTATGCTTCAGCTGAAGTGAAAAAACATAACAGTAGCAATCATTATCTTAGATAAAACAGAAGGCAAAATAGAACTAATTAAAAGAGATGAGGGAAACTATATTTTGTTAAAAGGAACAATAATGAACTAATACCAACACTAAACATATATACACCAGATGATACATCATCTAAATTCTTGAAAAAAAGTTAAATTAATTACAGGAGAAAATAGACAGTAAAACTATTTTAGTGGGGATCTTAATTTACCCCTCTCAGACATAAAGCCTAATCATGAAGTAAATAAGAAAGAATCTAAGGAGATGAATAGAGTTTTAGGCAAGTTAGATATGATGGACCTCTGAGGAATAATAAATAAGAATAGAAAGGAGTATACTCAGCGTATTTTCGCAAAAAATGACTGTATATTAGGTATAAAACCTAACAAACAAGTGCAGAAAGGAAGAAGAGTTAAATTCACCCTTTTGGGATCATAATTCAATAAAAATTTTATTCAATTAGGGTTCATTGATGCAATGATTAAAAATTAATTGTAAACTAAATAACCAGATCCTAAAGAATGGGTAGGTCAAAGAAACAATCAATAATTTCATTAAAGAGAATAACAATAATGAGACAACTTACCAAAACTTGTGAGATGCAGTCAGAGCAATTTTTAGGGAAAAAATTCTACCTCTTAATGCTTACATCAATAAAAGAGAGAAAGAGTAGATCAATGAATTGGTTATGCAATTAAAAAACCTAAGTAACAAATTAGAAACCCCAAATTAAATACCAAAATGGAAATCTTGAAAATAAAAGGAATGATGAATAAAAATGAACTAATAAATACAACTTGGAGCTGGTTTTATCAGGAAAAAATGATTAAATGGGGAAACAGTTGGTTCATTTTATTTTAAAAAAAAGAAAGAAGGCAACTCAATTTCCAGTATAAAAGATGAAAACAGTAAATGCACAATGAATGAAGATGACATTAATTAAGTTATTAGGAGATATTTTGCCCAATTATATGCCAATAAAACTGGCAGCCTAAATAAATAGATAAATATTTTGAAGATACAAGTTGCCCAGATTAACAGGAGAGGAAACAGAATCCTTAAATAAACTTATTTTAGAAAAATAAAATGATCAAGTCATAAATGAATTACCTTAAAAAAAAAAACCCAGCCCCAGATGGATTCTTTTTTTTTTTTTTTATTTTAAGCAATTGGGGTTAAGTAACTTGCTCAAGGTTACACGGCTAGTCATTATTTATGTGTGGGTGCTCATTTTCTGAGGCCGGATTCGATCCCGGGTCATCCCAACTCCGAGGCCGGCGCTCTTACTCACTGCGCCACCTAGCTGCCCCTACAAATATAGTTTTGATACCTAAGCCAGGAAGAGCAAAAATGGAGAAAGAAAACTTTAGACCAATTTGCCTAAAGAATATTGATGCAAAAAAAAAAATCAAATAAAATATTAGTTAGGAGATTCCTCTAATATATCACAAAAATCACATACTATTACCAGGTGGAATTTATACCAGTGATTTAGGGCTGGTTCAATATCAGGAAACATATTAGCATCATTGATCATATCAATAACAGAAACAACAAAAATCCTATGAATATAAAAATGGATGCAAGAAAAAAACTCTTGACAAAATTCAATATCATTATAAAAACCAAGAAGCATAGGCATAAATGGGAGTTTTCTAAAATGATTAGTAATATCTAATTAATATAGTAATATCTAAACCAAGAACAAGCATTTTCTGTAATGGTGATAACTTAGAAGCCTTTCCAATATGATAAAGAATGATGCAAGGAAGTCCATTATCATCATTACTATTCAATATTGTGCTAGAAATGCTAGCTATAGTAATGAAAAGGAAAAAGATATAGAAAGAATAAGAGTAGGCAACAAGGAGACAAAACTATTTTTGTGGATTATATAGGGTCCTGAAATGTTGATGGGATATAAGCTCTTCCCTGCTCATTAATAGGTCTCATGTGGAACCCATTAAGGGAAACTTGGTTAGGGGAGGCTTGCTTATAGGAAAGCTTTCACACCTTTTGCTAATTTCTAATTAGGTACTGAGTCAAAAGGGCTGTGATACCTTCTGGCTCTGAGAAGTGTATATATACTCTCAGTTGGTATATTGCTCTGGAGACTCACTTATGAGAAGGATCTTGTGATTTCTTGGTCAAGATCCTGAGTAGGCATATGTTCAGACCTCCCCAACTGCTCAGATGTAAAGGTTCTGATCCAGGGCTGTATGTAAAGTGTATAGTTGATTCAGGCAATCAGAGCCCTGTCTGTTGGTCTTTATTTCTCTGCTTGCATTTTCTCTGAAATTCAAGGTGCTGACTTTTCCCCTGAACTAGTGAATGTAATTTTAAAAGATTATTGAGGGGCAGAGCCAAGATGGTGGCATAGAAGGAGGAAAACCCTGTGAGCTCCCCCCTTAACCACCTCAAATACCTATAAAATATGACTTTAAATAAATTTTAGAGCTGCAGAACCCACAAAGTGACAGAGAGAAAGAAATCTCCCACTGAAGGCAGGCCAGCAGGCTGTCAGGAAGGGTCCATCACAGTGTGCTAGGAGCTGAGCCTGGCCCTGTGTAAGCCTGTGGTTCTAGCCCCAGGGCAGCTCTGACCAGCAGTAGCTGGAGCAGACCTTGGGAGAGGAGATCATCAGCAGCTGTGGCAGTTTCCAGAAATATCAACCCATAAATGTCAAAGACAAAGTAAAAAGCCAGTGTGGTACTCTTTTGGAACTGGGCAGGATGAAGGAACATTCCGGCCTCCATCCCCACCTCCACATGGCTGCTTTAGAGCTCCTGGCCTTTAAATCATGGAGGGGCCAAGAGACCATTCAGAGGGTAATCACTCTTGCTTTAACCTGCCTGGATAGGGATTGCGGTCTCGGTTGGTGGTCCTGAGGTTTGTGACCAGTGAGCCAGAGCATGTGGGGGCTGTATAGGCAGTGCCCTCTTAATAGGTCCAGCAGCTGTGAAAACCCCAGTGATTTGGGACAAAGCTCTCCCTACTGGAAGCAGAGCTCTACTGTGGCAAAGAGCTCAAAACTCAAGTAATTGAATGGCAACATGAGAAAGCAAAGGAAGCAAAGCAAGCACAGCAATCCAACTTCAGATTCCTTTTTTGGGGACAAAAAGGATCAGAGCATGGAACAGGAGGAAGACAGTGAATTCAGAACTCCTGCACCAAAAGCTTCCAAGAAAAATACAAGCTGGTTACAGGCCATAGAGGACCTTAAGAAGGATTTTGAAAACCAAATAAGAGAAGTGGAGAAAAAAATTGGGAAGAGAAATGATAATGATGCAAGAAAATCATGAAAAGAGAGTCAACAACCTGACTGAAGAAAATAACACCTTAAAAAATAGACTAGCTCAGGGACTACTAGGTGGGGCAGTGAATAGAGCACCAGCCCTGGAGTCAGGAGGACCTGGGTTCAGATCTGGCCTCAGACACTTACCACACACACACACACACACACACACACACACACACACACACCTAGCCATGTGATCTTGGGCAAGTCACTTAACCCCAATTGCCCTCCAAAAAGCAAAAAAAAAAAAATAGACTAACTTAAATGGCAAAAGAAGCTCAAAAAGCCAATGAGGAGAAGAATGCCCTTAAAAAGCCAAATTTGCCAGATGGAAAAAGAATTTCAAAACTCACTGAATAGAATAATTCCTTTAAAATTAGATTGGAGAAATTGGAAGCTAATGATTTTATGAGAAATCAAGATACTATTAAACAGATCCAAACAAATGAAAAAAATAGAAGGCAATGTGAAATATCTCATTGGAAAAACCACTGACCTGGAAAATAGATCCAGGAGAGATAATCTAAAAATTATTGGACTACCTGAAAGCCATGATCAAAAATCACCCTGCAAGAAATTCTCAAGGAAAATTGCCCTGATATTTTAGAACCAAAGGACAAAATAGAAATTCAAAAATCACCTCTTGAAAAAGATGCCCAAAAGAAAACTCCCAGGAATATTATAGCCAGGTTCTGGAGTTCCCAGAACAAGGAGAGAATATTACAAGCAGCCAGGAAGAAACAATTTGAATATTGTGGAAACACAATCAGGATAACACAGGATCTGGCAGCTTCTACCTAGAGGGAGTGAAGGGCACGGAATATGATATTTCAGAGGTCAAAGGAGCTGGGATTAAAACCAAGAATCACCTACCCATCAAAACTGAGTATAATATTTCAGGGGAAAATATGGTCATTCAATGGAATAGAGGACTTTCAAGCATTCTTGAGGAAAAAACCAGAGTTGAATAGAAAATTTGACATTCAGATACAAGAAGCAAGAGAAGCATGAGAAGGTAAACAGGGAAAAGAAATGATAAGGAACTTATCAAAGTTGAACTATTTATATTCCTACATGGAAAAATGATAATTGTAACTTATGAAACTTTTCTCAGTATGAGAATAGTTGAAGGGAATAGAAATGTGCATATGTATATATATATATGTATATGTATATATATGTATATGTATATATATAGGTATATATACATATATATGTCTATATAGGAGGGTAATTGTGTGTATATATGTGTACAGGTATACATAGAGGGCACAGTACCAATTGAATAGGAAGGGATGATATTTAAAAGGTGAAATTGAGAGGTGAGCGAGGAATATAATGAGAGGAGACAGGGAGAGAAAGAATGCGGTAAATTATCTCATATAGAAGAGGCAAGGGAAAATTGTTACAATGGAGGGGAAGGACAGGAAGGCAAAAGGGAATGGGTCAACCTTACTCTCATTGAATTTGGCTTAGGGAGGGAATGACATACACACTAAATTGGGTATCTTGCCCTACAGGAGAGTAGGGGGGAAGGGGATGAGAAGAAGGATGATAAAAGGGAAGGTAGGCTGGGGGAGTGGGAAGTTGGAAGCATACACTTTTGGAAAGGGACAGGGTCAAAGTAGAAAATAGAACAAGTAGAGGGGCAGCATAGCATAGAGGGAAATATAGTCAGTCTTTCACAATATAACCACTATGGAAATGTTTTGCATAACTACAAATGTAAAACCTATATAGAATTGCTTATCTTCCCTGTAAGGGTGGGTGAGAGGGAGGAAAGGAAAGAATCTGGAATTTAAAGTTTCAAAATCAAATATTTAAAAATTATTACTATTATTATTATTATTATTATTATTATTATTATTATTACATGTAGCTGGGAAATAAAATATACAGGCCCTGGGATATGTAGATCCATCTTGTCCTATCAGAAAGTCAGAGGGGGGATGGGGGAGGATATAGGAGAGAGCAGATTTGGGGAGGGGGTATACGGTGGGATCTCTGTTTTCGGGTGGGGGTAGGGGAAGATGGGGAGAAAATTTGTAACTTATTATTATTACATATTAAGGAATGATGTAAAACTAAAAATAAACATAAAATTTAATTACAAAAAAAGATTGTTGTTACCTTAAACAGCTATCTTTCCTAGTTAAGCAGATCTAAGAACCTATGCTAGCAGCCATCCTGCCCATGCCAGTGTGGTTGCCATTACAGGACCTTAGACACACTGTATATAGCACATATGCAGTTCACAATACTAAATGTAATTGGGAAATATTTAGTGATAAGTAAAAGTACAATAAAGTCTTGATAATATTACATTTCATCACCATCAATATGTGGCCTGGAGGGGCCCTTACACACACACACACACACACACACACACACACACACACACACACATACACACACACAAATATATAGATTAGTGGCCTCCATTCCTATTTAAATATTTAGATTATGAGATTTTTCCAAGAGTAATACAGAAATTAAATAGGGGATAAATAGAATAAAGGTTATGAATTAAAAAATAAAAGCCTAGAACAGATAGAAAGGGAAAAGAATTAATCAAGAAAATATAAAAATAAATCCTTTTTAGAAAAAGGTGAATAAAAATATACTAACAAAAGAATTTTAAGGGAAGAGAAGAAAAAGAGGGGAAGAATTAGGTAACTAGATAAAAGGAAGGAAGAAAAAAATTAATGTCAAGTAAAACTACAAAACTAGGGAAAGAATGGCAACAAATAGAAGAAGGCTTGAATGTGAAGCAAAGAGAGCCAGTGGGAATAAGATTACCTTATAGTAGATCAAGTAAAAATAACTGAAGAGACAAAGTATTATTTTTACAAAGGAAGAGAAACCAAAAAAAAAATCCTCATTCAGAAAAAAAAGTTATTTGAGACAAATGGAGGAAAAATATCTTTAAATATAAAAGGAGCAGGCATACAATAAAATGAAAAAGAGGGACGGACTGGATTAGAAAACAAAACCCCAATAACCATACTTCATCACATAATCATTGCAGATTTTATGCCAAATTTTTTTTTTGCAAAAAAGTGGGGTGTGACCATTATGTGAAACTTTTAAAAAACTGTTCCAGTATTACTTAAAAGTCATTTATTACTAAAGTGTCTTTGGTGCAAGATTAGGATGCACAGAATACTTGTGAATATACGTTAAAATTGGGAAGATGCAAGTCTTACCATATCATATGACTTATTCAAGGCAGCTTTGCCTGCCCACCTGCTCCCCAAATCCACAGCTTTTTATTGGGTTGAGTGACAATACCGTTAGTACTTCAGGACTCTACACAAACCACACATTTTGGAAATCTATTGACAATACATGTTTGCTGAGAATTGTAGGTTCACGGCTCACAATTCACGTGAGATAAATTTGTATCCATATGCCACTGATGAATACATTGCTCTTCTGTTTACCTTTTATGTGGAGTGATGAACAGAATTATACCATGTGACAATTATATGACAAAAGGTTATAAACTAATTTTCGGAATGAAAAAACAGGGTGCAATGATTATGCAGCGAAATCCATTAATCTGTTGATTTTTAAGAAATACACTTAACCTTAACCTTAGAGATTACAGTTTCCAAAAGTTTTGTGTCCTATCTCTAGGTTCTTCAACTAAAATGCCTTTTGCTCCCTCTTCTACAAATCCTTAATCTTTCTCTCATTTTTTTTTTCTGGTTAAAAATTCACCCTGGCTAGGCAATTTGCCTTGATTAACTCCCTGTGGATATTCACTCCTTTACTCTTAGCCTCCCAGGTTTGATTGACTTGCTTGAATACTATCCTGTAAGCACCTGATCCTCTTTTCCCCCCAGGTGACCTGGGTGGTCTGGGAGAGAAGTGGTCATGATTTCATAGCCTCTGGATCTCCCATCTCAGGTCTCTGTAATGGTGCTGACTGACTCCAGTGCATATAAAGAAGGGAAGTCTTGGGCCTGAGTTCAGTGGGATTGGGGGCAGTAAAGGAGGCCTGAATATCCAACTTGGAGTATTGTGGAAAGGAGGCTGGACTGAATTTTGTACTTGACACAGTAAGCAATATATTTAGGTATTCACATTCTGAAAAACCACAGGGCTTTGGAAATGTGTGCTGAATATTGAAATATTGTTTTTATTATAAACTTGAGTGTTTGAATAGATATCTTTTGAATAAAATATACATGCATACATGAGGAGAGGGAAAAAAGAAAAAGACACAGTGGCCAAGTTATGCCTATGTCAATCTTTTTTGCCCCCCACTAAAATGAAAGAAAAATGAACATAGAAGATGAATTTATCCATATTTTCTTCTTTGGGAAATCAAAAGTGCCTAGGGCCTGTAAGGACTTTAACCTTGGATAAACCATGGAAAGTAAGGGCAAGAGGGGATCAGTGGATACAGAAATGCCTACTTTCTCACTCTAAGCATGTCTAAATGGCACCTTGTATGGAACTAGGACCTCGGTGGGTGGTGACCACAATCTCAGTGAGGGCCCTGAAGATGTTTCCCTGTGGTTCCTTTTATCTCATCAGTCCTTCCTCTAGGCCTGAGGTTAAAAACTTTATTCTTCCCTGTTTAAAATGAGGCAAGAGGAGGGAAAGGGGCAGGGTAGGTATTCTCTAAAGTCTCTTCCATTGGTGGGACATCTCCCACTCCCAGATAAATCTCTTCCTGATTTTGGGAGCTTATTCTATGAGGAGAGCCCCCCTAGGGTCAGATGAGTCCCTGGAAACTCTACCCTCAGGCTTGTCATCATCAGAATGCACCCAATTGTCTTTGGGCATGCCCATTTCTTACCTAATTGCAACTTTGAGTGGACAGAGAGACCATTGTTCTCTTCTGCAAGTCTCTTGGCCTCCCACAACAAGGCCTGAAGAAACACTTGTCTTTGTTACTGTTCTATGAATTTCTGGGTTGCTGAGCCCTGTTCTTGGAATTCGTTCCCCCCCCTCTCTCCCATTATTCCCCCCTGGATATAGCCGTGGTTAAAAGGACCTGCTTTCTCCTCAAGCTGAGCATCACCTGTGTTTCTTAGGCTGTCATCCGTGACTCTTAGACCATGAAGTTCTTCACCATCCTGTTCTTGGTCAGTGTGGCCTGTGCTGTGGGCTCCAGCTGTAAGTCCCCTTGCTTCCTCATCCTCATCCACCCCCTCTTCCCTACCCAGGACAGGGCAAAGGTAGGAGAGAATCACCCTTCCCAATCTAGACAGGCTCCATCCAGAGGTTTCTGTGGTACAGAAGAGATAGCACCCTTTATGGGGTGGCTGGATGGGAGGATTGGCCAGAGACATTGGACAAGATGGCCCCTCCAAGTCCCTATCAACCTTTGCAAGCTGGAAATCCATCTTACTTTGCTACTAAGGAGTTGGAGTTGGGGCCAGGAATATAAGAGGACCAAACCCAATCAATCAACCAGTCTGCGCTCATAGAGTCTTCAGGAGGATCAAAAAAGACCATATTTATAGCAACATTTTTTCCAGTGAAAAACTGGAAACAAAGTAGATTCTTGTTGATGGTGGAATGACTAAATTCCATAAATGGAATATCACTGTGCTCTAAAAAGCTAATATAATGATTACAGAGAAACCTGTGAAGACATATATGAACTGAGTGAGGTAAGCAGGACCAGAGCTCAGAAGAGAGGCCAAGGATACAAATATTGATTTATAAATCACTCCAAATAAGTGCCAGTGGAAGTTTTGGGAGTAATTGAGATTGCAGAAGGATAGAGCATAGAGAGGGAAGAGAATAGGGCCAAGGCCATATTCTTGGAGCATGAATGGTTCAAGGGGAGGTGATGGAACCAGCAAAGGATAAGAATTTGTCTTTAAGAGTTGGAGGAAAACCAAGAGAGTATTGTGTTTCTGAAGTTGAGGGAAAAGAGAGGGAGGAAGAATAGTGGCTAGTTGTGCTAAAAGGCTCATAGATGGCTTAGAAGTTGAGAACTAAGACTAGATCATTGCATTTGGCAATAGAAGGTATATGAATTCATAGAAGTCTTCCTAGGGCTCTATGAATTCCTCATATTCCCCATGTCTTATAACACAATAGTATTCCATGACATTCCTATTCTCCAGTCACAGAGCATTGACTTTTCTAGTCTTGTTTTTCTCTTTGCTACTTGTACTGCTATGGGTATGTGGGCATCTCAAAGACCTTTCATTTTTTGTTTTGTTTCATTTTGGTCTTTTTTGAGGGGGAAAGCAGGTCAATTGGGATTAAGTGACTTGGCCAAAGTCACACAGCTAGTAACTATCAAGTGGTTGAATTTGAACTCAGGTATTCCTTACTCCAGGGCCAGTGCTCTATTCATTGCACCACTTAGCTGTTCCATCAAGGACCTTTCTATAAGAAAGAGTAGCATAGGCAGAGGGAAGAGAAAAGGCTATTGTGAAATGATGATAGATGGACAGAATGCCACCTGAATCCAAGGTTCCACAAAATCTTACCCTGAAGAGATCTGCTAAGTGTCCGTGCTGGAAATGGGGCTTTTAGGCCTGAAAGAGAAGAGCCACCATTGGCAGCCAGTCTCGTGTAAAGCCTCTATGAAGTTTCTTTTGTGCCTCTTCACACGATTAAATGTGACGTTTGCAGTTATTTTTATAAAAAGTTGGGCATCAAGTCTTTGATTAGAAACATAACTCCTTGTCAGACCACTTATTGTCCCCGTGGGAAAGTCATATTCACCTTAAGACATCATTATGGCTATTTTTTTTTTTACCAGAAGTGCAACTATCTGGAGTTCAGATTATTAGGATTTGAGTAAAATGCGACACCAGGACAGCAGCAATAACCCAGGTAGTAAATATCAGATGTGGGATTTGAACCCAGGACCTAACTCCAGAGCCAATGCTCCATGATAAGAAAAGGGATTTGATGCCAAAAAATATAAAAACAAGGCTTCAGAAGTCCAGGAGCAGAGGAAAGAGTGGTTATGTAATGGGTTTCAGACGTACAACTTAAAGATCATTTTAATTATCTTTTTAAGGCATTCTTCTCCTCATTGGCTCCTTGAGCCTCTTTCGCCATTTGAGTTCGTCTATTTTTTAAGTTGTTATTTTCTTCAGTGTATTTTGGGGTCTCCTTTAGCAGGCTGTTGATTTGCTTTTCATGATTTTCCTGCATCATTCTCATTTCTCTTTCCAATTTTTCCTCCACTTCTCTTACTTGAATTTCAAAATCCTTCTTGAGCTCCTCCATGGCCTGTAACCAACTCATATTTTCTTGGAGGCTTTTGATGCAGGAGTTCTGACTTCAAAATCTTCCTCCTGCTCCATGCCTTGATCCTTTTTGTGCACAAAAAAATGATTCTATCGTCTGTTTGTGCTTCCTGTGCTTGCAAATATTGCCAGACAATTACTTGACCCTTGGGCTCTTTGCCACCATAGAACTGCTTCCAGAAAGGAGAGAGTTTTGTCCCAAACCGCTGGAGTTTTCCAGCTGCTGGAGCTATTAGGAGGGCACCATCTCTACAGCCCCCATGTGTTCTGGCTCACTGGTCACACACCCCAGAACCACAACCCAAGACCATGATCCAGATCCAAGCAGATTAAAGCAATAATGATTACCCTCTGAATGGTTGCTTGGGCCCCCTACAATCTGCAGGCCAGGAGCTCCTGAGGCAGCCCCGTGGCGCAGTTGCCAGGCCTCCTCTGCTTCTCATTCTGGGGGCAGCAGCTGGACCATACTCTTTTTTTTTTTTTTTTGGAATAGCCAATTCTTTCCTTAAACACTTCCTGAAGGGACAATTTTATACAATAATATTATAAAGAAAAACAACTTTGAAAGAGCTCTTTCAGAATCTGAGAACTCTGATCAATGCAAAGACCA
The DNA here is from genome assembly GCA_011680675.1 of Gymnobelideus leadbeateri. Taxonomy (NCBI): domain Eukaryota; kingdom Metazoa; phylum Chordata; class Mammalia; order Diprotodontia; family Petauridae; genus Gymnobelideus; species Gymnobelideus leadbeateri. Next base: position 14,236 of record WOXC01007855.1, on the reverse strand, counting down.
ACCAAAATTCTAGAGGACAAAAGATGAAACATGCTACCCAATTCTGGACAGAGAGGAGATGAACTCAAGATGCAACATCATGCATATATTTTTGGACTTGGCCAACATGGGAATTTGTTTTGCTTGACTATAAGTATTTGTTACAAGGGTTTTGTTTTTGTTTTTCTTTTTTTGTTTGCTTTGCTTAATTGGAGGAGAGAAGTGGGACTGAAAAAATTCAGTTAAAAAAAAACTTTCTAGGGGCAGGTAGGTGAAACAGAATAGAGCATGGGCCCTGGAGTCAGGAGGACCTGAGTTCAAATCCAGCCTCAGACACTTAACACTTACTAGCCATGTGACCTTGGGCAAGTCACTTAACCCCAAATGCCCTGCCTTCTCCCCTCCAAAAAAGCAAAAAAACCCAAAAAACATTCTATGGACCATACTCTTTTGTCCCACCCTCCCCTTCCCCCCCGCCCTGCCAACGAAGTTCCACACCAACGTTTTACTTTCTTTTTGGCATTTATGAGTTGAGAAGTCTGGAAGCTGCCACAACTGCTGCTGATTCACTCTCCTGAAGTCTGCTTTGGCAGCTGCTGGTTGGGGCCACCTTAGGGCAAGAATTGAGTGGCTCCTGCCAGACTGCACTAGGCTCTCCACACTCTGCAATAGACCTTTTCTGTTGGGCTGCTGGCTGTCTTCAGCAGGAGATTTGTTTCTCTCTGTTACTTTGTGGATTTTGTAGCTTTAAATTTTGTTTAGAGTCATTTTTTTTTAATAGGTATTAGAATTGTTTGGAGCTGGAGCCCACGCCAAGTTTGTGCTTCCACTCCTCCATTTTGGCTCCACCCCCTGAGCGTTTTAATTATCAAAGAATCATCGAATCATAGTGTTTGAGCTGGAAGAGGCCTTAGAGGTCTCCTAGTCCTCTTTGAATAGATAAGGAACTGAAGTCAAGAGAAGTTATATGACTTGTCCAGGGTCACAAAATACTAGCAAGCAACTGAGGTGGAATGTGAACCTAGCTCTTCCTGACTCCAAGCCCATCATACTATCTATCTATCTATCTATCTATCTATCTATCTATCTATCTATCTATCTATAGTATATAACACATATATACTATATATAGGGCATATATAGTGTACAACAGATCTGGATTTAAAAACTGACTCTCATATTTATTACCTGTGGACTCTTAGGTAATTTCACTTCTAAAAAAAAAAAAAAGAAAAAAGAAAATTTAGGGTGAGGCTAGGTGGCACAGTGAGTAGAGCACCGGCCCTGGAGTCAGGAGGACCTGAGTTCAAATCTGGCCTCAGACACTTAACACAAAACTAGCCGTGTGACCTTGGGCAAGTCACTTAACCCCAATTGCCCTCCAAAAAGCAAAAAAAAAAAAAAAAGGTAATTTCACTTCTAGGCTTCAGTTCCTGTCTGCAAAGTAAAATGGTCAGATTAAATTTTTCTGGTCTGGTGAATGAAACCTATGGAAAGGTGAAATTTTTCTCAAAATAATATCTTTAGGTGCATAAAATAAAATACATGGGACTACAAAGGAAAACAATTATATTGAATATAGCTATCAAAATACTTTTTAAAAAGCAAGTTTACCCTGGGCTAAAACCTCCTGGATCTGATCTCTAATGTTCTTTGGAGCAGAGTTTGTACATTTTTTTGGAGGAATCTTATTAGATGGAAGGTGCTGATAAGGTATTCTCTGTGGTTATTGACAAGTGGTTGAAATGCATTGCAACAGCAAAGGTTTAAGCTAGAGAGAAGGACACATTTTTCTGATAGTTAGGGTAATTAAAGACTGGGCCAGCTATCAAGAGTTCCTTATCCCTAGACATTGATCTTTAGGGAAAGATAAAGTCACCTATTAATTGCACAGATTGTCATTTTACGTGTAATGAGAGGCTAACAAAGCCTTATTGAATTGAGTTAAAATTGCTTTGCATTCATGGTTAGGGTTTTAAGACCTAGAGCTGGAAGGGACCTTAGAATCATTGAATCTGACCATTTCACTTTGCAGACAGGAACTGAGGCCTAGTAGTAAAATCACCTAAAAGTCCACAGGTAGCAAGTATAAGAATCAGTTTTTTAATACAGATCTGCTGGCTCCAAATTTAGATATCTTTTCACTATATCTCTTTGCTCAGAGGGGTGCTAGGTACTGCACACCCCTGGTTTCTTTTGTTTGTTTTTTGGGGAGGGAAGGGAGGACAATTGGGGTTAAGTGACTTGCCCAAGGTCACACAGCTAGTAAGTGTTAAGTGTCTGAGGCTGGATTTGAACTCAGGTCCTCCTGACTCCAAGGCCAGTGCTCTATTCATTGTGCCACCTAGCTGCCACCTAGGTACTGGATTTCATAGTAGAGTGTGTGTGTGTGTGTGTGTGTGTGTGTGTGTGTGTGTGTGTGTGTGTGTGTGTGTTGTGGAGTGGAGGTTCATGAGGGGAAGGGACAGAAGAAAGAGTGAGGACAAAAGAAAAGTATATCTAATCACAATCCAGGACAAACCCTTGATCATCCACTCTAATAGGATGAAACTGCAAAAGTTTCTGCCTTCTGGAAGGAAAGGTATATGGGTCCCTGATCCTCATTTTGCACCCGGATGAAGCACTTTCTTCTGGAGCATTCTATGCAAGGGCTATTGTGTGTCAATAGTTAACAGTCTGAGAACGGCCTTGGAAATGAGATTATAATAAAGGACAAGGCAAGGTAAGGAAGAGAGAAGACAAATATTTTTTGGAGGTGGGAGAGGGCACAGGTATGACTGATATGACAGTAGACCAAGCTTGAGAGTGCCTCACAGGCTTTCTGAATATTTCATTTTTTCAAGACCAGGTTGCTGCACACCACTAATGGGTCTGTATCCCAAAGAGATTTCAAAAAAGCAAAAGGACCTACATGTACAAAAATATTTATAACAGTTCTTTTTGTGGTGACTAAACAAGTTGTACTATGTGATTATGATGGAATACTATTGTACTATAAGAAATGATAAGCAGGATGCTCTCAGAAAAACCTGGAAAGATTTTCATGAACTATGCAAAGTGAAGTGAGCAGAAACAGGAGAGCATTGTACACAGCAACAGCAATATTGTACAGTGATCAACTGTGGGTAACTTGCTATTCTCAACAATACAGCGATCTAAGACAATTCCAAAGAATTTATGATGAAAAGTCCTATCTACCTCTAGATAAAGAGCTGATGGAGTTTGAATGCAGACAGAAGCATATTTATATATTCTATTTTTCTTGGTACTTTTTATTGGGAGGGAGTCTTTGCTTTCTTACATAACACAACTAATACAGAAATATGTTTTGCATGTATATCCAGATTCTCAAAGAGGGGGGAGATGAGGGAAGGGGTTTTTCCCTTTGCTTTCTTTCATGACAACTAATATGGAAACATGTTTTGCACGACTATACATGTATAACCTATATCAGATTCTCAAAAAGGGGGGAGAGGAGGGAAGGGGAAAAAGAATTTGGAGCTCAAAATTTTTAAAAATGAATGTTAAAAGTTGTTTTACATGTAATTGAAAAAAAGATTGAAACTACAAGACCAGGTTGCTGGCCTTTAGGTAGTAATTTGATCCAGAGCTCTTTTGTCTCCTGTTCAGTCCCTTCAGACACAGCGGTGGACAGCAGTCCCAGGAAGGAAGAGCCCATAGTCAGAGACTCTGACAGGACCAGGATCATGGCCAGGGACAGCACCACCATTGCTCCTGATATCACCCGAGAGACCTCATCATACAGTACGTTTTTATTTGTCTACTCATTGAGAGTGGATTTACCGTCTTAGTCCCTCAGTTTCTCAGGGTTCAGCACTGGTTCCTACTAAAATAAGGTATACTAAGCATCCCAGGGAACTCAGCTTGGAACTATGTCTATACTTCCTCCTTTGTCTGTCTCTCCTTATTCTGAAGCCAGTGAGCCCCAAGGCTCCCCACTTGTGTCTAATCTAAGAAAAATGTGACATGGATGAGCGTTTAAGGGAGTGACTAAGGGATCCCTTCTTCCTCGATTCAGTGTTCCCTCATGATGGAGAAGGGGAGCTCTGTTGAAGGCTGTCTAATTTCACCCTCCCCACTTTGAAGAAGAATGTTTCACTAGGCAGAGGGAGGGAGGGAAGGGCAGGTAGATACATCCTTTATCTCCACTCCACCCCAAAATATTGACAAGGATCATGTTATGAGGTTTGAATCTTGACTCCTCCATCCTTCTTCCCTGTCTCCAGGCATCTATTCTCCTGCTACCTAGTGGTATCTCATTCTGGAGTGGGGGGAGCATCCTGGCCTCTTTGTGGGAGGGGATATTACAATAAAGAAGGTGATAATGATGGTAAAGATGAAGGTTTCTGCTAATGTTTTCTTTCTAGATGTTTTGAAGATAGTAAAAAACTACATTGGACAAGTCATTCGCTATCTGGAGAATTTAGTGAAGCCTAATTGGAGGAATATGCAGGAGAGGCAACAGAGACTATAGGCAAGATGTCCCATTCTTGTCTCCTTTGTCTGCCCTCTTTCTATCCCTCCCATAACTCTCTGATCACCTATGGAGCTGGAGACAGAGTCTATGACATTTAATAAAACTCATCTGGTGATGGGAAGAAAAAAGTCTCAGTCTGTTTTTAATATTTTTAGATACTCTTATCTTCATTAGGAGCCTAGAGATAGGGATAGAAATAGAGACCCTGGGATTGTGCCCACATAGGAAAGAAAGGAAAAAGTCAGAGAGAAAGAAGGACTGTGGATGGACATTGAGGCCTGGGCCTCTATATTACTCCTCTGGAGTCATATCTCCAAATTCTTGGAGGAATTTGCCAGCAGAGCAGATCACAGTTCCATACAAGTTCTATGAGAAGCAAGGGCTTTCATATGAGTTCAAGGCAATTCCTTCCAGTTCCTTGGTTTCTAGAGGTTTGAAACTTGCTATTCCCTTCTCCTCTCCATTTCCACTTAAGAAAATAATATGAGACTCCAACTCTTGCCACTCTACCTGCCCCCCCCCATGCCCATCTCATGTACAGTTTAGTCTAATGGAGACCCATCACCCTCAGCACCATCATGATATCCTATCAGTGACAACTTAGCAACCATTATTTGGGGCCCTTCAGGCCTCCCAGCTACTCCTCTCCACCATCTGGGGCATAGAATCCAAGAACCTAGAACAGGGTTTTCAGAGACAGGACTTGCAGAACAAATGTCCTCTTCACATCAGTCGCAGAAGTGACCATCCAGTCTTGGCTCACAGACTTCTGGTGAAGGGGAGTCTTCCATTTCCTGGGATACCCCTGTTTCACTTTTGTCTCATAAGAAGTTTCTCTTTCCTAAATCTGATACTTAACTCAGCAGCTTGCATACACTGTTCCTGCCCTCTGAAGCCAGACAGAAAATTCTAGTCTATTGCACACAACATTCCTTCAGATACTTAGAGACAGCTATTATATCTATCTTGTGTTTAATCTTCTTGAGGTTAAACATCTCCATGTCTTCATGTGACATGAACTCAAGGCTGCTCTACACCCCAGTGTTGGGTACTCACCAGCTTATCAGTATTTTTCCAAACTTATAAAGACTCCCTTGAACCCCACTTATACCTAGGAAGAGCACTGGTTCTAGAATCAGAGGTTCTGAGTTCAAATTTTACCTATGGCCCTTACTGCCTGTATGACCTTAAGCAAGTCACATAATCTCTCCAGGCTTTAGTCTCCTCTATAAAATGAAGGGGTTGGACTAGATGGTCTCTGAGATCCCTTCCAATGCCAAGTCTAGGACTCTATGGTCATTTAGCATTCATGTTCAGTATGAAATTATTTGGGTGGTCATTTCTGGAAGTCACAACTTGAGCGTACAAGTGCACAGTGTCCCAAAAAGTCCTTTATAAGCTTTGGTAGCTTAAAACTGTAGGCAGCTAAGTAGTGTAGTCAATAGAATGCTGGACCTGAAATCAGGAAGACTCATCCTCTTGAGTTCAAATCTGGCCTCAGATACTTACTAGCTCTGTGACCCTGGGCAAGTCACTTAACCCTGTTTGCCTCAGTTTCCTCTTCTGTCAAATGAACTGGAGAAGAAAATGGCAAACTGGTCCAGTATTTTTGCCAACAAAACCCAAAATGTTGTCACAAAGAGTCAGACATGGCTGAAATGACCAAATAACAACAATGCTTAAAACTGTACTGAGACTTCCCTGTTACACAGGGAACACTCTATATAACATGCCATACACAGCTCATGCTAGAGATATATATTAAATGGTAAAGAATTTAAATTAGATAGTTAAATTCAAACAGAAAAATAAATGGGCAACAAAACCCAACTGCCTTCCTGGGACAGCTCATGTGATTAGCATTTGAAACCAGTATTTCAGTATTAGTGTGGAGGCCTTTACTACCTCTTCCAACCATACTTACCTTCATTCTTTCCATGGGCTGCTAATTCCTTCCCTCCTTCCATATGGAGTTGACCTTACAAAGTTCCAGTGTCTACAGTTTAATGATCACACACACATTGAATGCAAGATGAAAGCTTGCCATCTCATATTCTTCAGCTTCTTTTAAATTGTCTTGTGAAATATACCTCTTCCAGAAAGTTCTTCAGGAATAGTGCCAGTCTTACAGCATAATGAATGAAATAAAAAGTACTTATTAAACTCTTACTATGTGTCAGGAACTGTTCTAAGTAGTGGGGAAAACAAGCAGGCAACATGGCCTTCTGAACTCAGAGATTTTACAATTTTAATAGGGCAAGATGATACATAAAGGGGAGCTGGAACTGGAGATGAAGGAGGAAGAAGGTGTGTCAATGTGCAGGAAGTGATGGTTGGTTTGGTTCTGGGCCAGAGAATAAGAGTCCATGGTCTTGGGAACACAGTCCTAGGTCCAAAGTTCACAATAGGAGAAATAGCATGATTTGGAAATTGTTTCAAAGTGCCTTAGTGCCCTGACTTTGGGCAAGATAAGGTGAAGCTCACTTGTCAAAGCCCAGGTTCTCAGGGCCAGAGTCCAGGCTCTAGAAGTGGAGGGAGGAGGAGATCCAGAGTAGGTAGCATGGTTTGGAAATGATTGGAAAGTGTTGTTAACAGTGTGACCCTGAGAAAGTCACTTCTCTCAGTTTTTTTTTTCTTTTCAATTTTCTTATCTCACAGTCATGGCTCCAGACATTACAGAATTCTAGCTATATAAAGGAGAAGGGTAAAAGGATAATTTGAGAGGATGACAGAGTTAATGAAGGTGATTTAAAGATGGAAGAGACCTGGGCACACTTTTTTTTGCTTTTTGGAGGGCAATTGGGGTTAAGTAACTTGCCCAAGGTCACACTGCTAGGTTTTTGTTTGTGTGTGTTAAGTGTCTGAGGCCAGATATGTACTCAGGTCCTTCTGACTCCAGGGCTGGTGCTTTACTCACTGCACCACCTAGCCGCCCCTGGGCACATTTTTAAATGATGAAGAAAGAGTTAGTGGATGAGAAGAGATTGAAGATGACAGAAAGAAGAAACGATGGGAGAAATGGCAGAAAGTTAGCTTCCAGATGATACTGAAGGTGATGAGATCAAGAGCATCAGTAGAATGACTGGCTCCTTAAGGGAAAATAAATTTTCATCATAGACTGGAGCACATGAGGAAAGAAATAGGCTTTGCAGTATAGAGTATGGTAGAAGATGGGTGGCCTCCATTTTCTCAGTGATATAAGAGGCAAGGTCCTCTTCTGAAGGGAAAGGAGGTATCATAGTAGGTGTAAAGAAAAAAAAGATAGTTTGGAATCTATTGAAGGAGAGGCAGCATGGATATGATGGATATAGCACTGTATCAGGACTTAGGGAGATTTGGGTTCAAATCCTATCTTAGACACATACCAACTGAGTCTGGGCAATCTCCTTAATTGGGCCTCTGTGTACCCTAATGTGCCTCCATTTTCTCACCATGTAATGCCATGCACAGAAGCTTTCCAGAAGAATGCTACTGTGAACAGCTTTTAAGGTTCTGATTATACAGTATAGTGATCACTCTATTTATTCCATAACGAAAGCAAAACATTCACAGAAAATCAAGGTACAAGCATTCACAATATTACAACTTATCACAGAAAATCACAATATAATATTCACAACGCAGTCTCAAAGTGAAATCGTCACTCTTAAGTTAACACAGTCACTTATCAGTAGTCTCAAAGTACATAGTCAAAGTCTTCCACTTATGGGGCAGCTAAGTTAATTCAATCAGTCACTTATCAGTAATAATATCTCAAAGTACAATAGTCAAAGTCTTCCACTCTTGGGACAAAGTTTTGATTAACTCAAATCAGTCACTTGTTCATCAATCAATTACTAAGCATTATACACAAAACCCTCCACCCCTTAGGTCACTAGTAAACTATAATTCCATAATTACTCAGTACCCAAGGAAAGGTCTTTTCATCTTGACTTGGGACCTGTTCTCAGATTTCCTGGATCCCCTTCCATGGTCCCAGATTCTACCTGGATTCACCAGACTGTCACCTGGGTTCACTGGCAGACAGCTCCTAGTTCCTTGAACAGCTCTCTGGGTAGGTCCTGCTCTACACTGAAGTTCACAGGGTCTGGTCCTTGTCAGATCCTTCACTATTTCTGCTCCAGGGAATTCAAGGCTTAACCAAGCCACAAACAAGCAAAGTCTCAGCATTCCAGTCATGCTCCCTTAGTCACCTGGGCTCCTGGCTCCTGGGATCCAGGCTCTGGGCTCTGGGTTCCTGGGCTCCTGTTCAGAAGAAGCTCTACCACCACAAGTTTTCAGGAAATTCTGGCTCAGTTCTCCATTCTTCTGTAGCTGCTCTGCCACCAGATCTTGGTCTCAAGAAATTCTGATTGTGTCTCTCTGGGGCTTTTCTTTACATACACACAACATTAGCTTCCTGTTTCAGCCAACCCCTTCCTATTATGTCAGCAACAGGAGCCAGGAGTTCATACCTTCTGTTTCCCCAACAGAGGTTTGATCGTTACTAAATGCTAAGTACCTGCTACTTTTGCCAACACAAATTAAAATTATATTACCATTACGCACATGTAAAATGAGGGGTTAGCTTCAAAGGTCTCTTGTTCCCCAGCAACTCTAGTTCTAAGATGCTTTGAACCAGGGAGTAATAGAATGATTGCTGTGCATCAATGAGAATCTAGTTGAGGTGTGTTGTTGTTATTTAGTGGATTAGTCATGTCCACCTCTTCCTGACTTCATTTGGGGTTTTCTTGGCAAATATACTGGAATGGTTTGCCATTTCCTTCTCCAGATCATTTTACTGATGAGGAAACCGAGGCAAACAGGGTTCAATGACTTGCCTAGGTCACACAGCTAGTAAGTGTCTGAGGCCAGATTTGAACTCAGGTCCTTTTGACCCTAGGGCTGGCACTCTTTCCATTGTGCTACCTAACTGCTCTATAAAGTTAGATGCCATACATTTTTTTTAAAGCAATTGGGGTTAAGTAACTTGATCAAGGTTACACGGCCAATCATTATTTGTGTGTGGGTGCTCATTTTCTGAGGCTGGATCTGATCTTGGGTCATCCCAACTCCGAGGCCAGCACTTTTGCTCACTGCTCCACCTAGCCACCCCGATGCCATACATTTTTAATGAATCCAGTTGTGCATCATTCCTTAACAACATTCAGCCATGCATAAATATAAATACTCTGGGCATTTTCTATGACTCTCCCTATAGCTGGAATGCTTTCCCTCCTCATCTCTACCAACTGACTTTCCTGGCTTCCATTAAATCCCATCTAAAATCCCATCTTCTATAGGAAGCCTTTTCCAGTCCTTAATAGAGTGCCTCCTTTTAAAAATTATTTCCTGTTTATCCCACACAAAACTTGTTTATAAATATTTGCTTTTTGTCTCTCCCATTGGACTGAGTATAGTAGGTGCTCATAGTACTCACCCTGCTTCTATCTTGTCACTTCCTCTGACATCCCTAGGACCTCTGCCTATAATTCCTTCACTTCAGGTTTCTGGTAGCCAAGACATGTGTCACATCTCTTTGTCCTTTCTTTTTGGTTTTGTGGAAAGGCTTGACCTAAAGCACAGGACTATGAATAACAGAGACACAGGTATTTTAATCTCACTGATTCATCAAAAAACAAGGGAATAGGAGTTCCAGAAGGCATAGTGGCCTATGAAGACAGAGCGTAATATGGATTATAAAGGATGAATATTGAAGTGGAGAGGGATGAGACTATTAGGAAGAGTAGGAGGGACAGAGCATTTTCACCCCCACAAATGTTACTTTCAATAACTGGGATACAGAAAGTAGGAGCTAGATAAGGTCTGGAATGATCTCATAATTCACACCCACCAAGGAGCCTTGTCCCAAGAGAGTGGGGGGAAGAAGGTGGAGCAGGTAGTCAGCTATCACTGTCTGAATCGCCAGAAGCAAATCTCCATTGCTCATTTCCCACTCACCTATGTCTTTGCTGTATTGAATTTCAGGATCTATACTTAGAACCTTTGCAGATTGTAGAGCCTGTGCATCTTGACTCCCAAGCCTGAAATAGTCCTGTTGCTTGAGTCCCTAGGAACCTCACTGATCATACATGGATCATATATGGTATCACCTAGGGAACACACATAGTGTCACACATGGAACATGAACATAGCTGCTACACCACAGCTGGGTTTGAATCCCCATAGCGCCATACTTCCAGACACACTGGTAATGTTTTTCAAATGCACAGGTCGTCTTTGGGTTCATATAACAATCTCCCTTCTACTTGGTGGCTCATTAAATATTTGAAGACAGTTATCATATAACTCATATGTTTTCTCTTCCCCCAGACTAAACATTCCCAGTTTATGATGCTTTCTAGGAACTTTAATATTCTGGTCACCCTCCTCTGGATACTCTAGTTTGTCAATATCAATCACTCTTAAAACTGCTGGCAGTGGGCATTAAGTCAAACTTGAATACCCTGGTGATAAGGGTGGTGAGACACCAATTTGATTCAAGGTTACTGTTTCCTTGGGAAATCTTTATGAGATGGGTGGGCATCCATCTTTCTCAGATGCTTCAGTCCTGTCTGAAGAGAGAGAAATGGTCTGTTTAGACCAGAGGAGTCCAGCACATATGCATACATGTAGCCCACACCACTTCCAATTGCAGTCCAAACCAGATTAAAGCATAATTGGGAATAAATTTAACAAAAGAAATAAAAATACAGTGAAACATACGTTTTTAAACTATGTCAATATGTTACCTACAGGGATCTCTGCATATGAATTAGTGACCTCTGCTTCTCTTTGAGTGATACCAATGGTCTAAATGACCTCTCAGAGTCTCTCCTAGCTTTAAGGTATTTTAAAAACAACAGCAGTAACTCAAAACGAGAGACGAATTGGTATCTTGATCACCATTTTCCACGTCTCTTTCCAAAGGAATATAACTTACTTCATCGGAGTATTGGATTACTCTTCCATCTTATTTCTTGGAACAAATGTGTTTACCTTCTATGACTTTTCCAAGAAAGAAAAAATACACAGAACACACACTTGTTAGAAGATTTATGGGTTATTTGGGATGGAAAGACTTTTTTGAAGCAATTCAAGGCACCTTCCACCCCTCTGAGCTACCTCAGTTAATTTTTCATTCACTTTGGCTCACTAGGGAAGACTATTTCATCATTTTCTTGGCAAATTGTCCCTAGAGTCTGATATTCTGGCAGCCTGAGAGTCCTTCTTAGTGTCTAACCTGAACCTTTCCTATTGTATCTGATTGATCACCTAATGAATCTTGAGAAGAGATAAAGAATAGCAGGGGCTTTGTGTGCTAAGTCTTCAGTTAGACAATCAATGCTCAAACGTGTTACTTCTAGGAGAAATGATCCCTATCTCACAGTTACTGTAATATCACAGGAGGGAGTTTAAGATTTCTCAGGATTTTCAACTGATCAATAAATATGGTGTATTGAATGGAAGGCACTGCCCCTTTTTTATCTGGACATGTTCTTTAATTTACAGGGAAAGGGTATTTTTTAAAATATTAAATTTTTATATATAATTATATTATATATTATAAATATATTACATATAATATATATTTATATATAATATATAAATATATTAAAAAGGGCAGGGAAAGAATATTTCTATTAGAAACACATAGAAAACAGGTTGAGGAGAAACATAATAAGGAGAGAACCTGAGAGAGAAAATTAACTCCTCAGGTGAAAGTGCTTGAGGAGAAAGAATAAAGGTTCTGAGAGACCAGACTAAAGACTTTCTCAGAGGGAACAGTACTGACTGATGCTAGAGATGACTGTGGTCCATTGTTTCTCAGGAGCTTATTTTATATGACTGTTTTCAGGACTTTGAGGTCTATGGGATGATTTTATGTGAATTATTTGTGTAACATCTGACAGATGTGGATTTGAGGTTTCTTGACCTGGATCACTCCAAGAGGAAGTCCCAGTTTCCAGCAGGTGAGCCACTTGAGGGCCATTTGTGAAGACAAACTGAAGCCAACAAGAGAAGCTGCTTCCAGAAGACAGAAAACAGAAACCAATAGAGCTTAGAAGCCAGTAGCGATAGAACTAAGAGAAGATGTTTGAGACTAACGGAACTGAGCAGCTGACAGGAGCTAAGTACATCGGATTAGTCAGGTAAGCTCTAAAGTTGATGCTGGGACCTGATCTGATTGGAGGAAAGCTTTGATACTGGGAGCCGATCTGAGAAAGCAGCAACCTGTACTGTGTGAAGAACTGGTTAGGTAGTGACTATCTGCCTCTTTAGCATCATCTACAGCTTGAGAGAAAAGAAAACCCATTAAGTCTTGCCTATCTCATCCTTTACTATTCTCTGGTTCAAGAGGGAAATCCCCTTAAAGCCTATAGACAGCTGACCTAAATAGTGTTCAGATCCCAGGATTAAAGGGAATTACTTTTCATTAAAAGTGTCAATACCTTATCACCTAGCCAAGGTATCAGGCTTGGGAAGCTCTGCAGATACCAGGCTCAGGGATATTATTAACTAAAAGAGCTTAATGCTGCTATAATGGTCTAACAGATGCTTCAGTAGCAGTGAGAATTGAGAGAGGCTCAGAACAAATGATTTGTGGTATAGACTGGTTCCCAAAGAGTCAGCTAGACCTATCACCAAGTTGTGAGTAACCCATGGCACATGGCTTTCCTTGCTCATGTGCATCACTGCTTGGTTTCTGTGTTACCCACTCTCCCCCACAGACATCGTGTGCATTGGTTAGAGTATGAATCAGGTTTAGAAGTGGACAATTATTTTTTGATTATTCCTGTTTTTCCCCTCTATTGAATAAATGTTATGTTATGATTAAATTATTTGCCTTTTTGGTTAGTTAACGTTTGGCTTAGTAAATGTTATTAACAGTTAATAGTGTCACCATGAAGCACACTGATAGGGGCTTAGAAACTATAGTCATGAGGGTAAGTGTTTATTTTTCCTACAACAAGAGGGTAACCACATGGCTGACCCTCTGGAGAACTACCATAACTGTTAGTGTTGAAGCAGGGTGGAGTGAAATGAGCCAATCTTAGCCCAGGAAGAGAGGGAGCCTAGAAAGAGTTGGGGAATTGGGTCCATGCTTTATACACATAAAAGGACCAGACTGGGAGTCTAATGACTCAGGTTCTATTTCTAGTTGTTGCACTAAATTGCTGGGTGACTTTAGCCAAGCCTGTCATCACCTGGATCTCAGACTTTTTATCTGTAAAATAAATGGGGGTTGGACTAAATCAATAGTTTCTGACTTATTCAAGTATGAGAAATTCTTTAAAAATATTTTTATATTATTTTTTTCTTTTAGTTTACCTAAGTTTCTGAACATACTCCTTTCTCTTCCCTTCCCTAGTAATCTGTTCCTTGAGTCAAACTTTAAAAATAAACAGGAAAAAATCAATTCAGTAAAATAAGTCAAATATATCAACTATATTCAACTGTATATGTAATAGTCCCCCACTTTTGCAAAAAGGGAAAGAAGACACATTTTCTCAACTCTTCTCCAGGGCTAACTTGCTCATTAAAATTTTGCTGGCTTCAATTTTATTTGGGGGGAGAACTACTTTTTAAAATAATTTTTAAAAATATGAATTCTGCAACATGATAGTAGCATTAGTATTGATTGAAAAAAGGGACAAAATTATTAGGAATTCACTATTGTTTTTAAATTTTTACTAATAACCTTTTTATTAGTTACAACTATAGCCACATATATTTGCTTTTAAATTTTGATTAATCACAACCATGTCTACATATTTT